>JAFIDM010012231.1:84900916-84994790 GCA_023159025.1 Thereuonema tuberculata
TCTTTGTAAGATTTTAAAAGCTTATAGTTTCTTAAGGGGATTAGATAAAATAATTCTTCTAAATCTCATTTTTCTCTCAATCAAAACAATTGTATGATATGAAAATGAGATAGTGTTGAACAAACAGAATGACTGTTGGCAATTAATAATAAATTTCATAAAAGAAATAAAGCAGTATATACTATATATACTAAATCACTACTTATATTTTTGTAAAATAGTTTGAACAAATTTATTCTTATTAACAATAAAAGGGACAACAGTAAGAAAGAATCTATAAAATGTCATTAAAAGAAAGCTTTCAGAATCAATTTCTTTATGGCTTAACTTTATGAAGGACTGATCTGCATAAAGCCTGCCTTAATAGTGAAGCAAAAAGTGTAACCGTAGTAAGCTCTTATTTCAGAGAAAGTGGAGCTTTGGACAAACTTCTGTGATGTATTAAAAAGGGAAAACTCAATGAATGAATTTTCAAGTGTATCATTTGAGCTACTGAAGACCACAATAAAGATAAAAGAATTTTTTTCCATTTAATCTTCAAAGCAGAAATGAGTTTCTTATCAATTAGCAAGACTATGAATTGATTTTCTTCAAAATCAATAATAATAATAATAATAATAGTGCAATTTAAGAGAAATTTATCAACTGATTTGCTTTGGTGAAGAGAAAGACTGCTTTAAACAGCACACGCAATTCAATCCAGAAAGTGCATTGGGAAAGAAATTTCAAAACAGAGAATATAAAAGAAAGTAAATATTAAATATTTAGAAAAAGAAACATAATTTGCTCTGCTAATAATATTGTACTGATCAATGTTTTTTATCTTAAGAAACATGCATCATGCAACAGTTTTCATGCAAGCAGAGTAAAATTTTCAGTAGTTAAAGTTTAAAATACCTGATAAAAATAAAGAAACAAATTTTGCAGATTAGCACAAAAAATTAACTTTTTTAAAATTGTGTTAGTATTAACATAAAAACAAAACTACTATATTACTCACTTTGGATAGATGTTTGAAAAAAAAAAAAAAAAAAATCTCTGAAAATTTTATTTTGTTTTAAAAACACATAAAAAAAAAAAAAACACAGATCTACCTTTTCAATTTTTTTTTTCTCTTTATTATTTCAGTCGAATTAACTTAAAAGTAACTTAATGGTCTAACTTAAAATGGGCATTTTCATTCTCAGATGTTCAATTTAAATAACAATGATCCACATTTGTTATCTCTAAATTAACTTCAGTCAGAAAAACTGACAAAATGAAGCACTGTCTTTGAAATTTGTCAAACTGGGAGAAAATGGAAATTTCCGTTTTAAGAAAATAGTTACAGTGTATGATAAAAAATTTTACTTTTTTGTCTTTTAGTCAGTGGTTTTTTTTTTTCCTTTTTCCTTCACAATGTAAGGCAAATATAAGGAAAACAATGCCAATAAGATGTTCTTTTTTTTTATTTAGAAACATCTTTTATTTTCTTTTAAGAAATAACACAATAATAAAAATTTACAGTATAAACATATACTGACAAAGTCAGTACCAGTACCATTCAATGGCAACTAAAAATGTAAAATATTGGAAAAGGAGAAAAGAATCAGGTTAAAAAATGAGGTACATTTAAGTCACTGAAGACTTAAATCTCATTTTTTGATAACTAAAGAGAGTTTCTATTTTAACATGAGATTTAAAAAAATATGTAATTAAAGATTGAGACTGCTTAGTAATTTGCAACCAAACATAATGACATGGCTGTAGTTTTTATAAGAAGCTGGTCAATTATCAAATACAACATAGTCTTTTCAAAAAGGAGATGTTTTTAAGAAGCATCAGAAACGGGGGGAAAAAAAAAATCCAAAATGAGAATATAGAGTTTCTAGTGTAACACTACAAGCAAAATTCACCGGTTCATCCTCATACGGTGCCCTCTGCTGCTCTTCGAGAGCTCTTCGTTTATCTTCTTTCGGGTGCAGCTGACCTTCTTGCTCTCTCAATTCAAGCTTAGAGAAAGAAGCCTCATCATTAACTAAAGCTACTAAACTTATATCATCAACACCTTTCCTGATAGCAACAACTAAATTAAATTTGAGAGGTACAGTTGATCCCATTCATCTTTCATTTAAATCTACATTTTTTTTTTAAAAATAATACAGTAAAAAAAAATACTATTTATCCATTACTAGACAATTGCCTTTATTTGGTAAGACAGAAGAATCCTAAACAATTTTCGTTAGGGCAAAGCTTTGATAATAGAAAAAAAAAATAGAAAAAATATGCAATTGACAAAGAATGCAGTCATGAACTGCCTAATGGCCCATGCCCTTAAGAGTTATTATCTACTTCATATATGACGAGGACTACAAAATGCCTCATTAGATATTTGACAAACAGCAACTGGAGACAATATTCTAAATAATTTAAATCCTCTAAATTGTTTGTGTGTAGATCCATTTCTTAAATTTTTTCTTCTGAATTTTTGTTTCTGAAGTGACAGTCTTAAAAACTGCACTTGGTTGTGATTTGGCGTCTTTGTCAATACTTTTACTTTGGATTGGCAGATATTTATAATATTCATTTATACTACACTTGAATTAGTTTTCATGCAGTTTAAGTCTGGAATGGCACAAAGCCATGACAGCAAGTGCTATGGTTTTCTTCTGATAAGTATTGGTTTGTTTCCAGTTTACTGTGGACTTAAAAGTATTTATTTGTCTTATTATTTTTTTGAAATTATGCTGCAAATACTATAATTAATGACAGTCACATGGACTGGTACTTCACTTTTCTTTCATTGTTATGATTTAAATGATGCTGGTACGAAGATTCATTTCATTTGAATTTTTAAATGAAATGAATAGTTCTTACAAACTCATCTGAAAATGTTGAAAACTAAAAGTGAATGTTATAAACTCATTCTGATTATGTAGAAGGTATTGAAAGTTTTTTTATGCATTCCATTTTACATCACAATAATACAGTGAAGGTTCTGTCAAAATCATTCAATCATTAGAACCACTTCTTTGTACACTCATATCTTGGATTATTTTGAGCCTTATGAATAATCAAAAGTATTAACATAAAGGTTATCAAAACTTTTCCAAGTAGCCCAAAAATATCATGTAAAGGCATCTTTAATGGGGATACTTGTGAAGTAATAAATTGAACCAGTAATAAAGGTGAATAAAAGAGCTTTCTCCAATTGTTACACTGCCAAACTAATAAAGGCTATTGTAATAGCAGATGGTAATAGATATCTTTAACATATTAAGTTAAATAATTCCTATTTAAAACTAAAGTCAGGATTAAATCTAATTTTTTCTCTCCTAAATGAATGATTACAATTAATATATGTTACATCCATTGTTTTAAAGCCAACACACAATTAACACAAATTATCACCTCAGGCTATTGAAGTCAGAAGTGATAATACAATTTTATTGCTTTTAGCAATAATAAGTAATATATCAGTTCATGTTTCAAATACAAGCAATACCTTATATCTACAGGTCTTAAAACTTGCTAAAGAATTCAAAATCTACGTATTTTTGTAACTTTTCTAGTAATAGATAATTTTCAAAATATGTTAATTAAGCTAAAATTATTAGAAACTGAAAATTTACCGTTGTTAGGCGTTCAAGAGCTGCAAATCTTTCTTCTTGAGCAGCAGCTGATTTTTCGAAAGCTTCATGTTTTTTGATAAGATTTTCGACTTCATCAATTGTATGCTAAACAAATCAAGAAAAAAAAAATATTAATAGTTTATTTATAATTTTAGCAGTCAGTCATTTGATATTATTAATTTTTTGGCCTAACTTATTTTTAACTTATCACTTGTCAAAGTTATCAATTAAATACAGATAGTTTATCAATTTCCACCTACTCCTAATTCTTGACTTAATAGGTAGGGTTCTTGTGCAACCAGCCAAGCTTCTGCAACTGCAGCATCACGAGCAAACTGGTAAACTTCCAATACTGAAATAGAATTAAATAATTTAATGAATTGGGATGTAGAGGATGATAATTCAATGATTTTTCACATAAGTGCACCCACATAACACACAAAAAAAAAAAAAAGGAAAAAAAATCCTTTTAAATATTATAACTTGTAAAAATGGAAATTTATTATACTGGAAAATAGAGGTTTAATTATAAATAAAACCAGGATCTCTCAAGAAATCTAGGAAAGCGACTTTTAGTCTATAAGTAACTATTGCCATGATACATTGAAATGTTGTTTGGGAGTAGAGGTTTCAAAAAAAAAAAAAAAAAAAAAAAAAAAATTACACAGTAGATTTGAAAATCAAACAACATGAATTTTACAAGAATTGTGATGATATTTACATTTAAAAAAAGTATGCATGAGAACAGGACATGTAAAGTTTTTCCTTAGCTATGAATAAATGCTTAGGTTAATTATGTAGAGATTGTAATAAAACACTGAGAAAGGAATAATAAGAGCGGGTATGGTTTGAAGATCACAAATTAAACAGTGGGTTTTGTAAGTAACTCAATTCATAATTATCAAATTTCTACTGTTGGAGCTTAGAAATGTTAATTGGTGGATAAGTGTTTTTGTCTTTCCCTTATGGACAGAAAACTCAGCTTGATTTCCCACTAGAAGCCATTAACTGGGACGTGAGCCAAAGGCAAACCCATCACCTCAAAGGCATGTCTCGGGATTTTTATTTCCACAAGGAATTTCCTCGCCTCTGGGAAATTCAAGGACTCTCAAAGACTTACTTTTTTTTTTTTATAAGAAACAACTATAATTTGTTTCTTGTATTTATTGCAACATTGTTGTTAAATTTAATTGTGATATTCAACATGTAAGTTTGTAAATATTTACATATTTTTTTTTATATAAATTATTCTTATTTGGTAATAAATATAAATGAAAACAAAAATTAGTTTATTTATTGTTATTTGCTGGTTAGTTTCTCAATGGAATGGATTAAAGGGAAGTAAGCCATTCGAAAATTATCTCTTGGCACATTGCCCCAAGATGTCAGTGTCTCTTAATTCATTTTGTCAATATGGCTCCACTTGTCAAAGACCCATGGGTTGGCTTGTGATTTTTCGTACCACAAACTATGTAATCCTACCTAAAAATCGGACTCATAAATAAACCTCTTCAGTTTATTTTTCAAAAATAAAATTGTACAATCTCCTATCTTTTTCTTGTGGGAAAAACATACTTGGCTAATAAATAATTATCGCATACATTTTTGTTTCAATTGAAATTATTAGCCATTTTCAAGCAATAACAATATTCACAACCAGAATTGCTTGCAAGAAATTTGCTGAGCCCCAGAACGGTAAAGAAATATGATTGAATATAGAAAGGCTAACATTAAAGGACTGCATTACACAATTAATGAAAGACTAATGTTCACAATAAAAAGAAAAGCAAAAACAAACAATTATTTTTCATAAAAATAGTAAGTAGGAAGAAGCAATTGGGTCAGCTTTTAAAGTTTTATGCCTTGTGTCTTCCAAAATTTAAACACTATCAACTTTCTAAAAGGTTGAGACCCAGTGTTTTACTAGGTGACATCTTAGAACAGATATTTCATGCTCATTGGCTGAGAATAGTCATCTGAAAAACAGCAAGGTCTCAGTACAGAGGTGAATAGGATCTTAGTCAAAAGGAATATGGTACCCCCTAAATTTGTTGCTGAGTTCAGGATGGAAATGAAAAGAGGAAATTGAGCTAGTAAAATTTCTGTCTTCAAATGATTGATTACAATAAAACTCAAAACAAAGTTAGTTACAGAAAAGATATAACTTCAGAGATGATACTGTGCAGATTAGAAAAATCAAATATTGAAAAGCAAACACTATGGCTTCTCTCTTTTTTCAGACAGTGGTTGACAAATTAGATAAAGCAGGTAAATGAATCGCTTATGATTTGTGTTTATTGTCATTATAAAAAACAATCTATGAAACTGAAGAAATTTTGTCAGCACATTTTCAACGCAACTTAAAAAAAAAGAAGAAGAAGGATATCAAAGCTGAAAATAATATCTAAACAGTGTATTACGTTTGTTAAGTTAATTAAAAATTAGTACCCAATGATATCTTATTCAGTGAACTGATTTGTCTGTTTTTTTTTTTTTTTTTTCCTTTTTATACTTAAGCTTAACTTTTGTTAATGATAGCAGACAAAGCACATCAACTTATTAATGACTGCAGTTATTCTGAGAATATCGACTGTTGATAAACTATTTCACAGTAAGCTTACCTAAGTCTTTCTGAAGCAAAACTGATTTATAATAACTAGAGACAAAAAAGAAGTAACCTACTAATAATTAGTTTCCATACTTACTAAGTTGTAAATGTTCCCATCTCTCACCCCATCTGTGAAGCATAGCACTGCGTTGGTTAGTTAATGCCACAAGTTTTTCTTTTATCTATAAATTAAAACAAATATGGAGCTCAAAAAACATCTTCTGAGTATTTATTATATAATAAATAAATAAATTAAATGAATAAAGAAATTAAATGATTAAATGAATAAATAAATTAAATGAATAAATGAATAAATAAATAAACTTTAATTTGCATATAAAATGGAATACCAGTAATTTTAAGAAAATGATAGATATTTCTGTCAGGCTTAAAATTCTTACTTAAAGCATTATAATTTATTTTATTTTTTTTAAACTGCTCAGAGGATACTAACCTCGTTAGAAGCATAATGATTTCGGGCTAGCAACTCCTTCCCTAAGTTGATACATGCTGTGAAATTATCTTCTCGTGCATCAATTTCTGCTTTAAGACTCTGGTGATTATTCATCAGTAATTCGACACCAGATACATCTCTGAAAATAAACGACAGAAATTTATCAATAAGACAAAATGATAAAGTAGGTTTAAGATACTAGTTTAAAAAAATAAGAAAAGAATAACTTCACCATTACATTTTACTCTGATTGTATTTCTGATATACACACAAATATGGCACTGGAATCTATAAATATACATATAAAAGTCAAAATTTGTATGTTTGTATCTTCTTTAAACAATTTTACACCGTTTGACTGATTGGAACCAAATGTTGCTAGATGCTCTCTACTACTCTGTGGAAAATATAGGCTAGCTTGGAACACTGTTAATCATCCGCAAGGGGGTGAAATCTCTTAAAATAGCACCACATATGCACCTGGTGGCAACAATGGGAACAATTGGGGAAGGTTTGATGTGATAGGGCTGTGAAGAAGGAGAGAACTATGATTCCCCACCAACTTCCCAACCTCATGCCCTCCCTGGGCAACGCCGGGTACTTTAAACAAACAGTCAATAATTTTAAAGACAATTTCTTTCCCAAAGAGCAGCCTACCAAACAAACCATTGTCTATTTCCCTCTATTTTACAAAACAGGATCTTGTATAAGCACCTCCCACTTCCCAAAGTGAAGAGTTATTACTCCATACCAATCTCGACAGTTCTGATCTTCATGACATTTGGATGGTAAAAATGTTGAGTCAGGGAGAAAATGAAGTGGAAGGAAGAAATGTTTCCTGTTTAGAATGAAGTTTTCAATATAAAAGAAATGAATATCTATTAAGACAACCTGATATTAGAAAATGGCCAATCTAAAAATGAAAGAACGGAGAAAATTGTCTAAAAATCTGCCCAATATTATCAATATATGAATATCATTGATATGAATATTTTGTAAAAATACATTGGATGAAATCCCAAACTATACAACCTCCTAATAGGCATAATACTAAATTTAAATTTTACCTTGGCTTCTCACTGGTGTTCATCTGACGAATAATATCATCTATCCAGAGTATTAGGGTCCGTACCATATTGAAGAATTTAAACAGGTCGCCAGTATCAGCAAGTTTTAGCCTTCTAGCTTCACACATTCTCTGTAAATTCATCCATGCATTTACAACTTCACCTTCACGACCGATGATCTCTCTTGCCTTATCTCCAGCATAGGCAGCTTGGAGTTTAGCCGAATCTTCTTGGATCTGTTGTACCTACACAAAAATACGAAATAGAATTATTTTAGATTACTTTGCAGATGGAAGAATTTCATTTCCCTTTTTTTGTAAATAATTAGCTGATTTCTCACCATTATTTCATATAATTAAATACAGCAAAATAAGAAATGTCAAGTTTTTTTTTTTTTTTTAAACGCGCTAAGAAAATAAAAAATAGATTTAAGGCTAGTTTAATGTAATTCAAGCTTATTTTACATCATTAAACTTTATTAAAATGATTTACTTATTTTATGTAAAAATACATTTTTCATAAATACTTTATAACTAGTTTAATTATGAAACTCATTTGTTCAGTTTCTCTATTTTTTCAATAAATAGATGGAATTGTACACAAAAAAGAATCCCACACTGCAAGTCTACTATAACCATGAAATATAATAAATTAAAGGATTAATAGGAAAGGAAAATGATTTACTGCTTCACTAATTTATTTTGAGTGATAGAATAATTTGTGGTGAATACCGGCTAGTTTTTGGGAGGATTATCTGCCACAGTGGAAAAGTGAAAGTAGGCAAAGATATGACTAAATTTTGAAATGTATGAAGCAGATTGAAGTCTGCATTCCACACTTAAGGGGCACTGGGAATAATGGTCATACGTCACAACTATTATTATTTTTTGAATGAATCTTGAAAACTCAAGGAAAGTCAAATTCCAACAAATGATCAGTAGTCTGGGAAATGGTTATAGAAAATGCACAATGTAGAACTATTTTCATCACAATATTTTTCTCTGAACGAAGATACGTAACAGAGTGAATCAAACAAAAGTTACCAGATTATATAGAAACTCGAATATGCCAAACTTTTATAAATACTACATTTCAAAAAAGTTAATATAGAAATTAAATATCTCTAAACTCTAAATTAATAATTAATTGAATTTCACTCTAAATACAGAGGATTCCAGCATTAATTAAATCAGTCAATTTACATTAAAAATATCATTTTCATTACTGAACTTTTTCTTGAAAGTTTAGTAATAAAATAATAAAATGAATAGATAATAGATGACAGAAAATGGAGAAGCTCTTACTTGGGATCCAAGAGTAAGTAAATCATGCTCAAAATTAGCATGTTTCCGGAGAAGAGCAGATACACTACCAGCATCCCTTCCAAGTTCATCAGACATGGAATTTTGTTTTTCCTGTTAAAAAAAAATAGTAGTAAAATGAGCATAAAATAAAATAAAAGATTACATTTTTCCCAAAAGTATAGGGAAAAAACAATCATGCAGAATCATTATTATTATTTTTTTTAATATCAAAATAAAACTCACCAATATTCTACCCAATACATCTTTGCAGTCGTGGAAAAATTTGTGTAGTTCCCAGGATGCATCTAACATCTGCTTCCTGGTTTCAATAAGTTCTAATAAGTCCGCCCATGCTTCATTGAGACCATCCTTCCATTCAGCAATGGTAGCTGCATCTGAATGGCCGGCAGCTATCTGCTGATCAGCAATTTCATTTGCTGTTGCTACACGCTCTGTACCAATTGTTTGTGTATCTCTGGCAAATTCCTTAAATCGTTCTCGAAGCATCTGAAATATGAACAAAAAAATATTTAAAAACATTATACTGCTTCAAAAGTCCAAAATTAAAGAAATACTGTAAATCCAAAACTATAATCTGCTAGAAAAAGAACTGACTTACAGTAACATGATCATAATCCTGACCAAGTTCATGGGAGCCTGCAACAACTTCACGTTCTGCTATCCATTGTTCCAAATCATCAACTTCTCTGTTCAACATGAACAACTTGAGAGCTTCATCTAATTTACCTCTTCTTTCCATAGCAAGATCCTTCAGTCCAGCGTATAGTTTATCCACTTGTGATTGACGCACAGCTATCTGTTCACTGAAAAGATAAAAAGAAAATCAATATGTATTTAAATACTTTTACTTAAATACAGTAAAATGAAAATAATTTACTGTACATACAGTAATACAATATGAAGACAAAATAATGTCCTGATGTAAATACGAAACAAAAGACAATTTCTTTAATAGCTATAAAATGAAATGGTAACTTTGCAATCTATCATTTCCAATTTTAAGTCGGGCTATTTTCTTTCATATGGATAATAAATCCTGTATCTTATTTACTTTTAATTCTTCAAGCTAAATTTCATTCCATATATTTTGTAAATAATAATAATAATAATAAATGATTGCTTGTTTTTATAACTAGAATTCCAATTTATGTTGTTAAATACGAAACATTTCTATTCAAGAAAAGAGTACTGCATATTATACACAACTGTTATTAAAAGTCAAATTCATGGTTTTGAAATGCTTCAAACCTCAAATACCAACTTTAATTATACTCTTTCCTGCATAGTAACAAAACAAGAAATGCCTTTCTTATAATTTTTATTATTCTTTTCTAACATAGTTAGTATAGCTTAAATTACTTTATTAAAATACCATACCTATCTGGATGGCCTTCAGCAATCAGTTGTTTTGCAGTTTCTCCCAGCTGTCTTACAACTTCAGCATAATCTTCAACAGCATTTTCTAATGTCTGGTGTTTCTTCATCATATTCTGTGCACTAATTTCATCTTTACCTCTTTCTTCTACCATCATATACAATTCCTGCTCACTCATCCAAGCTTCAGCTTCAGCACCATCGAAGTAATACTGAAAACAAATGATGTTAAGTAGTTTATTTTTATTTGCTTGAAACACAAAAATAATAATCTATATAATAATAAAAATAAAAATAGAAAGGAAAAAAAATAAACAAACAAACAAACTAATTACAGATTTTAAATATGCTAACAAATTGTATAGGCATTCTAATGAACTGTAATTAGTATCTTTGTTCATATATTTTTAAGCATTTCAATCACATTTACTTAACGCTTTCATTATTAATAAAAATAAATTCACTTCACATTTTAGAAAATTATTATATTGCTGCTTTTAGTATTACATTTTTAGTAGTATTATATATAAAGTACAGAAAAAAAATAAGGGATTCAAGGTTCTCTCATTTTAATAAAATAAATTTACTTGAAGAAAGTGCCTATGAATGTTAAGTTGTTGGGTTTTTTTTTTTTTTTTATGTTTTGTTATTTTTTATTTAATTATCTCTCACAAATTTTAAGGATTACATAAAGTAATGCCTAAGAATAACAAGATGTGTAATCATCATCAGAAGCTCATGTTTTATTGAGAAAAAAAAAAAGAATAATTAGAATTCAGACAGAAGTAATTAACTTTTGTTCCAAGTATCAAAAGTTTAAAACAAAACCAAATTAAATAACTAACTGGTTCAACATTCTGGTAAACTTGGTAATTAAGATAAAAAAAAAACAAAAAAAAAAACAACTCATGAATTCCACAGTGCTGTTTGTTATGTTGCATTGATTAACATGATTAAGTGATTAGTTTTACCAATGAAGAAAGCATGGTTAATATTACAAATTTGATTAATTGATTTGTTTTATAATTAAGTAACAACATAGCATTAATAATAAGGAAATTTTTAATTATAAAGTACTAAATTTCCTTATTAAATTATATAAAATTATAACATAAATTTCATCATTTATATGATTTTATTGATTGCTATTAAATATATAATTATTAATAAAATGTCTTAAATAAATTTAATTATTTACAATTAATTTACAGCTATTAAAATCTATTGAAAAGTTACAGCTTAATTATTATTATTTTCTTATTAATGTGAAAGTTATCAAGTAGTTGATTTACTTTAAGTTTCCTCAACAGCAAATCTTAAAATACCTACACTGGGAAAAAAAAAAAAGCTATTCCAGTTGAACTACAGTGGTGATAATAAAAAAAGAAGACCCTCTTATTCAGGCAGTCCCTTTTGGAAAGTGGGAAGCACAAAATAGGAGTCTCCTTTTGAGTTAAGTGCTTTAGCCTAATGCAACATGATAAGTGAGCAGCATCCCAACCTTCTAAGTTCAGCTGCTGAGCTAATCTCGTCAGTTCTCCCACAGTATATTAACCTATTCACAGCTTCCTCTGATCCACGCATGTGCCAGATTGCTTCTCCTTCATTTTTTTTTTTTTTTTTATATGTATACAATGAAGCCTCTTTCAATGAAAGAAAAGTGCAAACTGGTTGAAATTATTCTCTCAACTGCACTGCTGTTGATAAAACTTTATCTAGTAACAAAATCACTGTGGATATAAACATTTACCATGACAGTTTTCAATCACAAGCTAAATTTAGAGCAAACAAACTCTCATCTTGTAAAGTAAAGGTAAACAATACGAATTTTAGCTACTGAATTACTCTTATTATGAAAAGAAACTAAACCTGCATCAAATATAAGCTATAAAAATTAATAAAAATAAAAACAGAAAAAAAATTAATCATCTTCAAGAAGTTAAATTAAAGTAATATGATACATTAGTCAAGGCTGAAGAGAGCAGGATAGAATAAATTTCCATTAATAAAGGGACTTTTTTAATTTTAGAAACAGCAAGTTAGCTGTAAGTGACAGCTTAGAAAAATGAAATTGTCATTAATGACATAAAATAAATTTAATAAAATTTCTTTATTTTTTTTTTTTTTTTAGTTATTCCTTCAAGGAATTAAAAAAAAAAAATCATATGGCCAAAAGAACGATGTAAGCAAAAACAGAGCTACCAAATCAATGCCCTTCTCTCATTTCATGTAAAGCCTTAAAACAAAAATTATAAATAAATAAATTTTTAAAAATTTGCAATTTTGACATTACAAAGACATGAATTTTAGCTTTATTTTCAAAAAGCAAATATTTGAAAAACTTTAGGTTTTGGAAGAAATTAGTAGAAATGGATTCCAAAAATACACTTAATTTAAAAAAAAATAAAATAAAATAAAAAAAAGAATTTCATATTCTTTTGTATTTATGTTATTTGTTTCTCTCTAAATAAATAAGTAAAGGCAAAATCTAAAATAATCTCATAATGATTATGTTAAAAGATATTACACTATAAAGGAACTGATTATATGCCTGATATTTACATTCCCTTTAATATAAAATAGATATAACTTACATTATTGTTAAGAAAGTCATTACACAAATCCATGTCAAATCAACCAAATATGAATATGTTGATTCCTGCAAATGTTTTTTTTTTTTTTTTTTGTAAATGTTGTATCTATAGACATCAGAAATCTTAAAATTTTCTTACAAAATTCCTAAAACTTTTGCAAATTTATACCGTAAGTCCTGAGCTTATTGCCAATTTGTGAAATGATTTTTTTTTTTTTTTTTTTTTTTCTTTTTTTTCTAATCAATCTAAACTAACATCTTCTCATTGAAATAAAGGTTTATAATAAAATTATCAGAAAATAATATTTAAAGAAGAAAAAAAAATCTTTGAACAAGATTTTTTTTTTTTTTTTTTAAAAAAACTTTCAAACTTCAGCGTTTTTGGTTAAACCTTTACATAAACTAAACCTTTTAAATATTTATGAAAACTCAAAATAAATAATTAACATAAAATATGCAAAACTAAGTGGAGAATGGAGAATTTAAATTAAAAGAATATAGCTCTACATTCAAAGACGTTCATTAATTTTTTTATCTTTGAAAATCGAAATATACAAAACTCAATTTTATTAGCTTTTTTTGTAAAGAGAATTAACACTTTTTTTTTTTTTTTTTTTAGTTTCCTACATTTATTAATACAAAAAATATATGAATCTGTAAATATGTAGCAACCATTTTTAGTCGATCTGACACGCAATGATCTAACAGATGATGAAATAGCAAAGGCTGATTTTTTTCAAAGAACAGATAGGGGCCTTGGTGATTCATTACATATTTTTCCGCAAAAATACTTGAAACCATAGTCATTTTCATTTTTGCTCTTCAAAATTGAGTCTGTATAGCTAAGCGAGTTAAGATTTCTACATAACTGCTTAGTGAAAATGATTTTAATGGAAATCATCTAGCCTAACATTTAGGAGTAGATCTGAATTACAGTAAATATCAAAACTGGTTTAAAGAATCTTAATGTATGAATAGCAGGAATTTAGATTTCTCAACTGATGAAGTAACCGTCATGAGAATTTTTTTAAATAAAGGGACCAGAAATGGATTGCAACTGTTATTCAATGAATGAATGAATGAATAAATATGATAAAAGAGAGAAATGGTTCCAGGAAGTTATGCTCTCCCCCCCCCCCCCCCAAAAGGAGATAAAGTGGAAAATTTGAATACAACAAAAATTGTGGAAGAAAATTGTTTTATTTTAATTTTTATGTCCTAGTTATATTTTTAAAACCTTATGGTTTCTGAAGTGGTCATGAAATGATGAAGCATAATACTAATATTATAGCTTGGTGAGACTGATAACCGAATTCCATCTTACAGCAATTTAGCAGTATTTAAAGCTAGTTGTGGTTTCTGTAAGGTTTTTTTTGTCTCATTAAACCACTAAACTAAGTTAGAATTATCTTGATAATAAAATTTCTATAATATTAAAATAGTGAACAAACATTATGCTCAGAAAAATAAAAGTTCGCCGAGAATAAAGAATTAACTCTGAATTGTCACTCAATGGTAGAAGCAATCACAGAAGCAATTATTTCAATTGTCAATAGATTTATGTTTATTGCTGTATTACTTGATCCTGTTAAATAATTAAAGATTCTTCATCCTATTTTAAAATTATTCATGTAAGAATTATCTATCCATTAAAGATTGGTGCTCTCAGCAGTTACTGATATAGAAAAAGAGAAAAGGCTTCTTTTATTAATACCTACAATTGATTCTCTATCAATTTATTATGCAATTCTAATAGTAATGAACACCTTATCATCAAAATATTTTCCTAACAAAATCTAAATAAAAGTTCTTAATAGATGCAAAAAAAAAAAAAAAAAAAAAAAAAAACAGAATTAACAGAAATCACCTTTTAACCTTTAAGGATGGGTAATTAGAGCAAGTCTTTCAATGCAGGACGCAAAAGAGGAAAACTTAATTCTTCAAATTTTTCGACTGTACTTATATATTGCATCAGTTTTCTCCTCTCCTGTTTGGTGTGTCAATAAACTACATCCGGCCTCTATGAGCACAATATATACTGTCTATAAGCTACATCCGGCCTCTATGAGCACAATATATACTATCTATAAGCCACAGCCGTCCTTACAGCATTAAAGAATATACAGCACTTATGGTCACAGGTATAGTTTTTTTAATAGAAGGGGTAATATGGAGGGTTGAAGCAGGATAGAACTGAATGATTTCAAACCGCTCTATATCCCATGTGATACAATGTACCACGTACATACAAGATGCAGTACAGATATCTGCAAAAGTAACATCATGTTGTTTGATTTGGTAGGATTCTATCATTCACACCATTCCCTACATTCATCAAATTGGTATTGCAAACTATCTGCAATAAATTTAAAATTTGATAGATGCTCCTTAATGGTAGCACAACATTCCCTATATAAATGATAATGAGTGATGTCCTTAGTTTCTGTTAAGAAATTTTATATTTCATTTACTATACTGGCTTTACATTGTTAGTCTAATTAATATTTTAGAAAGTTTGTTTATTATATATGGCTCATTTCAGAACCATGTAATTTTGCACAGTGTTTGGATAGTTAATAGCTTTGTTAAGAGTTCAACTCATTGCTTAAAATCGTAATTATGGCCTTTATAATAGTTGCAGAAAAGGCATAATTTTGTATTTTTTGGAAAGCTTATGGTGAACTTCACTGAAAGCACTGTAAATGTTATTCTCCATTGCTTCATGAAAGATGTCAAATCAATGGGAATAAACAAATCAATCTGAATCTCTATTTTTGATGGTTTAATTTTTTTGGTCCTGGAAATTCAAGGTTACATTTCCTTATACTATAATAAACAAAACCGTTGGAATGACATCCTCCACTTCAATGAGAAGGAAAAATCAATGAAATATTTCTTGCTGTTTTACAAATGCTGGCTGCTTTTATTTCAAATTCCAAATAACTTAAATATCATTAATGGGCAAAGTCACAAGACCAAGGATTTAAGCTTTAATTTTCTTTCAAATATCAACATTGCTGTTTTGTAATGAGATATGTTTTCTGCTACAGTAAGAGTAGCCTGCATCCAGCATTCTGAACTTCTTTAAACTCAAATAGCTTGGACTTACGAGCTGAACATTTGCTTTTGTTTATTAGTTACGGCTTACAACAGTTTTCTTAGTAGTTCAGACTGAAGACTTTCTGCGAATAATAATTTACATACGTAATATCAAGTTCGACATGTTGGTTCTGAACAAAATTTCACAGCTATATTTATGTAAGTGCCTTTATCTCTTTGCTTTGCATGATCTGCAACATCTTTCTGTAATTTTATCATTAGCTGTCACTTGCTTCAATTTTTACTTCCATTTTATTAAATTTTTATCAGCACTTCCTCAATAAACACATTTTTCTTGACTTATAAATTTCCATATTAGAAACTAGAGATGGTGCTGTATCATGTGCTTAATTTGAAATATTGTGACGAGTTTTTATAACTATATTTATAAGTATTTTGCTTATTCTATTTTATCTTATTTACTTTTATATGTATTTTACTGTTTCAATCAATTATAATCTAATCAGTTGCAAATTTCAAATGATAACCGTTAACAATCTTTTTGTTTGTTTACTTCTGAATTTCAACGGCTGAGGATTCCCATAATTCCCTGTAATTTAAAATCATCCAATGAATTGTTAAAGCCCTCAGCCAATGACCGATCATTGTGAATACTCTATAAAAGCCCTTGCTCTCCCTGAATAAACAGAACACAGTTAGATCCAACTTAAGTCTAATCTACTTCTTTTACGAGCCAGGACACCAACGAAAATCACCACAATATTAAAATGAGGCTAATTTTAACATTCAGGGATCATTTTCATTATTGAAGGAAACAAGTGCTACTATATACATATTTTTTTAATTTGCCATTTCTAGTTTTGTGTGTAGTTTTATTGAGACTGACATCAAAATGAAGATCTGTTAGTTAATTTATCTGAATTCATTCCAAGCAAAAGAACGATTCAAATGGTTCATGTTTTTTTGCACTATCTACAATACAAAATCTCTCGACATTAATTTTCATTTCAGAATTATAAAGCGATGGTGATGAGAACAAAAATCATATTTGTCAGCTAATTAAAAAATAGATGGAAATATCCAAATTAAACATTCACAAACTTGTTCTTAGTCAAGCAGTTCTTTTACTGCTTTTTCTTCTGAGGCAATTAACGAATCTCACGAGATTTCTAAAAAAGTAATCGAACAGTCCAGAAAATAAACAAAACAGTGAAATTATTCGCAAAATAAAATGGTACAGGAATTCCTTGGATTACACTTAACATGAGTGTGTTTCTTTTATCCAAGAATCAAATTTATTTCCTACAATCATTGTTTGAGACATGGTGACATAACGATTTCAGAAATTCTAAAACATTACCAGTAACTTCATATGTAAGACAATGTTTAATTGAAATACTGATATGTAAGTGTCGAACTACAAAAACAGAAAAAAGATAATTTATTTTACATCTGTTAAGAACTAACGAGCACAGGACTGTCAATTTTAAGATTCATCCATGTACTATCTTTTAAATATGAACTTATCTTTTCATTTACACAAATTTTATTATTTGTCCTTTACAGGATTAGCATTACTATTTTATAATAAATGTTTTATATTGCAGAACGAGTTTATCAAAATTATTTTTGGAACCACGTTAACGAAGAATTATTAATTTTTTGAAGCCCGTTTATGAATCTATTCTTTATGAAAAACCAACAGCAGAGATAAATTAAATTTCATTTTATTTGATGGGCAATAATTAATTTAATTCAAGATTGTTCATCTATTCTGATTATGTGAATTATTTTTTCTTGAAAGTTAAAAAAAAAAAGTAATGCTTATTGCTTTTCATGTAAGGTCTAAGTCTTATTCATGGCCGGTAGCACCATTGAAGTTCAGTAGCTGAACCACGTTCAAACTCCTAGATGAACGGAGATCCTTCTTAAACCTATTGCGCCAACAACATTTAGTGATGATCTCGGTTCAAAAGCGTCGTCAACTTGATCTGCCGAATTCGGCCGTTCAAGGCGCTGAACTCGGTTCAAAACCGCTGTTCGGCGTTCGGCCATTACTGATATTCGCTTGCGAATTGAGACCAAAGCTTTTTTTCTCTCAACTATCAGAAATAACTTTTAAAAATGACAACTTTACATTTATTTAATTCGTTGGACAGTGACTGTGAAGAGGAATTTCAGTTGTTAACAGAGTTGCATCATTTGTAACCAAAAGGCAGACTATTTCGCGATCAGTATATATTAGGGTAATCGTGGAGTTTAGCGTCCCAAATTAAATGACAATAAAAAACCTACAATAAAAAAATAACAATAAAAAACAATATAAAACAGTAAATGACACAGTCATAAAATGTGAAATTTCACCCAAGTCTGCACGGATACCTAAGTGTCCCACCCCCCCATCGACACCGGGCTTTTTTTCTCGTGCACCGAAGTTTGCCGCTGTTGGTCCCATCTCTGCCGCCTACGGATCGCCCAGACCCGGCAGGAGACCGGCGCAGAACGCCGGACTCCAGAAAGCGGTGGCACGAAAACAGAGTTTACGAGGGATTGTTCTCGGTCGGGGGTGGGACACTTACAGCCAGCCACCCACCAAAGTGTGATGAAATTTCACATTTTATGACTGTGTTATTTACTGTTGTAGGTTTTTTGTTATTTAATTTGGGACGCTAAACTCCACAATTACCTAAATTAGTAATATTCCGCATCGGTTTTTTTACATTCTAAAATGTGTTATGTACGATTCAATTATATCAATTAAAAGGATTTTTTTTTTCGTCTCTGTGTAAATAAGGACTCGGCAGAATTCATTTTTTTAATTCCCGAACTCCATTTTCGTAATGAGATTGTTGACTGCTGAAACAAAGGACAACTATTGAAAACAATCCAATGGGTTGATTTCCCGCAACGAAAGACGAAAGTGTTAATTTCATGATAACTTGAAGGCCAGAACTCATTGAGAACTTCAACTCACTGAGATGAAGGATCAGAAATAAAGAAACATTTTGATGCAACTTGACATTTAATTTAATGAAGATTAAGCTTGTAATAGTAATCATTAACTAAAAGAACACCAGTGATCTAGTTCTGTAGCCAGAAATATCTAGACAGAATATTCTTTTCAGATCTATCTGGTTTGTTTTTTTTTTCTTTTCTTTAATACGCTATGAAGTGCTTGACATGCATGTATAGAACCTTATCAGAATAAACATAATTAAGGTTGTTGTTGTTGTTTTATCTTCTCAGTGAAATGAATAATAAAGACTCGTAAAGCTTAAGACAAAGTATAAAAGAGTCAATGGACAAATTTAATTATCATATCAGCATTTGAAACTTTGATTGTAGAACTGTAATAATTTCACAGTGAACATGAAATTATTATTTTAGGTAATATCTTATATGGAATTTAATGCTATGTATTTTTTTTTTCTTTAATGCTTTTAAAATTAAATAAAATAGGGAGGAAAAAAAACTAATTAGTAAAAAAAAGAAATACCTGCTGAGCTCGCTCGGATTCAGTAAGTTTATCCCTTCTGGCATTAATAGCATCCTTTAATTCTTGCCATCTAGATTGCAATTCCTGAATAAGATTTTTGAATTCTTCTGAATCTTCATGACCCTCTTCAATTAACTTTTCTCCATTCATGCATATAGAAATAATTCTTGGTTCATGATTATCAATTTCAGTTCGTAAAGACTAGAATGAAAAAGAAAAAGAAACATTTAAATGTAGCTATCGCTGTTTGGTTTATATAAACAAATCACTGATAAATTGTAAGCATAAATTTTACACAAAATGATAAATAAAGAACAACAGTAAAATGTTTATATACTTAAAAACATTTTACTGATGTTCTTTCTTTATTTAATTAAAACAAACACCAAATTAAAATGATTCTTAGTACCTGATTTTTCTTTTTCAGCATTTGAACACTGAATAAACTATTTCCATATTCAGTAGACATGGCCAGTGGTTTCTTTTCTGCAATCCACAACAATTCATCTTCAACATCCCGACGGAATTGATAAGCTTCTTTCTTCTTTTCTAATTGAGCTTTTCGTTGCAACAACGGAGCTTTCAGTTTCTCAAATCTACAAAGAAAAATAAATTAAATTAATACACATTCTATTTTTAAAGTGAATACCAGATGTGCACAAAAAGTTTCAAGTTCTAGATTAGGCTTAGTTAAGACTAAGTTTTCATGGTCCTTCCTTCTGTTCCGGTGACAAAGGAGACAATTTTGATAATTAGCTAGATACAATATGAGCATTGCAACTCATGAAAATGTTAATTAATAGCAATTAACAACTTCGTTGAATTATTATTCTTTAAATGCTAATGTAATTTGTTCTCTGCTGACAGCAACACATTTCGATGGAATCAAAACAGATGAAGAAGTGACTATCACATTCACAAAGGAAATCCATCTTATGAAAAGTTAAAGCAAATTTTTGTGTCAGTTCAAAGAATGAAAATGCATTTCATCCTTTGAAATATATCTTTATAGTAAACATGGGATAAGCCTGTGGGACTGATGAAGAACTGCCCTCAATAGGATTATTTTTTTCCAGGCTGTAAGTTCAAAGGACACGGCACCTTGGCCTTTAGTATTGCAAGAAGCATGAGGCACAGGTTTATTCAAAATGCCTTTAATTTATTAACTAAATGGATGATAATCAATCAAAAGTTAAATAAAAACAAAACGCCGCAATAAGAAAACTATATTAAAGCTTTTTTTTTTTTAAAAAAAAAAATCAACATTTTAAAACAAAAAATATTCAACAAAGAATTTTTTTCCTAAACTGTCAAATAATTTGCAAAAAACTTCAAAATACACACTGTCTGTTTCAATTAATTATAGTATATTAGCCTTGTCAACAGTGAAATATTCCAATTTTAATCACATAACAAGGCATGGGATAGTTGAAATGAAAAGATATACCAGTAGGCAGTCCTAACTATAATCTAGGATGCACAGTTGCTATAATAGTAAAACTTATATATACCTATCTTCCACTACAACTTTGCGTGTTGCAATTTCTTCAGTTTTCTCAGGATCCATTTGCTGCAAATAATCTGCTTGGGATTTTATTTCAATCATCTGTTTTGCTTTTGTTGCCATCTGGGTCTCAACCATCTAAAATACATTGTAAAAGGATTATGAAACATTATGAAGCTACATATAATGTTAAGATTTATATTTGCTGTAATTGAAAGTATAAAATTCTGCTTTTAATTTTTTTTTTTAAATTGTTCAATTAAAAGAGGCTTTTTTCATTTAAATATGTCATTAGGGAAACAGAAAATCAATAATTCACCTGTTGTTTTTGCATGAGAAGGTTTACACTTGTCAAATCTTGGCCTGTTTCACCAGTCAAAATCTGATTCTCCAATTCACTAATCCATCCATCAATATCATCACAGGTCTGCTCATATAATACCTGTCTGTTAGCATCAAACAACTTCTGACCCTTTTCGTGAGTAGTTGTTTCTAACTCCTCAAACTGATGGGTCAGCTCGGCTAAACGGGGTTCGATGACACTTGCGAAATCAGGCTTTTCGGATAACAGTTCTTGACCAGACTATAAATAAATATAGAAAGAAAAAAAAATTAGAAATTTTAGAGGCTTTTTCTTTTCCAATAAGCTAATTCATTCAATGGAAGAAATTTGTAAAAATACATAACCAAAGACAGATCCAATACACACCTTCTGAACCCTGTACAGCCTATCCTTATTTGATGCAATTTCAGCTTCGAAGGCTTGGTGTCTAGTCCATTTGCTATGTATAGTTTTGGCACTTCTGTATGTTTCATCTTGGGCAATAATGTTCTTTTCTTGCACCCATTCTCCAAGCTAAGGAAATTAGACACAAGAAATTAAATAAAAATAATACATATAAAAGAATTATTATTGTTTAAGTATTAATTATTTAGTTTCTTTAAGAGAATAAACATTTTACTATCTTAGTTCTGTCTTAAAAAAAAAAAAAATATGTAAAAGAGAATTTACTGATTAAATTAATAAAATCTATAAAATTAATAAAAAAAATCACCTCATCACAATCTTGGAGGAATTGATGTAGCTGCAGTAAATCACGTAACTTAGCCATCTGCTGATTTGCCTTGTCATGATTTGCATTACGTCTGAAAAATAAAATTGAACTCTTATGAACAAAATGAGCATGTTATTTTCAATCTTATTTTAAGAGTAAATAATTTTTCAACCTTTATAATTGCACAGGAAAAAAGTATCCCAGTTTCAACATTATCCGCTGATTAATCTATTTATAGTTACTCCACTTTGTGGTTTAGGAAGAATTTATATTTTTATTGATAAGGCAGGACTATTGATTATAATAGGGATTTTTTTTTCCCCTATAAGATATTTGCTTGATTTTTTAATCTAGCAGAAATTACTCTCATGAAATCTTCGTATGTGTGCCAAATTTCACATTGATGATAAAATGACATGCAGGAGTAGTGAAGCAGGAGAAAGAAAATGATACAGAAAGTTACGTAGACTAAGCAACAGGAATGAAAAGAATAATTGGAAATATATAGCTGAAAGCAAAAAGACACAAAAACAGAAAGTCTTTTGTAAAGAATGTGTTGCAAATAAGAAAATTTATTCAAGATATCCTTGATTATGGAAAATGGAAGTTCCAAAGCTAGCAATTAAGGTAATTTTATGGATCTTATCAGTGAAAGAAATTTGTATAGCTAATGATGAGAAAAATGCAGAACATTTGTAAGACAAATTGGACAGAAGAGCAAACTACAATGTGAAAGGTTTACAAGGGTAGGGAGGGGACAAAAATCCTCAGCAGACAACTACTTCAGTTTATCAAAAATTGAAAACTTGTGAAAAGATGTACATGTTCATACACAACGAAAAGCATATTAATAATGTAGAGAGATGTTTATAGCTAAGTTGTTTCAGGATTACAAATAAGCAAACCTACCAAATTGGCTGGAGCATCATGTACAATAAATTGGTAAAAGGTTATAAGAATGTGGCAACAGAAAGAATAAATTGAAATATCAAATCATCTTGCACAGGAAATCAGAGAATTGCCAATTGAGGACATTAATGAGAAAAGCCTGAACTTCTAGATTCTATCTCTCTTGGTCAGTGCTCTTCAACTTTTTCTCACTTCATGGCAAAAACCAAACTTTTTCATTGCTTTAACTGTCCATAATAGAATCATTTGGAGGAAACATCAACATGATTTAATGATGAATTAGGTGCTTTTAACAATACACTAAGCAATTTTTTTTTTTTTTTTTTAAGGAATGCAAGTTAACATTCTCAACCTTTATGGTTGAATGAAACGGAATGTAGTTTAAGTTTTTGTTTGGCATCTAGAATTTGAAGTAGAATTACAGCATTTGGGTTTTTGTAAAGTTAAAGATTCAGATTAACTCAGAATTTTCTTATGGCACACTGAGGGAAATCCTCACAGTATACAGAGTGAAAAGCTTTGCTCTAGATAACGACAATAGTTAGTGATAGTAGATGACAAATACAAATGATTATTAGTTTTTTATAGTTGTAGTTTTAATGAGAAAAAGGGACATCAAAATTACAATGATTTTTGGTGAAGCTTTTTTCAAGTAATTTTTTTAAAATGTGGCCTGCTTGTCGATGTTGAAAAAAAAAAAAAAGATGTCAACATAAAGGATACTTAAAAGAGACAAACATTATAATGCAATACTGTCATTGGTTTGTATATGAAAATGGATGAGGTAGAAGTTACGAGAACTGAGCTGAGCTAATTTTAGTATGGGAGAAGTTCATTGGTCTAGCAAAAAGGAAAAATGTTTGTGTAAATCAGTATCACTTTTATACTCACACATAAAAACCTTATATAGATGGGTGAATATTCTTTAAATAAAAGGCCAGACAAAAGTAATAAAATAGGTAATGAAATTCTAATAAAATTGCAGTAATTAAGTTTCAATAAATAATTAACTAAAATGTGAAGCTTACTTCAAAATTAGAATTTTACCTTTCATTGATGTTTTCTGCCTTCTTATGAATTTTATCAGAAGCAAAATGATTTTCAGCACACAATCTTTGGGCAAATTGTATCACAGCATTGATTTTTTCATCATTAGCTTCCATGGTGGTCAGGAAAGCTTCATACCTCTTTATTAGGTTTTCAGCCTGTTCAAGACTTGTCTATAAGAAACAATGTAGAAATGTTAATGAGAATAAGACAAAAAATTATATACCAGAACAATCAATGAAAGATCTAGTTTTAGATTATTCCTAATTATTAACACTAATGTTTCCTAATTGCCGTAAACTATAATTCTTCCAAACAAACAATTCCTCTGTTTAAAAAAGTTTTTTTCTTTTTTTGTATTGTATTGTGTTCTACCCAAAGCCTAATTAGAAAAAAAAAAAGATTGTTTAATTTTCTCAATACTTAAAAAATTAGATTTAGAATAATTATTCAAAATACTTTAAACAAAGCAATAGATATAAACAGAGACATTCTTTGTTTCACTAACAAGGGAATGGTTAGGCTTGTCAGTCCAAAACATCCCTTGAAATTTTTATCATTTATTCAGGACCTTAAGTAGTTGACGTATACCAAATTTTAGCTGCTTATATGCACTGAATGGGGGTTAAAAAAAATGCTAAATTTACAAGAAATACGTTATCACTCTTTGCTTGCCACGCATGACGTCACTATCTCTCGCTGGCTGGCCGGCGCTCAAGGTCACACGGCAGAGCAAAATACTTACTTTTAAAATTATACTGTTATAATTACTGTTTATAAAATAGTGTGGCTACATTTTAAAATTGTGTGGCTGCATTTTAAAAGAATGTAATTGTACTTAGAAAAAAAAAAAAGAAAAATATTAAATTAAAGAATTGAACAGAAATTTATGTAACGCTAACTGTAAACTATTAACATATTATAAATAAAATTACCAAACAATGACAATAAAATCGAATAATAACTTAAAGAAATTAACAAAAATAAAGGAATAGAAAATGTTTAAAAAAAATGAAAAATAATTTCGTAAATTTAGAAAACATTTCAAAATCGTAAGATTGTGGAACTAAAAGTTTCTAAACATTGAAGTCAAGCAAATATCTAACTTACTACTACTATTAATAATGTAATTATTTGTTAAAATCCACAACACAAACTTCTTCTAATCATTTATGAAAATAATAAATGATTGTGGATTCTAATATATAATATAAAGAGCAGTGATCTCAGGATTTTAAAATATAATTATTATTTGAAAACTTTTGAAATCAGCAAATGAAAAGTGTGGCATCATTTGTATTTTAAAATAAAGTAATTTGAATTTGAAAAAAAAAAAATAAGCTTACATTTTTGAAAAAGAATGTCCAATTGTCATTTTATAGCCCATTAACAGTTAATCATAAGTAGAAAATGAAAAAAGAAGAATAAAATACAATGTAACGGTCTCGTTACATAATTTACTATTCTTCATAAATAGAATAGAAAATGTTTTTAAATAAAAATGGAAAATATTTCGTAAAATTTAGGAAACATTACTACATGTAATTGTAATAATAATTCGGATATTAGTCCTATGAACAAGTGTAACTCAATGGTTTTATAACCCTAACTACATTTGAAATTACACAACAGCCAAAAATAGTAGAAATAAAAATCCTGTGGGTTTAGATAATTATTGGATATTTTTGTAACAGATAAAAAAATATCCAATAATTCCAATTCAAATTCCCTTCTAATCTCCCATGGTTATTTCTCCCCAGACGTTCACCTTTGTTTTACGCCACCAGATATCATGCCAGAAAAATAAATCTAAAAAGACAAATTCTTAAAACTAAAGTACCAACTCATTTTAGAAGAAAGTAAATTCAAGATAGATTTATTCAAGATTTGTGCAAAGTAATTTTTGGATATTTTTGTAAAAGATACAAACTTAGATATAAATAGATAGTTAAACTTAGTTCTTTTTTAGAATCCACAACACAAACTTCTTCTAATCATTTATTTTAATCATTATTATTATAATAAATGATTAGAAGTTAAGTCTGTGTGGTGGATTTTAACGAATAATTAAATTATTAATTAAAACATTACATTATTAATAGTAGTGAAAGTTAGATATTTGCTTGACTTCAATGTTTAGAAACATTTTAGTTCCACAATCTTACGATTTTGAAATGTTTACTAAATTTACGAAATTATTTTTTTTAAAAACATTTTCTATTCTTTTATTTTTGTTAAATTCTTTAAGTTATTATTCGATTTTATTGTCATTATTTTTATTGGTAATTTTATTTTTAATATGCCAATAGTTTACACTTAGCGTTATATAAATTTCTGTTCAATTCTTTAATTTAATATTTTTCTTTCTTTTTTTTGTCTATGTAGAATTACATTCTTTTAAAATACAAATATAGCCACACTTTGCAGTTATTGCTTTTATTTTATAAACAGTAATTATAACAGTATAATTTTAAAAGTAAGTATTTTGCTCTGCCGTGCGTCCGTGTGACCTTGAGCGCCGGCAAACCAGCGAGAGATAGTGACGTCATGCGTGGCAAGCAAAGAGTGATGACGTATTTCTTGTAACTTTAGCATTTTTTTAAACCCCCTTTCAGTGCATATAAGCAGCTAAAATTTGGTATACGTCAACTACTTAAGGTCCTGAATAAATGATAAAAATTTCAAGGGATGTTTCGGACTGACAAGCCTAACCATTCCCTTGTAAGTTAATATCAAGAGTCGCTCTACTCGGATAGCTTGTATTATCTCAAAATGAAGCACATCCCAGGTCTGCCGCAAGCAGATGTGCAAGTTGTGCACTGCATAAAAGTACCATAATATGGGGGGGGGGGGGGGGAAACACCAAATTAAGTTTCAAAAATCATTTTACAATTACTGTATGCAATAATAACAGTAATAATAATAAAAATAGTCATATATATTCCAAACTTCCCATTTAGCCTTAACTACTGTACTGTTTCTCAATAAAGAATTTAGCAAATAAAAATAATGAAAGGGGGGGGGGGGGCAGCAAAAAAACTTTTTCCACAAAGTCATGTTACAGGTCAGTGGCAGTACCATAATCATACACAGTGAAAACTCGATTAACCGTCACTCTGTTATCTGTTATCGTTGGCAAAACCTATTTACGTGAATTGTAGGGGGCATTGCCGCGAAAAAACCTCGAGCCTTGAAAGAAACAAACAAACAGAAGAAGATGACTCATTACAGCTTTAAGATATAAACCTTATTATCTACTTCTGTTTTATGTTTATATTATTATTATTATTGTTGTTATTATTATTATTATTTGTTTGGTGTTTGACGATATCTATTTGTTACCGATAGATTTTTCTTTGTATTAATTTATTGTTTGCCTTATCGGCATTGAAATTTCGTTACTGTACATGTTTATTGCGAAATTTCTGTTATCCGTCTATTCGGTTAACCGTCACTGTCCTGGTTCGACGGTGATGGTTAATCGAGTTTTCACTGTAGTTCAAATAAAAGAATAACTAATATATGTTTTCAATGATGTTAACAAGTGTTTGATGCGCATAAAGTTATTTAAATATAAACACCCTACAAATATATTTATAACAAAATTATTGCATCTTCATTTAGTAAGATTTCTCATGACATTAGGGAAAAAAAAAATTCTATCTTCTATAGTTCATTTATTGATGGGATTTATGGAATCCCATCAACTAAAAGATTACAGAAGATATCTTGAGTTGTATTAGTTGAATCGCCTGCTATGATATGAAAGAGATCTGAGCAAGATCTAAACAATAGTTTAAAGGAGTCTGATGATCATCGAATGCACAGATTCACAGAAGACCTTCTTCTCATTTAGAGGATAAATCAGAAACTAGCCTTTCAAGATCGCTCCATCTATAATAACAAGAGCATAACGGTTTCATTTATCAGGTAAAAACAAGCTCATGGAAAAACAAAAACTCCATTGTGATAATTATCATAGAAAGAATGAGAAAAAGAGCTTCTGGGCCAAGAACAGCTCAGGAATCGTACATCAGAATTAATGAGAACTGTATTCATGACTGTGCAGCTGAATGAAAGAAACAGTTCTAATGGTGCACACCGAGCTGCACCTCTATTGATTATTTCTGTGATACAAAAAAAAAAAAAGAAAAAAAAGAAGACTTTTTTTCCTATTAAAATAGATGAAAACAGAAATGGAACCACGGAAACTAAGGTCAAAGCTCATTAGCAAAAGTCCCAGAATTATTCAATTTCAAACAATACAGACCAATTGTAGAGTGTTCCCAGATGCTAATGTTGAAGCCAAGAATAATGAATAGCCAAACATAAGCAATTCTCAATTTTCACATAAAAGAATTCAACTTTTTCTAAAAGAGAGCAATTTGTGAGAGACGATTAGAATCTCACTACCTAAAGCTTATGTAGGAACATTTTTAAGGAAAGTAAATAATTAAATTAAAAAAGCTGTCAGAAACAATATATGGAATAATCAAATACTTACTGGAGTTTCATCCTTGGAAAGATAGTGCTCCTGTTGATTAAGGAGTACCTCAGCTTGCTTGCTATCTCTCATGAACATCTGCATGTTCAAACTCTGTGAGAGAAGTTGTTGTCTGTTCTCCCACATCTGATGAAGTTCTTCCCATCCATCTTTAAGTGCTTTTAATCGCTGAAATAGATTACAAATGATGTTAATTTACTAGACCAAGAACAGCAGCAATAAAATGCATTCCTCAGCAAATTTACATTCTTCATGCAGCACATTTCATTAACATGAATTTATGTTTAATTTCACAAATTTGTTTCTGTTACTATCATCATCACTGTAACGTTAGCCGATTTATTTGTTCTAACCAGGATGTAAACACAAACGTAACTAATATGTAAATATTTATTAAATATGATCTTATTTTTGTGTGAACTGAAGGCTAACTCTAAACTGTTGGAAATTTGGAGAAGAACTAAGTTAATAAATATTAAAAAAGATATCATTCAGAAACTGATAAATATCTTCATACATTATTTTAACTGTTTAAATGTTATTTAACAACAAATTAATTCAGAATTTGTGCTGACTTTCTATAACTATAAGATATTTCAGATAAGGATTATGATTAATTCTCCTGAATAATAAAAATTTACATTAATGAAATAAGACTAACCTCTCTCAAAAACATATATTGAGGATCTGTTTGATCCTTGGTTATTTTTTCACCGTACTCCATCATCTTGTTGTAATCATCGGTGTAGTTTTCAATATCATCTTTAATAGCCTTATGTTGAATCAGCAGTTTCTCGGCTTCAGTAAGATTAGATGGTATGTCTTCAGAAGCAACGTCTGTCTGTGTCTTTGTCAACCACGCCTGAAAATGATCTAAGTCTCTCAAGAATCTGTGAAGATCACCTGCTTCCTCAAGCTTGGCATCTCTGTCTTTAAGCTGGAATGAATGAATAAATAAATAAGTAAAGAAAAAGATCTCTTATCAAAATTAAAGATATTTTTGGAAACAGATTTTTAAATTTCTAGGACATGTATAAAGATTGAACCTACTAAATAAGATAATTTGGATATGATCATAAAAGATATTAAGAATTAGAATTGCTAAGAAAATAATTACCAATTGTGTTAATTGGTCCCAAACAGCCCTAATCTGGGTAATGCGCTGTCTAATAAGGGCAGCTTCTTCAGGATGATCTTCTTGGATTCGGTCAGCTTCTCTTTCTAAAGAATCTAACTTTGCTTGAATTGCAGCGAGGTCTCTTTCCATTCCGCTCAATCTCCTCTGCAATGTCATGATACCTGTCAGATCAGTTCCCAGTTCTTCAGTCGACTGTAAAAGACGAGTCTTTTCTTCAATCCAAGTAATAGTCTCCCGACACTCAATGTGGAATGTCTGTAGTCCATGAGCAGAACTGAGGGTTTCTTTCTTCTGTTCTGCTTCTTCTCTCAGAGTTGCCCACCTAAATGTCAAAAAGAAAAAAACAAAAAATACATTCAGTATTCTACAATTATACATTTTGAGAATAAAATGATCTGAATTCAATATTCATATCTGATAATGAAGATTTTTCTAATTGCCTAGCAAAATCAATAAGTAATATTTGTTAACAAATGGATACATTACAACTTTCATTTCAGTTAACATTTGGTTAAAGAAAATGATTCTATAATTTTGTATAATAAATTGCTTTCTTTAAAATCTAAAGTTGATGCTGAGGCTGGTTTAATACAGACTGCCTGCCCTGTTGGTTTCTTAAGGGAATATCAACTAACTTCCTACAGTGAAAATAAAGCTGTTGATCATAATACTTGAAAAAAAATAAAAGAAAACAATTAAAATATGATATCAGAAGATGGAAAACAAAATTCTCCACTCACCTTTGATTCAACTGATTTTGTCTTGCCAGAATATCCTCTGAATTAGGATGTTCAACATGCAATAGCTGTCTGGCAAGCTGATTAACAACCGCAACTCGCGAAGCATTTGAATTCATTTCCTGTTCAAAACCTTCATATCTGTGCCTCATGACTTCCACATCTTCTATATCTTTGCCTGGAACCATTGTTCCAATCATTTTTCCCTTTAAAGAGGACAGAGATAAATTGAAAACTTAATAAATAAAAATAAAATAATCTGAAATGCTTGGAAAAAGGAAATTTTATGACTTATGTCGGTGAAGAAAATATTATTTTACAAAAACAGAAATTAAAATTACTCCAATTATAATAATAACAAACCTTTTCTTCAATCCACTGTTCTACACCATCTGATTCATTGAATAGCTTGTATAGGGATAAGGCATCAAGAAGGCGTTGTTTACGCAATTTGGCTAATTCTAGCAATTCCTTGTATCTTCGGTCAATGCTTGCTAATCTCTCCAAAACTTCTGGAGATTCACGATCCTAAAATAAAAAAAATAAAAAAATATAAATAAATAAATAAAAAGTTTTAATATATTAAAATAATAATAATAATGTAGATATACACTACTTTAATAAAGAGATAGTAACAATACCTGTTCCCCAAGTGCCGATGCCTGCTGGTGTAATGCTTCAATGGTGCTGGCATAATTTTTGAGTTCATCTGTAACATCTTTGTGCTTTTTCAATAAAGATTGCACATTAGCTTCATCACGGCCGACATCCTCACTGGATACCAATCGTAAGGCATCCAGCATCCATGTATCAACATCATCTGCATCAGCAAAAAACTGAAAGCAAAATTAGTTAGTAAAATTAGATAGTTGAACTGAAGCTGATATGTTAAAGCAAATGCAAATATGTTTTCTTTCCTGAATATATATATATATTTTTTTTAACATTTAATTTACCATTAATAAAATTAGAATAGGAACAGCAAAATCTTGAACAATTTAAAGTCAGGATTTGAATTTGTTCGTGATTCACCATTTTTAAATCTATTAACAATTGTAACTTTTAATTTAAAAATGTTAAAGTAAGAGAAATTTGAAGGACATCATTTCAAACCTTTAATTTAAACAATCTGGTCATTTCCAAAACAATTAATAAAATAATAAATTAAAATGTAACAAAAACCTGAAGGGAAGAAATAAAAAAGGAATTCAAAATTTATCTAAATACATTTCATACCTGATGATAGTCAACTGCTTCCAGAAGACGCTTTTTACGATAGGCAGATAATTCCATGAGATGTTGCCACATAAACAGTATCTCATTCATACGGTCCTGGATTTTCTCAGCACCAAAGTGACCTTGGTTGATGAGATCTTGGCCAACTTGTAATACTCCTTGTAACTGTTGCTCATGAACTTGAAGTTCGTCTTCCATGGTCTGAAATACATAAATCTAATGTCAAAACTAATCCTTATAACAACGTTAAAATTTTTTTAAAACAATTACACTTCTACTTCAGTAGATTGTAATTAAAATAAATCCTGAAATATTAAACAGAACTTAAAATATATACAATAACAGATAGAAAAAAACTGTGTTGAAAGCTTATAAATAAGTAAGTTTGTTATTATCTGTAATTAACTCATGTGAAAGTGTAATTCATATCCAATTAAAAAAGATGTTCTAGGACGAAGCGAGACCTTGATTTAGCTTTATAACAGCAGATATGAGAAAGATGTAATACTAAAACAAATGTTATACTATAATTCTTAAGAATCTTTTTTATTAGAAGCCTGATTTTGATTTTTTTTTTTTTCTAGTGTATCTTATATATGCAAAAACAATTTAACAGAAACATTCCATAAATTGAAAGAAATTGAGTTGCAAGGAAAAAATGAATTTTACCCGAATATACACTATATGATCAAAAATATCCAGACACCTATCCAAAACTGTAGTCAGACTTTTCCCATGACATTCTCCCAAATAGGGGACATTAGTATGGAGTGGGTTCACCTTCCACCTTAATCACAGCCGTGACTCTGTCGAAGAGACTTTCCATTAGGTGCTGAACGTTTCTGGAGGAATGGCAGCCCATTCTTCATGAAGAGCGGTAACCAGAGAAGTGATGTGGGTCATTAGGGTCTGGAGCGAATTTGACTATCTAATTCCTCTCATAGTGTTCAATAAGGGTTCAGATCGGGACTCTAGGCAGACTAGTCCATTTCCAGAACCTTATTGTTCACAAACCATTTCAGCTTTATTGTTCACAGACTTGCTTTAGGACACGGAGCATTCTCATGCTGGTAGAGTCTTATGATCATCACCGAAGTGGTCTTCTATTGTAGGCAGTCCACGTAACTGATCAAAATGTCCTTGTACCTTTCTACATTTACATTACCGTGCAAGCGCAAGAGGGCAGAATCCATTCCTTGAAAAAACACCCACACACCATAATGCTTCCTCACTACTGCAGAGAGGTTCCAGATATTTTTAATCACAGTGTATTATTTGTTCATTAAATCACATTAGCCAAAAATAGCTTTTTTGGCTTGAAAATAGGATTTCTACTTAGAAAACAAAAATCAACTGTTTCTAATTTCTTCGTGGAAAATAGACCCATCATACATTCTTTAAAACCTAGATCTTGATTGATTGTTGAGTGTGCAACCAAGAGGTGAAATGTTTACTGAAGTAAATGTAATGATCAAAAATGATCAATATAGCAATGAAGAGAATGAGACAGATCAGAATATATACATGGAATTAATCCCAGATGGAAATGCAATAACTGCAGTGAACAACAGGAAAAGAAAGAGAAAGCATTTGTAGAAAGACGATCCTAGGAAGAAATGTCATAATAATTAGTATGGATATTTAACAGAAAAGGTAATGTTGCTAGTTCCAAATAAAGAACTGAGATTGACTACTGTAAATCAGACTGGTGCTTTTACAAAAGATTAAAGATTATTCCCCCCCCCCCCCCCCCCGTAAATTGTTAGCTTAGTTAAACAAAATAAAACAGAAGTGGATCTTTACTACCCTGATGGCACACATTACAAGTCAATCACCAATCAGATAATTTAATTAAATAATACGACTTTCATAAAGTGAGATAGTTGCATTTCAATCATCAAGAAGGAGAAAGCTAGGAATAAATCTCTAGAAATCCAGTCTTGCTATGGTTCTACAACTGTTTAAGAGGAATTTTGCAGTTATTCCAACAGGTGATATGGAACAACTATTTAAATAGCAATCAAACACTGTATAACCATTGTGAAGACTAACTTTCATCAACATATTGAGTATTCAATACAGACACTGCATTGATATTTCAATGTGGTAATTATTGATAATGGAAAAAAAAAAAAAAAAAGCTGAATGAGTGTTCCAGAAGACAATAGCTACGAGCATACATAATCGCAATTTTTCTTGTTAACTTTTCAATCAAAACTGATATAACTTCAAGATTAATATGTAATTTGTGTGTTTTACAAGTACTTAAACTGGACACACAGTGGAATGTTTACCCCTGCTATCGAAAATCAATGCGTTACTGATGTCTGTTTGATTTAATAAGATTTGCATGACTGCCTTCAATCACTGTTGATTCACCAGTAAAGTTAAAGTGCATTTTCAAAAGTGATATTTAAAAAAAAATACAGATAATGTATAATATATCAGCTTATATTAATCAGTTTAATCATCTGTGGACTAAATTCTTCTATAGGATATATTTTTTTTTCAATTATTCTAAATTGTAAAGAATATGTATTAATACACTGAAAAAACAATAATTGTCCAATTTACTATATATGAAATCATAAGGAAATACATTATCCTTACAGACCTGGCCAACTTTTCTGAGTCCAAAGAGGGACATTTTGTATTACATCTTCCTATGCGTGTTGTTTTTTTCTGAATTTGTTGTGTTCTTATGAATTTTATATTATTTAATACTTTAATACTACAAAAACGTATATGTTTCTTATTTTTACATAATCAAAAGTAAGAAAGATTATCTTCTATACTAGCATTACACAACCTAATCTACTCCAACTGTTTAATTTTAAGTATCCGAGATAAAATTAGGTTGATTCCCACTATGCTGTAGACGAAGTGAAACCTTTGTGTATTTTATACCTTTTTCTTTTCAATTATGCAAAAAAAATATTAAAGGCAATAGATATTTTCAAATTAATGAATTTCTTAGATCTTGTGTAGATCTCCCACCATTTTTTTGTTTCCATAATTTTATCATTAATAATCTAAGACAAGAATGAGTAAGAAGTAAGTTACCTTGTGTTTACCAAGCAACAAATGGACGGTTGTAAGATCATGGCCAATATCACTTGTCGACATAATTCGTTCTTTCTCTTTAATATATGCTTCTTCTTCAGCCATATCCCAGTAGAATTGCCAGAGACGTCTTGAATCTTCAAGACGATTCCGTCTCTCTACAGCTAGCTGTACTAATTCAGCATAAGCTGCTTCCAGTTGTTGAACACGTTCAATAACGATTTGTGGATCACAAGGCCTGTATCCTAAAAATGAGAATAACAAAAATAGTATTAAAAATTATTGTATAACGTAAAATGCTTATTTGATGTATTCATTTTTATCGCAACTTTCAGAATACCTTTTCTTGTCTTATCTTTGAACAAAATAAAGATGAAACAATGCATTAACTGCATCTATACAGCCATAATCTATTTAGTCTTTCCAATCTCACAGAAAGAAAATGAAAAGTTGATGTCAATTAATAAGATTAAAGCTTCAAGATTTGGACCGAAGCTGGCAGAGCCAACTGCTTATAAGAAAAGAATCATTCTAGAGTACATTAGCCATTACTAATACTGTGCTTCATTAGCTTAGAATGTCTCAAGCATTCAGCTAATGAGAGAATGCTTCTATGCAATGATTCTCAAAAGTGGTTTGTAGATATTTCAAGTGATTTAAAGGTATATATTTGGGATAAATATATAAATGGATGTTGCTGAATGCTTTTGACATGTTTGGGGCACATTTAAAAATTAAATAACAGACCTTTAAATATTTTTAAATTCTACTGTTAATCATACAACATTTCAAAATGTTTGCAAATGATCAAGAGCAATTTTTTGGGGAAAATTTTTGATATTTTTTTTCTTAAATATATTCCTATCACTAACATATAAAATAAATTCTTATATTCATATGCATAAAAAATCAAAAATGCTCTTATTGAAAAAAGATTATATATCTTCATATTTAATTTAACTCTACGTGTATATCAGATCTGTTTTGTACTACTAATAAGATAAGCAAAAATGAAAAAAAAAAAATACGTATCTCTCTTAAAAACATTATTCTCAAAGTAAAGAAATTAATAACAAGATTTGATAAGAAAATATTATGCTTAAATTGACTTACTTTAAAAATTAAAACATTTAATAATGTAAGCTCAAAACTGAAAAATTAAGATTACAATCACTATAATATTATAATGCTTCTATTCTTGAGAGTATCTACTTGTCAATTATTTATCAAACAAAAGACAAATGAGTTGTTGTATGTATCTCAGATAATAAAAAAACAAAAACACAAATTAAAAACATTTAAAAAAATAAGAAATACGCCTATTTCCCAAAAAGTTTAAAACTTACATATTTATATTTCATAAATATGAAAATGATTTTTAAGTATATACCTTCAATAGGACTTTCATCAATGAATTTTTGTGAATGCTGAACCACAGTTTTGACACGTTCTCCAAGGACATTAATATCGGCTTCAACTAAGCTATGCTTCTGTAAAAGATCTTCAACCCCCATTAAGTGTTTTCCGTAATCTTCTGACATTAATCGCATCTAAATTATAAGAAACAAATGAAATATGTTAACAACCAGAATTATTATAACATTTATTTTGATAAACAAGTAAAAAATGATCAAGAACATAAACAAGGAAACTGAAACAAAACAATTATAAATATTTCTGTTCTGTTTAAAGCTTTTTTGCTAGTATCAAAATTGCATCACTGTAACTCCCATTCAAGGAACTGTTTTAAATACTGGAAATAGATAGTTCTACTACAATTTTGAACAATAATAATAATAATAATAATAATAATAAAAAAAAAGACTTTTAAGGCTTCACTGAAAACACTATTGTTTTATAAAACAAACTAGTAAGTGTCCGTTTTCTTAAATTTATAAGATTGTTGACAGTCAATTTAAGTATTTTTTGAATTAATTACAGTCTATAAAGGCAAGAGTCTTATAAAGGGTGATTACTGAATGCAATAATGCTTTTCAATGTAAAACATTTCTACTATTTCCACCAACAGCCTTATATGACTTCTCAATATGATAAAAATATCGATTTTTGGTACTGGACAGGAGGTGTTTTTTTTTTTTTGGTTTTTTTTAATCAACTTCTAAATTCCTAGACATGGCCATGTTGCCGATTGATATTCAATTATAGATCTGTATAATGAGAATTTTCCTTATTCTAAAGAACAGAAGAGCAATGACTGCTACTGTTCAATTACTATTATTTAGAAGCAGTTAGATGAGCTGTCGTAAAACCTAGAAAATCAAATTTGCCTTTCTTTTTAATAAAGATTAAAAAAAAAAAATGGCAAGATGTTAACTTAAAGTCTTTTTAAGAATTCCAAAGAAGTAAAATGAAGAAACAGAAGACACACAGGTGGAAATGTTTCCTGAACACAACATCTGTCTTCTATTTTCAAGTGAAGTAAGTGAAATGATAATATTTTTGATATACATAGATAAAAACTTAATCTTTCAATGTAATATTTGTAACACTGTGGTTTATTATAATGAAACATTCAGCCTACAAGCTGATCATGAAATTAGCTTATTAAGTGGCCTCCTTTATATTCACAAAAGCAACAAAGATTCCAGTAAACAAACAATAAGAGAAAAATTATACTATATTATTTCATTAAGCAATTACCTTTAATTCTTCCATTGAATCCAATATATATATCATTTCTTGGAAATTCTGTTGAAGTTGCATGGACAGTTCTAACCTTAACCTGCGGGCTCGCAACAACTCCAATAGATAATTCCATAATCTGAGTACATTGTCTTTTCTGAAATTACAAAGACATATTCATGTAAATAAGCTCTTTAAGCTAAATATCCAATAGTTATTATTTGAGGAAGTAATTCATTCATTTACTTTCTCTTTCCAATAAGATTTCTCTTTACCTGGCAATAATTCGGTCAATATCGTGATAATTCTCAGTCTCCAATTCTTGAGCCACAGCAACAACTGCCTGTACTCGCTCCTCGTAGGCATAAATATCTGTTTCGATGGCTTCATGCTTTTTGGTAGCAGCTTCCACTGAAGCCAAATCGAATCCAAAGTTATCCTGTGATACAAGTCTCTGGTTTTCACTAAGCCAGGTTTCTCTCATGCCTGCTTTGCGATCAAATCGATGAGCCAGCTGTTCAAGTTTTTCTTGTCTAGTAAAAAAATAATAACAATGCTTTAGTATAAAACATTTAAATTTATTTAAAAATCAATCAATATTTTACAGTGGAAAAATATTATAATTATTTCTTAGCAATTATGATCAGGAAATGACTATCAAATCAATAAAAAGGAACTGACATTCAATTTAAAGTCTATTTCATTTAATTTTACAGAAAAGAATTAACCGCGTAGAAATGTCGGAGTTAAAAAAAATTCAAAAAGAAGGTATAGAAGTATAATGGGCTAAAGTTTATCAAATATTTTTTTATATATTGTTTTATGGGGCATTGAAGCTAGAATTATCAAATGAAAAAAATAAATAAATATAAACCTAATTAGTTCTTCTCTAAGAGCTAATTCTCGCTCGTGCTCAGCTTTTTCCAATCTTTCCCAGGCTCTGTTAATATCAGCAATCATTTTGCCTTCTTTGGGGAAATACGGTTTCTGATTATTAGCTCTCATTTTACTTTGGAGTGTAAAAAGTAATACTTCCAGATTACCCTTCTCTACAAATCTAAAAATAAAATAAATACAATTAATATTTCAAACCTTTCAAATCTTTTAAATATATGTTACATGAAAAATTACCAGACAACACTTTGTTAAAAAAAAAAAAAAAAAAAAAAAAATCGTAATTTTAGAAAATCTTACTGTTATATGAAATAGGGAGACATTAAATACTATAAATTTTTACGTTATTTTTAATTTCTTTAAATTCTCTAAGGTGACTACATCAGTTATTTTTTAAATTTATGTTTTTCATAATGTATTACAACTTACTTTGGAGGCTTTTCTACTGTACGGTACGTATTAAAACCAGCAAGCTGTTGCTGAACACCAGTTAGAGAATTGGCAAAATGTCTGTCTGACAAAGTGGCTATTGTCTGCTCAATCCACTTCAGTAAGTCAGATGTCAGTTTCTCATATTCATGGATCATTCTGTCATTCTCCATAGCATTCCCAACAACCTAGAAAATAATTTGTATTTTAACCTTTAAATCAAAACTCTCTTTAAACTACAGAAAATTTAACAATTTCGTATTGAACTCTCATTAAGAATCTATTTTTAAATATTTACATTTACTTAGGTATTTTCTTTGATTGAAATCTCCTGTCCCATTCAATAGTAAAATATTAAAAATTAAAAATGACATACTAAACTAAAATTTATCTTTTATGGAAAGACTTTGAATTGTCTTGTAATACTGAAGCTTACACCGAAAGGGTAAAACAACAAAGTTACTAGTAACTAAAAACAAGAACTGTCCCATAAAATATAAGACCAACAAAAAACCTACTTTCATCAGATGTTAGTAAATAGATTGTTATTTTTATCTATCACTTAATAATTCAAATAATTAAATTAATTTAAAAAAAATACAAACTTTTCCAATACGTTTCCCCTGGACAGATTCTTGCTTCATTTTGGAAAAGTAATGATAGTATGTTACAACATAGGTAATAATGGACTTTTCATCAGGGTTCTCCACAAACACATCTGTAAAAAGTCAATATTTAATGTTAATAATAATAAAAGCTTTTAAAAGACAAGTTTCATCAAAATAACACTAAGTTTTCTAATTAAAGAACGAGAAGTAATAAAATATGAAAATTTTGCTTACCTTCAGCATCAAGAAGTTTTGTAAGACCCAACTTTTGTTCGGCCACATTGAATGCATTATTTAAGTTATAAATGGCATTGGACTTGGATAGTTTATCATACTGTATGAGATCTGGCCTGTTAAACAAAGTAATATTGTGTTATTATTCCAAATCTAAAATCCACAAGGCATTATTAATTTTGTGATTATATATTTTCAAAGCATTTATAGGTTTTTATAGAGAAATAAAATATTACCTGTGTTTGTGAATGATGGCATTGAAAGCTAAGCCATCTCGCCAGCTGGTGGTGAAATTTCTGATGTTTACATTATGGTACCCTGCGGTCTTCATTTGGCACCATAAAAGTAAAGCATCTTTAGCGGATTTGGTCTCTTGGTTGTCTGTTTCCTCTATTGTAATATCTTGAATCTATTACGGAAGAAAAAATATGATCAATCAAACTACAACAAATAAAATGGAGACCTGCCACTTCCATTAATAGGCCTTTCATTCACTAACAACAATAGTAAGAAATTCTAAAAAGTTGTAAGAATATAATAAAGTATGAACAACAATGTCAGATGGCAAATATGATTAAGATTATTTTACTGAAAAACTAATGTCAATAATTTACAATTCTAAAATAAACAAGAAACATCTAATTTCTTGATTAATTTTATTTTTGAGAATATAAGATATTTACCCATCACATCACGCATAAAGTAATTAAAATGAGATTTTTAAGAAAGTGAACTAAATGTCCAATTTTTAAATGTCTATTACTTATCTATGTCTCTTTTACGAATTTTCTTGTTTTTATCTTTGAATGTACAGTTACCTTATCAAGGGAAAACTTTCAAGTTGAAAGCTTCAATTGAAGCTAGCAAATGATCATTAATCAATCAGAAGTGCAAACAAATCTGACTGAAGAATGATGTTAAATCAGAGATAATTAACAGAAATTTTTTTATTGTTCTAAAATCATAATTCTATTTTAGAATTTAGCTAAATAAGATTTAGCAACAGCCAAGTTTCACCAAAAGGATTTAAAAAAAAGCTTAATTTGCTTGCTGTGAAGTTCAAGAACAATTCCATTATAGCAGTCAAACTTTATAATTTGATAGTATTAAAATTAATACCATTCAAACAGAAGTTAGTAACTGCATGGCAGTTAATAGAGACTAGTTGCGACCCGTGAAATATTCACGGAAGTAAAACAAATTCCTTATTTTTGAAAAACACAAGATTGAAAAAGATGTTCTAAGCTAATTTTTTTAGAAGCCATGACTTCCACAACAGCTGATATGTAATTTGAATATCGGCTTATTTGTTAAAATAATATTATAATATTGTTAAAATAAAAAAAATAAAAAAATTGGTTTACCACTTTCGTAGCAGTGGTTTCTCATTATGAAATATAATGGCAACCTTCTGCCCTAAAAGAATAGGTTCATCGAAATTGAGGCAATATTAACGGAAATAAAACAAATGCCACATTTTTGAAATATCCTGAAATTTTTGAAAAACACAAGATTGAAAAAGATGTTCTAAGCTCATTTTTTAAAAGCCATGACTTCCGCAACAGCCCACATATAATTTGAATGACTAAGCCAAATTTTGTTAAAATAAAAGAAAATAAAAAATTGATTTACCGGGTTCAACAATAACAATAACGAATGTCCAACAGCCAATACCAATAATCCTGTCTAGACAACAATGAGGGCATGTGCATTGTCATTATCGCCTACTTGTTGAGAACTGAGTGAGTGGCAACACAGCCGAAATTATGTAAAAACCGAGGTTTTACAAACTCTGATAAATTTAGACGCACGAACTTCATGCATTTCAGTGTAAACTTCATTTATGTGGGAAAGAAAATCTCAATACGCTGATAATAATTGTGTAATCGCGATTCGTTGTGGTGAAGTGGAGAAGAGACGCCATCTTTAAACATGTGACGTCATGCCTGACGTATTCCAACGCTGCACTGTGATTGGTTATTTCAAATTACAAATTTACAAATAAAGTCCGTACAACTTTCGCCTATTAATAGGATGATGGTGACTGAAATGACATCATCATGTAAAGAAAGAATTTTTCGAGAGCACGTTTCAACTCCTCGAACATGTGAAAATCCCAAAGGGATATGTCAGGGTTTTGGGGGAGGGGGAGGGGGAGGGTTGCGTTCGCACTTCCCACCTGAATTTCGGCATTGTGACACTGACAACATCAGCAAGCGGGCAGGCACTGTCATGGAGCAAAATGACACCCTTCGAGAGTAGTCCAGGGCATTTTGCCTTTATCGCTCGCTGCAATTTCTTTTCCTTCCTGATAGGTTCCACAGTTCATCGAAATCCAGTACAAAAAGGGTACTTAGTTTCTCTTCTGAGGTTAAAAGCAATAGGCTGTCCACCCAATCTGAAGTTGGTAATGTTGGTCTCAGAACTCTGGAGTCAAACACTTGCACGACATCAAGGGCCACATAAGGACTGTATGAGATCCCCTCGAACTTTTAACCAATATATTTTATAATTTAAGGTTGTGACCAAACCTAACAGATTAGAAGTGAAACTGTGGTTTTTTTTTTTCTTTATTACAAAGTTAATAATAACATAAATGCAGCCGGTACAAATAAAATATTGCAAGTTTCACCTTCTAATGATTTCAATCAATTTAAATTAATCTGAATTTTGTTTTTGTTTTTTAAGATGTGATGATATGTGCCACACATTTCCACAATTATGGAATAGACCACAATGGCAGGTGCGTCAGGCGATTAATCATTCACTGCAGGAGAAGGCCAAGTAATCAGCTGACTGGACAGATGTTTCAAAATAACAACAAGGATTCTGCACTTGTCCTTGCAGTAATCCACTTGACTAACCACTTAAACCTTACAGGTAACTCCAAAATATGAAACTATTTTTTTTTTTAATTAAGTTTTCATTATAATGTATAATAATTATGGTTAATATATCCATCTTTTAAATAAATAAAGCTGAAAAGTATATCTACATCAATGAATCGTATCCTGAATACCATTCATAAATTACAAACTAGATTCAATAAACATTTTTAAAATATTTACCTGGAAGCGCAAAATGATGGTCCAGATGAGGCCAAGAGTAAGACGTGCATTTCCGTCAACTATATCATGAGAACCCATGTTTTCTAAATGTACACGCTGTTCTTTCAGAAACTGCAGTGCTTTGTCTACATTTTCCAGGCAATGGATGCGCATTTTCCCTTTGGTAGGTCGAGGCTTAAAAAAAAAAAAAAAAAAGAAAGAAAAAAGTGTTTGTTGTTTTATTTCCTTTGGCTTATTGTTATTGAAAAAAGAAAACAGAAAGAAAGAATAAAAAGAAAAAGGATTGGCAGGAAATGAGGAAGCAAAAGTTATATTATCTTAAATAAAACTCATTTATTGAATGAGTAAAATCATTCCTATCTAAACAGAATAGTAATATATCTCTAAATCCTTTAGAGTTAGTAACTGTAATTAAATGGATGGAGTTTAATAGATTCTACCATTAAAATAATTTCACTTTTTTGTTTTGTTTCATAATAGGATAACATTATACATTTGTCCTGCCATTCCTTATCTATTTTAGATAACTACATTCAAATACTTACATTCTGTCATTCTAAATAACTGAACTTTCCTAACGTGGTCATTTAATATATACTTATTTTATACTGGTTTTTATTTTTATTGAATGGAATTAAAACAACTAACTAACTAATTGAAGGATGAATAATTACTAAAATAAAAAAAACTTAGTAGTAAATAAATAAATTTTTAGTATGCCAACTTCTATATAGCATGCATATCCTTTCCCGTTCCACCAACTGTGGGTCTAGGAATTAACTACGCCTCTCCACCTCTCCCTGTTCTTCCAAGCCTCTTCTCTACATATTCTTTCCCATGAGATGCCTCTCTCTTCTAGGCTGTGCTTCACATCATCCAGCCACCGCTTACGCGGTCTCCCTCTTGGTCTCTTCCCTTCTTCTTTTAACTCATGCCAAACCTTAGGAGTCCTACCATCTTCCATTCTTTTCACGTGCCCGAACCACCTCAGCCTTCCTTCTTCCACCTTTTTCCTCAAACTTTTTACCCCCAGCTCCTCCCGGATATCCTCATTTCTCATTCTATCTACTCGAGTCTTCCCTACTATACCTCTAAGAAACTTCATCTCCCCAGCTTGAAGTCTACTCCAGTCTCTAGCATTCATCACCCATGTCTCCGCTGCATAGGTGACTATAGGCACGTAATACATTTTATAGATTTTGCCTTCCTTGGGACTTTCTTATCCCGTATCAGGTGTCTCACTCCCTGGTATAGCTTTCCCCCTTTCTCCAACCGTCTTGTGATTTCATGCTCCACTCTACCATCACTTGTTATTTCGGTCCCTAGGTAAGTAAAACTATCTGTGATCTTCAATGCCCTGTTGTTTATGCAGATATCCCTTTCCAGGTTTTTGTCCCGTCCCACCACCATCACTTCACTTTTCTCTTCGCTAACTTCAAGATCCACTAGTTTCAGTTGTAGAGTCCATTCATCCAATTCCCTCTGTACGTCAACAATTTTCTCACCCCATATTACAATGTCATCTGCGAAGATCATATGCTTTGTGTCTTTACTCTGTTTTTGTAAGTTTTCCTTAACCTTTCTTCCTACCCATTCCATTATTATATTGAACAGCATTGGCGACAAAACACTCCCCTGCTTTAGTCCTCTCTGGATTTCAAACCAACCAGTTGGCCCTTCTGTGGTTCTTACTCTACATCTATATAACTCAACTTCTATATAACCACATGGAAAAAAAACTCAAAGCCCATGTAATTAAGACCTTTATTCCAAACTCATTTCCTGCAAGTTCAATTTGTGTCAAGTTAATTGGCAGCAAGCATTAAATAGCTGAAACATATAATTAACATTTCAGCTTCTTTTTTATTATAATAATAGTATTTCAATTGCAAACTGAAATGGATGATTTTGGCCTGAAATTACTTATTTAAACACTGAAGTTGTTCCAAATCAACAGAGCTCACAATGTGTAAATCCAGCCATCATTTTAAGTTTCTAAGATAGGTAGCTTTGAGCAATTATGATTATGTTACTTTAAAAGCAATACACAATGATTGTTTCTGATCGCCAGCTTCTTTTCAATTACACATTAGTTTTGGATGACGAAAAGACAACTATATAATTTTTTTTATATTGCACGCTGATTATTTTATTAATATTATTTTAAAAACACAGCCACCATAGATTTTACGAGATAGCTTATAGTGTGCCGGTTTGCCTCTGAACATTGTAACATTCCCTATATGATAACTCAGGGTGCAAGAACCTTTATTTATTTATATGTATTTTTAATTTTTTTTTACTAATACAGGGTATTAAGAAACTATGGGGACAAACCTCAGGGGATGATTGCTGGCAAGACAAGGAACAAAAAAGGCCCAATGAACATATGTCCGGAAATGCATTGTATGCTGTATAGATAGCAGCTCTGTTTTATGTCATCAGTCTATCGAATCATAGCAGCAATTGCAGCAGCGGGGTCAGATAGCAAGCTCAGAATGTGCTGGACAAGTCGACCAGTGAACTATGCAGTGTACTGTGTGAGGGATGGTTCATTATTCATATCGAGAACAGGCAGACAGGATTTTCATTTATGGAAGGGCTAATGGTAATGGAAAGGAGGGAGCACGGATGTACCAAGCATGATTTCCTGCACAATAGCAAACAAGTCACAAGACATTTGCACCTGTGTATCATCACCTCTGTGAGACTAGAATACTTCGCCCTGTGCATGCAAATGGTGGCTGGCCACATGATGTGCAAACACTGGATATGGAGGAGCATGCTTTAGAAAATGTTGCGAATGATCACTACATAATAGCTGCTTGTTTTCACCCAAGGGAAGAGTTTTGCCAATGGTTCATCATGCAATCTCTATCGTTGCGACATTTCTGTCTTCAGTTCTGTTGTCGGATGAGGCTACCTTCTGGAGGGTTGGAATCATCATCCATCATAAAACCCACATTTGGGCAGAGGAGAATCCTCATGCCATGATTATATCCAATCATCAACAGCGATTTGGAATCAACCTTTGGAGCGGAATGCTTGGGCATCACCTTATCAGGCCCCATGTTCTTCCACACCGACTTACTAGAGCACAGTATCTTCAGTTCCTGAGGGGCACACTGGCCATATTATTCAAGGAGGTGCGATTGGTAGTGGTATGTGGTTCATGTATGATGGAGCTCCAGTCTACTTCAGTGTTCATGTACACTGCTATCTGGACCACATGTTTCCTGGAAGATGGATCAGTCGAGGAGGACCTGTAGCATGGACGGATTGGATTTAAATCTCTGAGCTTTTACTTTTGGAGACATATGAAGAGTGTGGTGTATGTTGAGCTGGTTCCTGATGTGCAATTTTTGGCATCAACATTTACATGATGCCTGTAATGTTGTTCGAAACGAATCTGGGATTTTCGAGAGGGTTTGCCTGTCCATGCTTTGATACTGCAACTCTTGCACTGTTACTCACGGCCATCACTTCAAGCATCTGCTCTGATGGGGATGATTGTAGGTAAACCGTTGATGTTGATAGTGTGAGTTTACTGTGCATTTCCGAACATACGTTCATAGGACCTTTTTGTTCCTTATCTTGCCAGCATTCACTCCCTTAGGTTTGTTCCCATACTTTCTTAACATCCTGTTTACATGGATGCATCTTAATTTAGTTTCGTTACATTAATGTTTTGGGATTTTCTATCCCTGCTTAAATTCTTTTTAGCAGTCAGCAGTTACCGAATAAAGAATTTGAAGTCCTGATGTACACAGTGACTTATCATTCTTGCGTTATTGTTGTTGATGGCCACTTCAGGGAGCTGAAGTGCTAACCTCAACATTGCCTCGTGCTTTAAGCTATCTTCAAGGGTAAATCTGGCTGAAGAAGCCTAATGAGACTGAAACAGCAGTCTTACATTCCCGACATGATACCTCAGGCTGCAAGAACTTTTGTTTATTTATGTAAATAATTTTTTTTTCCTTACTAATATACAGGAATGCATGTTAATTTATTTTTGTTACCTCAACATTTTAGTTGATATTATTTAAAGTGCCATTTTGATTTAATTTGTACAGTAATGTGGTAATTCAATAATCAGTTTATGGATTCCAAAATACTGATTTTTAATTGAATTTTTTAGGATTAAAAAAGATTTCCTATTTATGATCCCACTTGCAACTTTGGATTTACTATACTATAAAATTCCAAAAGGTATTAGACATTTGCATAAAACATGTCAGATAGTTAAACTGTAAAGCAACCATTCTTTAACTATCTGATCTGAGTTGGGTCTTTATGTCTGAAGTTGGATAATAAATTAATTACTACAGCAAATAAAATAGTATAACTGAAATATTATAAAAGAATTAAGATGAAGCGAATCAATTAGATATTGTGCTAAACTAAAGCTATATATATATATATATACTCATGGACAAAAAAATTAGCGCACCAAGAAATAATTGCGGGATCGTAACGAAACTTGCAGTGAAGGTACATGTCGGGGAGATATGCAAATGATTAGAAATGCAGCGTGATTGCGCATTACGTATAGCCGGTAGAGGGCGTTGAACATCGTACTCTGTGGAGTATAAAACAGGTAACCAAAGCTTGTTTGAGTATGCTGAATCATTTACAAAGGAAGAGCTGAGGTAGACATGCCATTACGCCGTGTTCGAAGACAGTATACGCAGTTGTCGCAGTTTGAGAGAGGGAGAATCGTCCGGATGATGGAAGCTGGGTGGTCAGCTAGGCAAGTAGCTCGTCAATTAGGCCGCTCTTATTGTGATGTGAGGAGGTGTTGGGACCAGTGGACCCGAGAGATGTCATGAACACGAAGACCAGGCTCAGGACGCCCTCGACAGACCAGTCGTCGAGAAGACCGCCACATAGTCAGAAATGCACGCGTACAGCCAACTGCTTCATCAGCCGCCATCCAGGCACAGGTAGCACCTTCACTAGGGGCCGCTGTGTCTTCTCGAACCATACGAAGGCGCCTGGCTGAAGGACAGTTGGTATCGCGGCGCCTATTACGTGTGCTGCCCTTGACGCCCACCCATCGACGCCTCCATTTGGAGTTTTGCCGCGCACGAGGAAACTGGACTGCAGAGGAATGGAACCAGGTCGTCTTTAGCGACGAATCCAGATTCAATCTCGGCAGTGATGACAATCGTGTTCGTGTGTGGAGAGCCCGTGGTGAACGCTTCAATCCTGCCTTTGCTGTACAGCGACACACCGCTCCCACAGCTGGTGTGATGGTATGGGGTGCCATTGCCTACAATACACGGTCACCCTTAGTATTGTTCCACCATGACAGCCCAGCAGTATGTTCATGAAATCCTGCAACCACATGTGTTGCCACTCATGCAACGGCTCCCAGGAGCCATTTTTCAACAAGACAATGCTCGGCCTCATACGGCAAGGGTGTCACAAGACTGTCTCCGCACTGTTACTACCCTTCCTTGGCCTGCCCGATCCCCAGATTTGTCTCCAATCGAGCATATCTGGGATCATTTGGGACGACGAGTTGGGCATCCCACGAGTTTGAACGAACTAGAGGCAAGGTTACAGCAAATATGGAGCGAAATGTCTCAAGACATCATACAGAACTTGTATGACTCAATGCCCGATTGTATCGCATCGTGCATTCGCGCTAGAGGGGGTCCAACGGAATATTAACTCCTCCGTTCTTTTGCCTTTTTCTCTGAAATAAATTATCCTTTTTCTTTGATTTTCTAATCATTTACTTATATCAAAGTAGTCATTACGTATGTAAATTTTCGTTTCATTTTGACGACTCCTTCTTGGTGCACTAATTTTTTTGTCCATGAGTGTATATATATAGCTAATTGCTATTTTAATAATGATTTATGGATGAATGCACAACTTTTCTGAATTTAATAATTTTTTAAAAAAAATATACATAATGAATCTGTTCATGTGAGATAATTCAGCATTCTTCCAATGGCAATATTTGAATAAATTAAACAATTCTTGGGCAGTATCAGAAAAATTACTAGAAATCCTCCAATTGCAACCTTGTTGTTTAAAGCAAGAAGCAAATATACCTTATAGCATTGAAATATATTAAATATTAGACTAATCAATATTCACAGGATTTGTTAAACCTATACTCTTTACTACAATCCAATTTTTTTCATTTATAATGGCAATTCCAAAATTGAAAATAATCAGTAACAGAGGGAAAGGCATTAGAGCAAGTGAAACTAGAAAATATTCAAGATAAACAGTATATGAGTGAAATGAAAGTTTTAAAGGAAAATGGGTAATAATGACATAATCAATTGTGTTCAAGAGAAAAACTACACAGTAAGTGAATAAAAAAGTTATTGAATGTCAATTTTTGCTATTTTTTTTAACTGTACTAAAAAAAGTTTGTAACCAAGAATGACTACTTCATTTCTGATAAAAATAAATAAATAAATAAATAAAAAATTAGTTAAAAAAAAAACAACAACAACTTCCAACTAAAGGAATATACACATCTAAAGTTTGTTTCCTTGTAATTAAATCAATCTTTAAAAAAAAAAAAGAAGAGTTCTTAAGTATATAATTTTGAGAATAATTATTCTTGCTTTTTTGGCTAAGACGCAGGAAACAAAATAAGATGCAAGCATCATATACAGAGGGTTGTTTACAATCTATGGTAACGATTTGCATGGCGCATGACGACGCAACCAATCACAGTAGGTATGCAAATTTATGCAAACGTACAGGTGAGTACTTAAAGATTAGTGTGGAGGGGTGCGGATTAGTTTGTTCAGAGAAATGCCGCCGAAAGTGTCACAGTTTTGGGAAGGGTACGTTACAGCCATTTCCGAAGCAAAATTTAGTTATTCCGCAATAATTACGGCATGTAGAAAAAGAGGTTTCACCATTTCGAAGAAAGGAGTTCATAATGTGTTGGCTGGTGTTGGTTTGGCCCGTACAGGACAGATTTCCAGGACTGAAAAGCAAGCAAATCCAAGGACACCTATAATCGCACAAAGACTGTCATTCAGAAAGTCAAGAAAATGGTGACGGGGAACAATCCAGCGACCCAAAGGACCATTGGTGCGAAGGTAGGAACATCTCTTCGTACCGTAAACAAGATTATCCATAAAGATTTGGGACTTCAAAAGAGACATAAAAGCAAGGTTCACAAGCTCTTACCAAAGCACATTTCAGAACGTAAGACAAATCGCAGAAAACTGTATGAACGACATCTCGCTGGGGATAAATGGAAGTATGTAGCCAAATTAGACGAAGCATATGTTTATCTGTCCGACTGCAATAAACCAAGGGCGATTTTCTATCGCCCAGTGGGAGCCAAATCGTTTCCAAATTGGTACAGAGAATGTCGTGAAACTTTTTCGAAGGGATTCATGATCGTTGCGGGTTATTCCTATCAAGGCAAGCTACAGATATGGAGGGTGGCTCAAAATGTAAAGGTGAATTCTGCGTACTATCAGGATCACGTACTGACACCAATTTATACACAGGAACTACCTGCTCTTTACGGAAACGACGTTTCCAAGGTTCGTCTCCACCAAGACAAGGTGTCCAGCCATAGGTCCAAATCGACCCAGAATTTTCTGACACGAATGGAACAGCAAATCGGAATCCAGGCTATACCGTTTACCGAGATACCAGTGAAGTCTCCAGACGCATCGCCCATGGATTTTTGCGCATTTGGACTATTAAAATGAGCCTTGGGAAGACGACGTCCTCGTTCATTGGATGGACTCTGAAAATGTTGTCAGCAGGAGTGGCAACATATAAGTCTTCCCGTTCTTCGCAGTAGTCTCCTGCAATGGAAACTGCACTGCAGAGCGATAGCATTATCTCATGGTCATCAAATAGAGCATAATCGTTGGTGGAGAAAGGTAATTTCTGGGAAACAGACCTGAATCCAAATCATTACCATAGATTGTAAACAACCCTCCGTATGCTGTTCGTGCCCCAGGACTGCACTTCCCATAACCCTTTTCTCCCTATTTCTACATTCCTTTGCCCATATTTTACTTATTTTCCCCGATTACTTTCAATTTCTCTAATCCTTACTATGCCCAACTCCCAGTGGCAGATGGATTAAATTGCCCAGATCAGATTCTTGTCCCCACCAACCTGGCACCCAAAAACTACATGTTGTATATTTAACGATCTCAGGCATTAAAAGACTATTATATCTTTTCTCCTATCTTAAACTGTGTGAAGTATCTGCTCTTGATGGGAAAAACAAAAGGAACAAATTTCTGAAGCTGCTTAATAGCTACACATCTTCCTTGGCCAGAGGCGACGTTAAGGACCAACATTCCAACTCCCTCTGGAGAGTATTACTCCGCATAGGAAGAAAAACAATGGGCAGAACGACAATTGAAAGTCAAGAAGCGTGGTCTCAAGCTTAGTGTGGAAAACCTAGTATATGCTGCTCATCTTTCTGATCTCCATATCCTCCAGAGATCAATAAGTTCCGCACGACTTTACTGCCTCTACATCGTTTACTCCAAGAAGATAAATTATGCGGTGATCATCCCTGAATATCCTCCCGCCATCGAACTTGTCATCCATTAGTACTGGCAGACGGATCATTGGGAATGAAGGCAAGGAAACATTCTCCATGCGATATCACTTGGGTTCTTCAACCATTCCAGTACAACTATCCATACACAAGGGCGGGGTACTAACCTGGCAACAAAATCATGAGATCTGCATTTCCTACATCGCCAATACCCTCGTGCCTGAACCTCTCTAAAGGAATAAAGGACTAGTGAGCATGTTCTCACTTTGATTGCAAATTGGCCAGCAATCATGTCAGCTCCCAGGAACCAGTTATACACCCATCTGATCATCATCCAGGTCTAAATTCTGCTCTGGATCTCTGCAGTCATAGGAATCGTTTATTCTCCATAATCTATACTCCTTCCCTTCTCATTCCTATTATCTCAATAAAGCTTTTATCCCCACCCTATCTACCTCGCTATCCTTTATTGAGATAGCACAATCCACGGAGGACTTCCCATAGCCTGAGCTAGCTTTTCACTGCTCCCATACCTTTCCGATCTCCTCCTCCCCCTTCCCTACCCATCTCCCACTCGTGGCTTACTTGGCAAAGCACTCAATGGCATGTGCCTAAAACAACACGTGACACAAGTAAATATACACATACATATTTTTTTTTATTTAAATTTTTTAGGATGCCTCAATGACAGGTAAATCTTTGATTTTACAGATATGTGATTATATATCCAATCACAAACAGTTATCATTTTATGCAACTTCTAATTTTTTTAATGGCATCATTCAAAAATTGGGTGAAAATATTTAAAAAAAAAACAAAAACAAAATCAAAGTGCTCTGATCACCATTTGGGTTAAAATGGGACATTCTGTCTCTGTCATACTAGCAAATTAAAAGCAAAATAAAAAAAGTCTTCAATTGGAAATACCATTAAGTGAGGCGCGTTTGTAAACAAGACTTGATTACAAATTTAATTTAAATGTTATTTCAATTTGAAAAAATTACTCAATTTCTTTAAAAATACTTCTGTCGTCTCCAAAAAAGAGAAAATTATTGCTATAAATAATAATAATTAACTGAAGTACCGCAATTTTTATAAAATGTCCTTTGCAAGAATGTGGATAGTCAAATAATATGCAACAATGAAAATGGGTTTTAAACTTACAAGTCTCTCTCCTGAAAGTACTTCCAGAAGTTTTATCAGCATTTTGCCATCTCTTAAATCTGTGTACAAGTCTGTAATTCGGCAGGAAACTCGCACGAGATGTGAATTTACCCATTTTGTAAATGTCTTCTTCTGTACAGTTTCTCGTTCGTCTGAAATGAAGAAAGGAAATCACTCATAAGATTATGCAAGCCCTTAAATAAAAGTGTAATAATTGTAATAAACATTGACAAAATGTAATATGAGTTTATTTGGATGTGAAACAATGTGAACCACTGAATCACTTTGCAACCTATACAGCAGAAAAAAAAAGTTCATATGTTATCCCTACATTTTAGAAGATATATTTTAAGTTAAGATATGATTGCATTAAAACATTTTGAAAACTCTTTTGGAAAACTATCATTAATCATTCATCCTTTTATATTTATTAAAAAACTTCAAATTTATTTATTAGAGAAATAATTATCAGTAAATAGTCTTACATTCTTGCCTAAGAATTTCCCCATATCACACGAAGTAGACAGAATGTTTTAAAACTAAAAAAAAAATATAAATAAACAATTCCAAAGCAAAAGTCTACAAAGATTTTCAGAGGTTTGTGTGTTTAAAAGCTGCAAATTATGCATTAATAGATTTAAATATGCCGTAAGTGTGAAAATTCTTTTCTTTAAAATTCTCATTTCAATTCTTGATAATTTTTTTCTTCAAAAATCTGAGAATCAAGACTCAAAAAAAGAAAGAAAACTATGATGAAATTTTTATGGATAACCTTTCACGGATAAACAATTACATTAGTTTCAGAAATATAATGTAGGTATACAACTAGACCCAGATCTTTATTTAAGTTCAAATTACAATATCATTGAAACAATCATTTATAGTGGCCAGAATTGCAGGTCTAAAATTTTGTCCATGAAAACCACTGACCTGGCGTTATTCGATCCTTTTGGAAAGTGAAATGAAAAATTGTGCTTAAATAGCCTCTTATGAATTAAAAATCAGGAACATATTTAATTACATATTTTCAATTGTTACAGCTTTGAGCAAAACTTACTAAACATTTACTGAGAACAATCTTCATAATAAAAAAATAGATTTTTAGAATACTGGTATGCATTTGACTAAGTAGTTTTGCATTAGACTAAGTATTATTATTTTTACTTTTTCCTTAAGAATTCTCAACAGGAAACAAAATTCTTGCAGAAATAGAAAATTTCAAATCTTGAGAACAGGAAAAAAAAAAAAAGTCATCTCTACAAGTGTCCTTTTAATTCTAATTTGTTTTTTAATCTTAAAAACTTGATCTTAATCTTAAAGACTTGATCTTAAAAATAAAACGGCCTATTTGGTTTATGTGCACTTATTATGAAGTTGAATTTTAGAAAGTCCAGTCATGGTTTCAAAGAGAAGTCATATTTTTGGAGATAAGTTAAATGATTACCAACACTGATACATTATTTATCATTTTCATTTAGCTGTAAAGAAGATGGTACAGAGGTTTAAAAATTATGATTAAGCTTCTGAGAGAGATGGGATATTAATGGCCCTATAAGGATATTAATTTATGACCAAAAAAAAAAAAGATTGCTTACAAATTGGTATTAATTTGAAAGCAAAGCTTGAAACTTATCGATCAAACCTCATTAATTCCTATTCATATAAAATGAATAAGATGTTATTTATTAGGTGCATCTATAATTTATACGAAGAAGGGTAGATATCTAATGAATTGGCAATTCTAAATAATACACTCTCTCTCAGTTATTGATATGTATAAAATAAGGAAACTTTGTATGGAAAAAAAAATGATATTGTGTACAAAAAAATCAACAAAATGGTTAACTACAGACAACACAAAGGAACCAATTATGGTTGTTATTGGTTTCCTTGTGCCTTCCGTAGTTATCATTTTGTTGAATTATTAGGCATGTAAAATTTGTACAAAAAAACTGCTTCTATAAAATCAACAAAATGGCAAATTGTTTTGTTAAATGATCTAAACCCAATTAATTCAATCAAATCAAAGTTTGCATCTGTAAAGTGGATTAACATGTGCCAAGAGTATGATTTACTGTTGGACATCAATGAAAGCTCTTGCGTTTTCTATGAGAATCTGCCACTATACAAGTTCTTCATTAGTTTCCACAAAGTTTTCTATAGGATCCTTAAGGAGAAATACCATCTATAATTCATAAATATCCTGTCAAGTTTCAGAATGACCCAATGACCCAAAATGGAGGAGATTGGGGCAGCTCCACACACTGAGTTTGTTAATCCAATTTTCCTTAGGAAAATAGGCTAATAAAATTTCTTTTTTCAATTCATTCGGAATTGACCATTAGTTTTTCCCTCTACTTTTCAAAGAGTGCATTTTCACTATTTTGGGATATTTAATTCCCCCCCCCCCAAAAAAAAAAACAAAAAAAAAAATATTTTGTGGATCCAACCCATCATTTTCAGCAAATGGCATGAACAAACTTTAGAGGGATAAATTAGTTGAATTGTGACTTAGTACAAATAAATTTCAAGGAAAGGACATTAATTAACGTTAGGCGATAACCCATAAGGAACGAGAACAAAGCAGAACAAACTGCAAACCTATCATTCATGCTGTAATTATTTTTCTTTATAAACTCCAAACCTGGTTTTATTTAATTATATGTAAAGATTCTTTGTAGATTATATTCGATTTTTGTTTTTAAAATATAAAACTTAAAATTTTAATTACTTATTTGTTTTTGATAAATTTACAATTCTCTAAAATATTTCAACGATTTTTATTTAAAATCACATTTATATTAAGAAGAAAGAAAAATCAAAAAGACATTACTGTCTTTCTTTGAATAACATTTAACGTTGAGAGGAAACGGTTTTCAAATTTCCTGTAGTAAGATGATTAGGAAATTAATAAAAAGTCTTATTTTTTTTTTAAACTTAAAAGAGAAGAGTTTTTGTATAATTTTTTTGCTAATTAATATTCGAATAAAAGAAAAAAAAATATTATATACAAAGATATTATAGAAGTATAATATATAGCAGAACAAAAAAGGAGTCCACGCCCTTTTTTTAAAATTCCTTAGTGGAAATGACTTTTTATATCTTTCGATGATATGACTGCCTTATCAATTTAGCTCAACTCTAAATGAAAGTAAAATTTTAAAAACGGAAAGTTGTAGAATCCGTTAAATTTTAATACTGCTTTTTGGGTAAAAAGGATAACGTTATCGTGAGTAAACACTGATACGACTTGATTTCTGATAACGATCACCCCCCAATAACATATTTCACGAAAGGGAAAAAAAATGATTTAAATCGACGAATTCACAACAATTAATTAAATTATTAAGAAACCGTTATTTGGCAAAACGACAATTAAGTGCAATGTTGTTGTAACTTAATCTGGATAGGTGTTGTTATGGATTGTCCCTTTCAAGACATGACAATATGGGACGCGTCAAAAAGTCGACAAGAACAAGAAGATAAGCTAATATCACCTTGTAAATTCCGAATAATTCCTTCCATAGCGTAGCCCGATGTCGATTCTAAGTTGTTGGTCTCCATGGTGAAGGAAGAGGGACACACCCCTCTCTTTTTGCAACGAGCACGTCGTCCAACTTAAAAACACTTTTGAAATAAGCACCGGTAACTCCCGATCGGTTTCACATTTCACTTATCGCTACCGTTAGTGCCGGCTTTTTCTTCGTTGATGTTAACTAATCATATCTTTTTAAACTCTGAACTGATGCACAGCTCTTGGTAGCTCAGACGATAATGACGAAACACGTGACTCCGTCATTTCCACTTAATTGGTCGGACCGTCTTTTTATACGAAATGCATACAAGGGAAGTGTGGCTAATATTTTTTTTTTGTTCCGTTAACTTAAATATAAACAAAAGTAAAAAGTAATGAAAATGGGAAACAATTATATTTCTTGCAAGATTTTAAATGCTGCATGAAGGAAGTTAACTGATTGTGGACGGTGGCCAAGATAAAGGTCAGTTTTTGTCATTTTTGCTTTTCCCTAAAGAAACCTAGTTATTCATTAATTAGTCTTCAAATAGGAAAATAATTATCCATATTATATCAGTGCCATATTATGTTGATGAGATAGGGGAATTTAGGAGATTCATCTATATTCAATAGGAATCACTGTTAAGTTTGTTTACGCGATGAATTTCTAAAGATGACCCATTTAAGAATAAAGGGATGAGAATTGCATACGATGTTAATAAATGATCTGAAAGGAAATAATAGAAAACGAAATAAAATTTAATTTCATGTATCACCAATATTTCATTTTCACTTATTTCATTTTAATAAATCCGCAATTTTCCTCAATTATGTTTTAATCTTCCACTGCATTTAAACATAGCAGCCATTCAACTGCCATCCTTTTCTCGGAGTTAATAATAATAATAATGTTTCTTCTAACCCTAATCTTTATTTAAATGAAAACGGAAATCACCAGATTAAAATAAAAATAAAAAGTAAATCTCGTTTAATATGGTAAAATTTAAAAATGACAGGAAGGAGACGAAATCTTATCATAAAAAGTTGATTTTTTTTTTTTTCCTTTCGAACAACAGGATGGAGAGATAGCCTCTCTCAAAGGGCACCTTCTGTAATAATTTTACTCTCCCAAGTTAAAACAGCCTACTACATCATGCTACGTAATTAATAACGCTAGCTTCAAGATTTTAATGTTTAACTGACACAAGAATGCACGTATATTTCAATGTTACTTCAGTAAAGTAATAATTTATAAAATAATTTAATGGCTGCCTTTAAGACTTGGCGATTAGTGAGGAAAAAACAAAACCAAATTTCTTATGCATTAATTAATTTGGTAGGGAAAAAAAAAAATGTTACAAAATGTTTTGCTTAATTGTCTTCAGAAAAAGAAAATTGGTTCTTTTGAGTCCCAACCATCCCTTTAATAATCATCTGACCTAGATATTAAGTTCATCGGTCAATTCCTGGACACTTATTCTCAATGTGATTCAGAACTAATCATGACGAACTTCGTAATGGCTGTCTTTTCTTTCACCATTTTTAAAAGCCCAGAATTATGTTTATTTCTTGTATTATTTCATTTATTACTTCTATGCCGAAGCAAAAAATAATTTCAAGCAGATCTTTAAATTCCCCGACTTGTTATATAGATAGTAAGAATAACAAGAAAAAAATAACCCTAACGAAAATAAAATGTGATTCCAAGGCATTGATTGTTATATTCTCCCATCCTCACAGTTAATATAATTATGAAATACAATAAAACCTCAATTATCCGAAGTGCGATTATCCAATTTCAGTTGATTTGCACTTAAAAGAAAAAGGATAAGATGTCTGTGCCCTCATCAGAAAGTACGCTTGCGAGACGTAGATGACTGTTCTCTCGTTAGTGTTGTGTTCTCACTTCACTTTTTACCCGTGAAAGCTGGGATGGAATTTCACAGCAACCTCATACTCCGTCAGAAGCTGTTTAAGATTGTGCGAATCCCTAGGCAAGCCTAGATTTGTCAAGATGTTGTTCTTTCTTCTTCATCTTCTTTTTTAAATAAATATATAAGTTTAGAAAGAAAAGAGCGAGGTCCTAGGCAAAAGCTTAGGTAGTCGTTACCTCTGTATTCCGTTCAAGGAAAGATCCAATGGGAAATATTTAAAAGCCACACAAGCCTCAATTGAACTACAGTCCATAGTAGAATTATTTTAGCGTGCATAAGAAATTCAGATGATAAAACAGAAAGGCAAAGCTAAATACTGAAAATTTTCACCAAAAGTAAGAAATAATACGAATACTTTCGGGAAGTTTAATCTCTTATTTTCAATTACGACCGTTAAACTTATTTATTGAATAAATGTCTTTAAATCTAATTTTGATTGAAATCATGATTAAATTTAAGAACAAATAAGTTATAAATTAATACCGTCTAATATAGCGAGGGGGATTTGCTGTTTATAAATTAAGAATTTTATTTTATTTTTAATAACATTTTCAGAGGGGTCTATTCATCTAAGCTATAATAATAATAATAATTTGTATAATTCTAAGTGTGTGTGCGTTTAATTTCATCTTCTATATTTATTTATATGTTATACTAATATATAAAGCTGAACAGTTTGTATGTTTGAATGCGCTAATCTCAGGAACTACTAGTCCGATTTGAAAAATTATTTTTGCCTTAGATAGTCCGTTTATTGAGGAAGATTACAGGCTATATAAAATCCCGCTACGACCAATAGGAGCGGAGCAGTAACATAAACGTCAACCAATGGGGGGGGGGGGGGGGGGGGCGGCGGGGGGGCTTGGCGGCCCGACAAGAACCGAAAAAAAAAAAAAAAAAAAAACGATTATCCTATTTTAACCTCTTTCTTCTAACCAAGCGCGGGGCCTTGGGCGGTCGCTCCATTCGCCACCCCCTAACGCCGGCTCTGGGCACAGCTCGTATATACTGTATATATAATGAAGTGAATTTGTTTGTTCGCTATACATTCCTAGGTCCTCCGACCGATCTGCACCAAACTTTGCAGAATTACTCTTTAGGACCCTGCGGACAAAACAGGCTACAATGAAATCTGGACACATTTGTATAATTTTCAAATCTTGGCTTATTAACCCATTGCCTACTCAATGGAAGTGTTGGTGTGACGCAGCGGTTAAACGCTGGCCTCAATCAGTTTTTTTCTTTTTATTTTTCTCCTGTTTTTTTTACTTTCCTTCTTTATTTATGATAATGAATTTCCTTTTCTTTATTATTATTTCGAAATAAATAATATTCTTAACTTTTTGTTTTAATTAAACATATTTTAATTTAGAAAAATAAAATTATATACAGGGTTGTTAACATTAAAGTTCCTCTACATAGAGGGCTCTGGAGCGCATTCTAAGGCTCCAAACGGATAGAAATTTGGACAACAGGTTCAAACGATGCGCTCGCCGTTTTTTGAAGAAAAAAAAAGAAAAAAGTACACAAAAAGGCCAATAGATGGCGCTGTAGTAATAGCTAACCATAATTAGCGTAAAAACAATAACCTTATGTTACTCTAAAAACATAACCTAAATAATGCAGATACTATACTAAAAAGTAGCACAAGAATCAACGAAAGACAAGATGCAATTCCGTCAAATTCGACTAGTTTAAAGTTACGCTCCATGTGCCGAAGGCAGAGCGAGGAGTTTCATCACTAGCCACTTGTCGATCTCTGATTGCAGATCGCATTACGATCGTATAAAATATAGAATAAAAGCATATACCGTATTGTCCGGCGTATAAGACGACTTTTTAAACCAGGAAATTCTTCTCAAAAGTCGGGGGTCGTCTTTTACGCCGGGTGCTGAAACTTCCAAGCCGAACTGGAGAATCTGGGGTCGCCGCAAATGGTTGGGGGAAAGCTCAAAAATGGCCGCGGCCGCATCCCCGCCGTATGCGGCAACCGTATGAAAGCAGCAAGGAAATACTATGATTTTAGTGAAATTCTAAAAAATATAGCATTAAAATAATGCACCAGAATAAACAAAGCTACAGTTACTTGGAGACAGGGAAAGCTGACCAATCCAAGCAGGCGTTGTATACAACAACCAGCAAATCGCCGGTAAGGTACATCGCTTTTAAAGGAAAAGTTTAATCCACTTGCACTGATTTATGTTTACATGTTTGATGACAGACAGCATTATGTTTACAAGTGACAGTTTTCCTGCTAAGTATATGCATGTCATAAGCTTTTGAATTAAAATTATCATATTGAAATCAAATCTGTTGTTTTTTTTAATTTTTATTTGGTAGAGGGGTAGTCTTATACGGCGAGTATATCCCAAACTCTACATTTTAATTGGAAAAATTGGGGGTCATCTTATACGCCGGACAATACGGTAGTTTATTTAATGATGGTATCTAAGAAATACCAAACTTGGACTGAGAAGTTGGTGTTTTTAACACAGGTTTCTATGAACAATGGAAGAAATTACAGTTCACTCCAGAGATGGGTGGCTCCTTCTATAAACAAACTTTCGGCATTCACCTCAAGACTAAAGAAGACATCACTAGACTAAGTAATTTTATAACATTAATTCTTAGGGTGAAAAATGACTGGTGCAGAGTCCAATAATACATTATTTTAATTTAAAGCTCCTCCATACACATACACACACACACACACACAGAGGGGTCAAGAACTATGTATTCACTCTTTGATAATCAATATCACGGGAACAAATTGACCGACTTAGGCCTACAATTCTTGCGCCATAGTGTAGTTCAATAATTGCTCAACAGATGGCAATGGTCACACAAGTCATTGTAGGTGTTCAAAGTGACCACCATCAACGGCAGTACAGCGTCGATGGCGCTCAACTGCCGAGCGAACTACGGATGTCAGTGTGTACGATGTGATGGCTGCCCACGATGCTATGATGGATTCTCGTAGCGCTTCCAGTCACGAACATACTAAGAGACTAGTTGTCACTGAAACTTGGCAAAATCATTTTAAGCGGGGTTAGCATCAAGAAAAACACTGAAATAACCCAAGCAGCAGCTGTTAAAAGCCTAAAAACAGTTTACAAAACATCTTAAAAGAATTAAACAGATTTTTTTTCCCTCTTAATCCGAACTCTTAACAATATGATTTTCATTCAAGTAGAATGAAAATTAAAACTGACATGTAATAGGCTTAATGTTTTGTCAATGAAGGCAAATAGCCACCAATCTTCTAATGCCGTGTGATCAGCGATATGCGTGATTCTGGGTTCTTGAAGTAGGAAAGGTGAATTACGTCTTTGGTTTTGAGAATTTATTTGTTTGTTTTTTGAGCAATAACTATTATTTTATTTTTTTTTTTTTTTTAATTTTACAAGTGCCTTAATATTCTGAATCAACATCATGACTGTATTACAATCAGCGGAAATTAAACTTCAGTTTCTTTGTAAAGGATTAGGAAATCACTTTTGCAACGTAGGACAAATAAGAATTTCGAATTAAATGTTACGTGTGATTTTAATGTGTGTGTGTGGGGGGGGGGACCCACACCTTCATCCAGGAAGTAACGATGACGATTTGTCAACAGTTCGGTATATTAACGGATATCTGTGGGAGCAAGGTTTTCCTGTATTTATTTTCGACGTCTTCGGAATTTGCTAAATTGAGCTAAATGCTTGGAAGCCATCAACCAGCAATAATCTTAAGCGAATCAAGTAATAAACGGCCGCATCTATGTTCCGCTTTAGTTTATTTTGGTGAAATGAATCTAAATTTGGTTCATCGTGTCACGATCTTAGGACATTAGTAGTAGTAGTAGGTTCTCTGGCCTGTTGTTGTGCAGATCATGGCAAACACAAAGCATTTCACAAAGCAAATGAATGAATGAATGAAAATATTTTAAAACGGGAAGAATGCTTTATGAATGAAATCATCGTAAATTCACCCTTTATCCTGGGGTCATTTTGAGGGAAATGCTTTCAAATAATGACCGAAGTTAATGGGAAACAGGCCATGAATAAAAAAGTAAACTGAAACTGTTCTTTCAAAATACTTTTGATAGAAAATATGCTTTAGATGACTTAAAATGTTTAAAGGACTGGAAAAAAAAAAAAAAGCTGCCCTGCTCTTTCTCCAACATTTTAAATCATAAAAATTGAAGATTCACACCAATTCTCGTGTGTACAATGATAATTATCGAAGTTTCGGAAATTTTGAAATTTATTACTAATAACTTACATTCAAAGTAGCTTAAGGAACTGGAAAAAAAAAATCAACAGTTTTATTTCCACAGTACAAATTTAAAAAAATAAATGTTTTTGCTAATAAATCTTCAAAAAATTCACACATAACGTAAAAAGAATTTTTGTTGAAAAATGTATGTAATTTGCAGCAAGATGAGTAATATGCAATAGCAATTGACATAAATTCCCATGTGAACCACACGTAGCACATGCCACAAGTACAGGTCATCTAACTCGATGATTCTATAGTTAAAAATGAAGCTTGCGTTCTCCCTTTTACATGCATTTAGAACGAATGGCGCTTTTTGAAAAAGGAAAGGATGCTGCTCTTTATGCGACACCGGGAAGTATAAAACTGGAAATAGGTTGTTGTTTTTTTTTTTTAAACGTCGGCGTTCTCATCGTTGTTACAAATAATCAAACGCGAGATCCTCATAGAATGGGTTGGAATAAAACAATATCAAATAAATGCCTATAAATATTCCTCTTATTTTTTCGTAAACAGTACTCTCTCAACTTCTAAAATTTCCTACAATGCTTTTCTTTTGATAAGGGAAAATGAACCACTGCTTTACAGAGAATATGCGATATTCTCCACACTAACATAAAAATGAATTTATTTTGAAATACTTACAATTGTCCTTATTGCGTTATATTATTTTTAAAATGAAAAACTTGAAGCACACATTATTAGAAACTGCTGATATATATATTTTTTTTTTTTTTATTATCCGTTGATAAATTATTAACTAAGACATTAAAAGGAAAGAAAAAGTAGAATGAAACTGGGGCTATGGAAAAAAATTATAATTGTTTTACTTTAAAAGGTAATTTTTTTATTTATCACGTATGTGGCGTCTGACTATTACAAGTACAGTACCATCAAAATGCTACGAAATTACTCGTTGTAAAAAAAAAACAATTAAATGTTAAATATTAAAAAACTTTAGTTATTTGGGCAAGGCTTGACCGATCATTTATGCCTGATAAACAACGTCAAATTTGGTTTGATTTAATTTCATTGGGCGTTTGCAAAATTCTATCTACAATTCAGAAAAAGGGCAGGCTGGAATCATGTGATATTAAATGTGTCCAAAAATTATAATATTGCACATTCTTATCCTATTACATATGGCGCTCGTAAGATTGGCAAAAATAACCGCTTACTCAATCGCTCCGTTTTTGATCCGTGGCACGAAGAATCCTTTAGTTGTTGTAACAGAAAAAAAAAAAAAAAAAAAAAAATCATACATTCGTTAACGAGAACATTATAGGTTGAAATCTTTATAACAAAGTTCAAAAGAATTGTTTTTAATGATACTAAACATCAATTTTATGTCCATATTTCCCTCCCTGCGGCATCTGTTATCTACGAATCTCAAGACTTTCTGCAATTTTATATAATCCACCAATCTCGTGATTTGTCTATGTGACTAGATTTCTGTAAACAATTTTTGGTTAGTACGTTTTGTACTGTCTAAGCCTAATACGGTCAGAGTGCTATAGTTTGTTTAGAGTAGCTCGACACTTAGTGATATCAACAGCCAGTGATAATCAACAATTTATTCCAATATTTTCATTATGCCAGCAATAAAGTAAGAAGAAATGAAATAATTGCAGTCTTGATAAAGCTGATTATATTTAAGTTATCAAAAAAAGATTGGAATAGCCGAAAAAGGCAATTTGAATATTGAATAATGGTTATATGAATATTTTAAAGGATTACCTTTTTTTTTTTTTTAATCTAATATAGGGGGGAAAAAGCCATCCAAACAAAATATTCACGTATGAAGCCAAGATGTAGAAAATTAACTAAACTTTAATAATTAAAATCAAGATAAGCAGCCGAATTAACAAGAATTTAAGGAAGAAAATTCACAACGATAAGAACAACTATAATACCCTAATACAGAGTTCACAGTGATGTTTATGTTTATGTAGTGAATGTGGGTGGCAGAGAAGCCAAGCACTGCGACCGGAGGTCTATTGTACTAACCCACGGAAAGAAGGACAGATGGAGAGAAAGACTGAGAAACTATGGTGGGAGAAGTGCAGGGGAAACGGGAGAACACCGAGAAAACCTGCCCAGCGCGGATCGTCCACCATCACGAAACCCACGAGAACCAAACCCGGGACTCAGAGGTGAGAGGCCGATGTCATAGCGACAACGCCAACCGCGCGGCCAGTGATAACTATGAATGGAATAAAGTAGGTAAGCAATATACTGAAAATATATAAGCAACATCTGTATACCTTCCTCTTAGCTTTTCTGAATGTGAAAAATAAGGTTTATTTTTGCAAACATTTGCCGTTACAATAAATTTTTCAGAATTATATTTTATCCTTTCGGCTTTCAGTGGATGTGCGATTTCACATTTGTTATCTTCTGTTTTCATTAATGTAATTCACCCCTTCTATAAATACTGTTTCTGAGCTTTGATACAGTTCGGAATTTTGTATGGAACTCCGCCGAGGAGTATCTCTTTGAATAATATTCATAAGATCAGTAATAAGAAAAATAATCAATTCCTAGAAGAAAAGACAATGCTCTTATTGAGTTTATCAATAGACAAAACTGTGTTATTGGAGAAGCTCCTGAAAAAAACCGAGACAGAAATGAATCAATAATATCTTGATTCTTATATTTCAGCTGATGAAGCCCTAGCATCGTTTTTTTTTTCGATGAAGTAATTGTGAAAAAAATACTAGACCACGTCTATTCTTGTGCTACAGAAACCTGGTCTTTGTAGGAATTGGTAACATCTGTCGAAGCATATCTTATTTTTAATAAGCATTCTTTCTATTATAAATAAATAAATAAAAAAAATGTGCTAAAGCATAAAATGAAGGGCGACCCATTAAAAGCTAAACTTCACCTAAGGAGCGTTGGAGGGTTAATCCGTCTCATAACGAGAGCCGACTGTCCAGATGTGAAGTAAAAAGGTGAAGTTTGGGAATTTTTTCCTGGGCAGCTACTGACTCGATCGACTTGAAATATTCATTGTCTTGTAGACACTCGAAACTTAAAGCATATCCAAATTTCAAGTCGATCAGATCAGTCGTTGCCGAGTAAAAAATTCCCAAACTTGCGAAAACAGTCAACTGTCCGCATTTTTCCAAAAGCAGAATTAAATACCCCCTTCCTACAAGTGTTTGTGCTTCTGAACACGATGGTGAAGTCAGTTTTCGATTATTCTACAGCAAGGAAGTCCATATTACTTTTATATCTAACTCCCCCCCCCCCCCAAACTGAAATTCAGAATTTTTTTTTTTACTCAAGGATTAATTACAGTTCAAACTACGTATCCGTAGTTCTCTCAAGGGAGAATTAAATTATTAAACAGAGAATACTGAATAAAAGAACAACAAGAAGCTGACGTTCCTCCATAAGTATCGTAAAAATGTAGAAATTAACTTTTTTCTTTTGACATTTTTATGCCAGGCTTAATATTAGCTCAAGCACTTGGGAATGAATAATGCATATAGCGGAAGTCTATTGGGGAAACTACACGAAATAAAAGCTTCAAAGCCACTACCTTCTAGATCATAGGTTCCCAAACTTATTTGATCTACCGCCCCCTTTTCAGGAAAAAAAAGTTACTCAGACCCCCCCTCGGAGATCTATCTTCTTTAAGCGAACCAAAAGAAAGATGTAGGGACAAATTTGTGATCTTTTATGTATCTATATTTTTACCTAAGTCCTACAGCTTCTGCTAGTACCGCCCCCCGGGATCGTTCCAGCGCCCCCAAGGGGGCGGTATCGCCCACTTTGGGAATCACTGTTCTAGATGGTGAGGACCCTGATCGATTCAAACACCATATTCAACGTAGACATGTTGAAAAAAAAAAAAATTATACTAATAAATAAATAGAACTCCAACAGTTTTGTAGTACGACCAAAAAAAAAAAAAACAAAAAAAAACACGCGATTCACGAACATAACATCAACGAACAGCCCATCATGATAAAAATGAACGACGAGTGACGATTTTTTTTTTTTTTTTCCCCCCTAGCGACCCAATAATAGTAGAGTTAAAAAAAAAAAAAAAAAAAAAAGATGCCTTCTACATTTGTAGAGAAAATTGCTTTAGCATATATAATTTATTTATTTAATTTTTTAACTCTACTCCAAATTTTTCCTTTAAAAAAAAGTATTATGTGTAACAAATATGTCAGCTAGTATCATAACAATGAATTGTGAAGTCTCAATAATGTAGAACAAAATTTCAACCTCTACTGCATATTGGTCGTCAACGTTTAAGAAATGGTCTCTATTTAATTCGATAGCAAGACACAGCATCTGATAACTGCCTGCTGCCAATTATTTTGCTTCCTTGACTGCAGTAGCAACCAACATTCATGAATATCGTGATCATCTTGCTCTTCCACTCTGTATCAGGGTTGAATCTTTCATGATCTAAAAGACCCCAGAACAAATCAGTGGGGGAGATTCATCACATCCCTCACAGCAGACAGTCTTTATTCTAACGCAGCATCAACCACTAGGTCATTTGAAATCCACTTTTCTTTGAAGGGAGATCGATCGGCAAAAATAAAAAAGATTATATCACAGTTTTTAAGTTATTTTAATTCACACTAGAACTCTTTTAGAAAGATTTTGGAAAATGCAGAACACAGCTTAAAATTAAACCAATGTCTCAATGACATAAAAAGGAAATAAAGAAAAACAAAATCATTGACGTTAGAATAAGTAAATCATAATTAGTATTTTTTTTTTTAAAGTTCTTTTCAAAATTTCTTAAAAATCTGTCTTTTAACTTAAAATTATCACCTTTAATGTCAACAATGATAGATGATCATTTCTGCTACAAGATCCAAAATATGAAAATTTTGAAGGAACAAGTCTTTCTTTAGATCCTTTTTTATTAACAGAAAGTGAAAAAATATATTTAGATTTTTATATTCATAATATAAACTTAGCCATACAATGAATAAACTTTAGTGCTTATAAAAACATTTCAGGTTTCTTTAATCGTTTAAAATAATGTTACTTTTATTTATAAATCATAGATGTTTTTCAAAGAATTCTGTTACATGCAATAAAATAAGGCGACCAGACGTCCCGATTTTTAACAATTTGTTCCGCGTCCCGCGGCGTTTTAAAAAAGTCCCGATTTTTTTTTTTGGTTGTTTAATTCCGTATTTTTTTGGTTGTTGAACTGGAGATTCCGGTTTTTTTGTTACCCCCCCCCCCCCGGTCAGTGGTGTCCCGCTTTATCAATATTAAAATCTGGTCACCTTAAATAAAAGCAATGAAAAAGTTTGGTTACAGTGGAATTTTAGGAACTCTTGTTCCTTGTTTGTGTGCTCTAAGATTTCTGCAAATGTAAATGTTTGCCTTGAAGCAAAAAAAAAGGAGATTTGTCCTTTTAACCTTTAGTTTTTCAGTAGTTTTTAGGTAATGGATACTGCCTGATAACCATTACCATTTCTTTTCCCTTCCCTCCCTTGTTCCATTAATAAAGCGAGGGCTATTTGTAACATTTATGGGTTCGAGGTCAGAATAATTTGTAGGACCCTCATACAGATTTACCTTAATACAGAGAAATCATTTTCGTTAGTATGTTGAAATTCCTTCTTAAATGATACATTTTAAGTTATCATTTACTTTACATAGCTTTTTATGTATTTTCTACTTCCTGTTTTTATTAAATTTAAAATTTAATTTTTTGGTTTCTTTGCACAAAAATAAACTCTCCCCAAATGCATAGGATCCCATTTGCTTGTGCCTGAACTCTGCTCTACCAATCTATTAACAGTTTATATTAATTTTATATAGGTAAATCATAGCTAAATAGATAAACCTAAACTTTCATTTTCATGTTCATTATTTCCCAAAATCTTTTTGTATTTAAACAACTCAGTTGTAAACTAAGGAAAGTAAACGTTATCAATAAACATACGAGATAAACAAAAGTAATTCAGACTAACAATACTGTATTCCACTAACAATACACACAAAGCCTGTTCTTATAATCCATACTTTTTTTATATATCCAGTTTAAAGTCCTGGAAATTTTTACTACCAAATAGAAAGCCATGTTTTCAATATTTCCAATGTATGGATAATAAATCTGCTTTCTAAAGGAAACATAAATCTTCATAAAGTCAATGGGCGAGACGAAGTCTTTACTAAGTGACATTGTTTATTGTGAATTTATTTTTGCTTATTCGAGTTTTGGAGGTTCGTATTTATTGCTACAAAAATACAAATCTTGGATCAGTATTTCCATATTTTGAGAAAGACAGTTGCAAGTGGAACAATAGAAAATAGAGATGGGGTGTGCCAGTGTTGAAACTACATAATGACATGCTACTATTTCTGATATCCCATCAGATTATGGAGATCAAGGAGGAGTGATATTGAGTTTGTTGATTTTTTTTTAATTCGAAACTAATTTTAATCGGAATGTTTATTCAGATTCAAATAAAAAGGAAAAATATTCTACTGTAAGATTAAAAGGCTAGCCTATTTATATTGGGAAACTTTAAAAATATTTCACTGCTCAACTCCTTGCTTAGAAAGAACTTGAGAATTCAACTATATTCTAATGCCAAACAAGGTAGGGATAGCGATTAGTAAACCAATCACAATGCTTCGCCACGACTTCTGATACATCATTTCTGTAAACATGTAATTTTGTAAACCGTTCTTGTAAAGAACATGTCCTATACTACAGTTCATATTTTTTAAAGGTATTTTACACCTGTGTTTAAAAAAAAAAATTCATGCATAAAAGTCATCTAATATGAAACACATGAATATACTAAAATATAATAATAAAATGGACAGTAACTAATCCTAAAAGTTGAAATTTAATAATTTAATCACAAAACAGTGTAAAACACAGAACATGTGGAATGTTATCAGAATGATGCTGCAAGATAGATCCTTCAGAATTTTTTTTGCAACTGTGCAAGGCCGCAAAAGCTGTGTGAGGCAAAATGGGTTTCACTTTTATAGATGCAGAGAAGCGACTGCAGGATCACAATCAGTGAATAATGAGAATTTATTGTGCATCCAATTAACAATGCTCGTTGCTTTCTTTTCACCATCAACAAACAAAATGGAAAATTTAAAAAAAAAAGTAAAAAAATTAGTAAGATCTCATTAGTAAATGCTTTTATTGCAAAATTCAATGAAAGATAAAGACTATGTAAGGTTCAATATGCTCTTTATTCCATACCAAACATTGTAACAACACAGCAAAGAGATACAATATTGACAGTAAAGAAAAGAAGCATTCCGAAGTCACTCTCTGTTCTGATATTTTTTTCAATTATATGGGTTATTTGAAGTTACAACAAAATAATCCCCTTCAATTATAAAATAAGAAATTGGTCCAAAAATGTTGCAAGAACTAATGATATTCAAAGTAGAGTAGTGCAAAATTAAAACAGTGATGTCTAATGATTAAGTATTTCAAAAATAGCAAATAATTAGATTCTGAGAGATCATCCAATGCATATGTACCTGCAATGAAATGAAAAACCAGTACATTTCTTTTATAATTGATAAACCACATCTTGAGCACTGATGTTTTAGAGATACATAATGACTGATGATTTTTTTTCCTTCTGAAGATATATTATCACTCATTAAAAATGTTTTCATTTTCTAACAAGAATTTTATGTACAGGCTGTGTTGCTCCAGGCACTAGTTAATGTTGTGAGGTATTCGGAGATATGGAAACAGAAGACAGGAAACCAGAGAAGACTTCTTGAGGCAAATCCCCAACCTTCAAAGAGGAGACGTGAAGAATCACCCTTTCCTTACCTGAAAACCAACCCAGATCTGGGTGGTAAATAGCCAAGTTGCTGATTCTTTGACTACCTTCTGGAGCTCAAGAATGGTAGACTATTTTATTTTTCTCCAATCATTTCGAAGAATCCAGAAATTCTTTAATTTTTGCTGGTTGTTTATTATCTATTTCCTTTCTCTGTGTTTTTCATTTTTTAACTTTTGTTGTTTTGTTCTTTTGTTGAAGATAACTTCATCTATTATGGATTGTTATTTTAGGAACCATGATGCTACAGAAATGAAATATTATTTCTTCTCTATCATTCTAGAAGATCACAAAAAGTTCACATCTATTCTATCCATATATATACATGGATAGAATATACACTGGTTATTTCATAAGTCCATGGCAATTATTTTTTTCCTTATAGGAATGTGGTTAGGTTGGAAATTTAGCATATACTTTTGATAGCCTATGGTATGCATTTCTTCATGTCACCACTAGATGAGGTGTGAGTGTAGGAGTCAGCAACAGGTGGAAAGCCAAAAACACGTATATTGAAATCATTGTTTAATTACAGCATGCAATGTATAAAGTGAACACAGAATTACGAAGAGAACACAGCAATACACAATACAATTAAAAGCATAGTCCAAACTGCAAACTGCTAACAATTTGCTAATTTGAAATCTCCAAAAGTGTCCAGGGTTCGTTGCCATTGATTGGAAAGTCAGTGAATAGGCTGTGTGTGATTCACAAATTTTTATCATTTCTCGCGAAACGCTGTCCTCTTAGTTAGCAAAGCATTTCTCTTGCAAGTGCTTCTTCACTTTGAGAATCAGATCAAAGTCACATGGACTGAGATCTGGAAATAAGTAGGGTGCTAAAGACTTCCCATCTCCAACGCTGTAAAAGATTCCTAACAATGTCTGCTGTGTGAGCTGTAGCATTATCATGTAGGAATAAAGGGGTTGTCCAGAAGTCCTGAACGTTTCAACCGAACTGCAAAATGCAATTGGTACTAACAGAAATGACTTGTAATAATAAGTATTCACAGTGTGCCCCTAATGAACTGGATGAACCATGAGAATACCTTGACTGTTGTAGGCCAAACATGATCATGATGTTTTTGAGTGATGAATTTTGTTGAACCTTGTGTTATTATGGGGAATCAGAATAATGCCATTCATTTGATTGTTGTTTCAATGCATGGCATATGCTTGTGCCAATGTTTTGTGTACTGCAATTATCCAATTATACATAGTCCCTTCATGATAAAATTGTTTCCAACTGATAAGGCATATCTTGTAGCGAGTCCATTTCTATACCTCATTCAAATGATGTAGCACCTACGTTGGAAGCAATCTTGCATATTTTTAAGTCTATCATAAAATTTGGAACACTGTCGGCACAGAATACCTGACTGCTAGGTCAATTCCTTCAAAGTCAGTATCTGTCTTCAGTTAAGTACTGTTCGATTACAACCACTCTTTGTAAACAGACAAGTAATATCCACTGTGATACAGATCGGCAGTTGATACTCTTCCAAGTTTCAAGGCCTCTACTCATTTTACCACTGTTCAATACTGCAAAGTACAATCACCCAATGCTTCTTATAACTCTGCATGACACTCCTGTGCATTTTTGTCGTAGATAATTGCTGTATTTACATACAAACACTGATTAACTTTACTGATTTTCATCTTGAAGGATGCCGCCAAACATTGAATGTTTGCTCACAACTGCATTGCACAACTGGACAAATACCCCATCTAGTGGAGACATGAAGAAGTACATACCACAGGATTTCAAAAGTATTTAGTAAATTTCGAACCTAACTGCATTTACAAGAAAGAAACAAAATAGTTGCCATGACGAATAACCCTACCCCCCCCCCCCCCCCCGAACATATACATCACACACACATACATATATACATAATATTTTAAAATACGAAAGTAATAGAATCTCACTAATGTTGTTATTGTTGAATTACTTACAAAAGATTTTTCCCTCATTACAAAACAAAAACAAAACAAACAACAAATAGTAAATTTGGCAAACTAACTAACTGATTCACTAACTAGATTAGTCTTTTTTTCTAAAGTAATGAAAGTATATAGAAGCTTCCACTGCCAAATAAATAATCTTAACTATTATAGATTTTAATAAGAATGTTATGAATATATGGAATAATGAAACACAATTAATGATATTTAACTAGGGATATTTGACATTACTTGAATATAAATACCATTTGTTTTTTGATGAAATGGCAACAGACAATTTTAATGATAATTCTTTAATATATTAATGTATTTTCAATACCAATTCCTAAAGTTAAAAAAAAAAAATTAAAAAAATGCTACAAATTTTTATGAAATAAAACAAAAAGTATGTTTTTCTTCCATTTCATCAAACTGTTCAAAATTCTACAAAGAGATTTCATGGAAACTATTGTTCCGCTTTGTCGAGTTTTTCATTATTTATGTTGTTATTTTTATTTGCAAAAAACTTAACAAAGCGGAACAATAGTTTTAGCGAAATATCGTTGTAGAATTTTGAACAGATTGATGAAATGGAAGAAATAATTTTCGTTTTAAAAAGGAATGTGGGAAAGCTTCAGAAAATGCCTTAGAAACAGATTTTCAATGAAGTAAATCAAATTATTTGGAAAGATAATTTCAATTAAAGGTAGGAATATTTCCTTTTAATCTTTGGCTGCACTGCTAACTTGCAACAATATGTTCTACTCAACAATTAAAAAAGCAAACATAAACCAAGTGCAATAAAGGTAGAAATAATTTGAAACAGACCTGCTAATGCTTTGATTCTTGATCGTTCGAATAATCGTGAGGAGCTGTTTCCTCCGTCGTAGTCATAATCATCCACAAAATCTTGCTGGGTAGGGTCCCAGCGGACCACTGTTATGTCTGTTGTCATGGCTGCCCGTCTGACACTCTACACCAAGACCCTAAAAAACCAAAAATAAAAAAGGAAACAAAAATTATCATAACATCATTCTTCAGATATCTTAAAAATAACATTTCCTAAATATTATATATATTCAAATTACATATTTTCTAAATAGATTGGCTTAGCAGAGTAATAAAATTATCAAAAGGAATTTATTTAACATTAACGAACTAAAATTCTCTCTAAAAAATCTAAAAATGAAATTAACCTAAAAAGTAAAACTGACTGAGAAATTTTCCTATTTCAGATAAGGCTACTCAATATCTCAGCATTGTACTTTGAGCCTTTTTCAGGCAAAACTAAAACAAATTAATTTCTGCTGTAGTGCTGTTATGTTCTATCCATCTTAATATTATTGGAAGGAATGATATTTTACGATCATCCTTTCCATTTGATGTAATAAGTGGCCAACCTGCCACTGAAATGTAGAATTGTTATCAAACAGAAGAGAAAGAATCATCATCAAACTTGGAAGAAAGCTAATATGAAGCAGCTGCTAATCAAGATTGTCTGTTTACTCAAGTCATTTGATCAACACAATCAGCCAGCTTACTCAATTTCTATTTGAACCAAGTATTTATGTTGTATATACATACACTCACACGAGGTGCAATTTAAAGTAATTGAGTTAATTTTTTTCATGAAAACTTTACACATTACACAAATATAAAGATATACACATAAAGGCATGTAATTGGCTATTTTTCTACATAATTTCCATGATGGTTAATGAATTGTTCCAATGTGAAATTAATTTGTGTATGCCAGAAAGTAGTTTGTCAATGGCTTTGCACCGAGTTGAACAGCTTTCTGCACATTTTCATCACTTAGCACCAAGGACTGCAGGCAAGATGTTTGAGAATTTCCCATTGCCAGGAGTGGAGTTTGGTGGTTATGGCAACATGAGACTGGTGTTGTCATGCAGCAGCATATCGGACTTCACCCTTTCTGGATGTTTCCGGCGAATGGTAGTTCTGAGTCTATTCAGTGTTTCACAATAAGCTGCAGCATTGACACTTTGTCCTTTACAGAGGAAATTGATAAGCAGAACACCTTGGCTGTCCCCAAAAAACAGTAACCATCACCTTTCCAGCAGACTGCACAGTTCAACTATTTTGGTGGAGTTTTGGTGTTTCCAAACCACACTATCTTGCTTTGTTTTGGACGAGAAATGAAATGCTGTGAATTTTGCATACCAGTTGCATATGTTCATAAATGCCATGAAGTCATCTCTGTACGCTGAACACATTTCATGATAAATTTCAGCAAGTTCTCTTCTCTTGGCAACAAGAAATTGGGTGAATCTCACTGAACATCATTAACACAACAGATGTGACATATACTATGGATAACAATACACATACATTCCATCTAGTGTAGTCATTTACATGCCGCTTCACATGTATATCTATATCTGTATAATCATTAAAGTTTTTATGAAGAAAAAATACTCAATTACTTTTTTGATCGCCCCTCACATATGTAGATTAAAAAAAAAGTTTTCAGCTGAAATCTACCTCTATTACCACTATCTTCTTATAACTTGAAAGTCAAAAATCAAGAATAGACTGGAAAGGTACTTTTGCATATACAATAACTGAATATGTTAAACAATGTAAAAAGTTTTTATATCAAGATGTGAAGTGTAACCCCCAAAGGCATTGTAAGTTTTGTCTAATGTTTATAACATTGGTTACTATGCACAGAAGACCACGAAAGGAAGTTAAGAGCAATAAAGCTTTAGAATGCAATTTTCAGTTAGGAGAAATTTGACAATATATGATTGAATTAACTTGAAAAATTGATTATTCAAAGAATATGAATTGTTAATTTGCTTAATGTGTGATTTTCTGTTAATTTACTCATTAATCTTGACAAAGAGCCAAGGCCAATTTTGATTCCGATACTGATTATTAACCATATTAAACTTATGTTAACCATATTCAAGTTGTGTTGGCTAATAATACATACGAATTATAGACTATCAGCTAAAAGTTTCTTGAAGTGAGTAACAGTCCAACAATTATAAGATATTAATTTTGATATTAATATAGAAAATGTATATAATCCAGAATGAGACTATTTTTTATATTATATGCATTTACTTATTTACTTTGCTTTACCCTTGAAACTTTATCTTAAAAAATATATCATCCTAAACTTTTATCATGATAATGAATATCAATGATTAGATTCTCAAGAATGCAAACAGATAGCATTCATTTGATGAATATTCTTTTCTTTACTTTTTATATATAATTAAAATGTAGTTTCTTTGTTTATGATTAATTTTCAAAATTTTTTTAAAAAGGATATCATAGTAAGACATCCTTTTTCCTTCCAGACCAGTACAAACCGTTATTACACTTCTAATATTCTTAAGTTCCTCAAAACTGTTAAGCACAGCACATAATATTCATCAATAGCTAGGTTTTTTTGTTGTTGTTGTTTTTGTTACAAACTTGACTAAAAAAAATTAGATATAATACAATTGTAAAGTGAATAATATGCTTTTTATGAACAAGTGTAAAATGCTACAAATGCGATTCAGATAGACTTAAAACTGTTTCAGAGTTAGCCAACAACTTGCTATTGGCTGTATGGGAGTTATTACTTTTTAAAGGATAAAAAGATCTGGCAAGCTTTTTGGCTATACATATCAATATGGAAACATTTTAAATTGTTTGTTCCTATACAGGTAAGGAAAAAAAAAGAATGGTTTTATAGGTTTGCAGAGCTGAAATGAAGCTACTGACAGAGAGAAATTCATCTCAGTAAAAATCTCAGTTTGTTTAATTTAAAATGTTGAGATCAGGAGTAAAATTAAATCCTTAAAAATTTGGTATACATTTACTCTTATAATAAGGAAAACAAAACTACACAATTTTATTTGTTTAGGAAGTTTTGATTTTCTTTTATAATTTTCAGCTAGGATTATTAATAGATTTTTAATTATTGTAAAACAGTTCTGCCAAATTTTAGGACGTGGATCCAGTTATTTTCAGATTAAAAAAAAAATGATGTCCAAGAATAAATGCTCGAGTCAATTGTAATGAAGTTGTCTAGCAATTATAAACCTAGTTATACATCTCTAAGGCTTAGATCTATAGATGAACGAGACCTTAGATATTTAAATTATCGTACAGGTTGTTTGAAGTAGTAGAAGTCAAAAGGATCTCGTAATTCTTAAAGAAGCACCAACCTCAAGACACACACATTTTGACTGAACTTCTTATAACAAAACATAGGAACGTCAAATAACAGCAGCTCATAATATATCTTTTTCAGATGTGCTTAATAATTACATACAAATGTAAGAATTTGAACGTTGAAGGCATTGAAGCATGACTAAAGGGAGGTGGAGGGGGAGAATCAGCTTTTTATGAAAATTTTGGTTGGTGAAGGGGGTGGAAGTGTGTTTGAAGCCTAGCAATCATATTACCTATCTGAGGCTGGTCAAAAAACAGGAGCTCATTAGTGGCAATTACTGAGTAGAAAAGGATCGGGTAAAAGTCAATTCTGAACATGAGGATACAATATCCAGTGATCAGTCACAAATTGAACTGCTAATTTAGGAGACATGTTATCCAAAACCTTAACAGATCAGATTCTTTATATTATTTTATGATTCTTGATATAAAGAATATTTTATATTCTTTATAAACCTTCACTAGCAATTCAAGTTTGTAGTTGTGAATATTGATGATTACTTCAAAAGCTAATGGACAAACAGATTATTGTACAACAATAAATTTAAGATATCTAAAGAAAATTCTGAAAGGGAACTATAATCCAGTGGTGGTCCGATTCCAAACTGGGGAGCAGTGCTAGAATACAGAGGGTTGTTTACAATCTATGGTAACGATTTGCATGGCGTGAGACAACGCAAACCAATCACAGTAGGTATGCAAATTTATGCAAACGTACAGGTGAGTACTTAAAGATTAGTGTGGAGGGGTGCGGGTTAGTTTGTTCGGAGAAATGCCGCCGAAAGTGTCACAGTTTTGGGAAGGGTACGTTACAGTCCTTTCCGACGCGAAATTTAGTTATTCCGCAATAATTACGGCATGTAGAAAAAGAGGTTTCACCATTTCGAAGAAAGTATGTATGTAATTACGAATGTAGAAAAAGAGGTTATTCACATTATGAACTAATAATGTGTTGGCTGGTGTTGGTTTGGCCCGTACAGGACAGATTTCCGGGACTGAAAAGCAAGCAAATCCAAGGACACCTATAAGTCGCACAAAGACTGTCATTCAGAAAGTCAAGAAAATGGTGATTGGGAACAATCCAGCGACCCACAGGACCACTGGTGCGAAGGTAGGAACATCTCTTCGTACCGTAAACAAGATTATCCATAAAGATTTGGGACTTCAAAGAGACATAAAAGCAAGGTTCACAAGCTCTTACCAAAGCACATTTCAGAACGTAAGACAAATTGCAGAAAACTGTATGAACGACATCTCGCTGGGGATAAATGGAAGTATGTGGCCACATTAGACAAGCATATGTTTATCTGTCCGACTGCAATAAACAAAGGGCGATTTTCTATCGCCCAGTGGGAGCCAAATCGTTTCCAAATTGGTACAGAGAATGTCGTGAAACTTTTTCGAAGGGATTCATGATCGTTGCGGGTTATTCCTATCAAGGCAAGCTACAGATATGGAGGGTGGCTCAAAATGTAAAGGTGAATTCTGCGTACTATCAGGATCACGTACTAACACCAATTTATACACAGGAACTACCTGCTCTTTACGGGAACGACGTTTCCAAGGTCCGTCTCCACCAAGACAAGGCGTCCAGCCATACGTCCAAATCGACCCAGAATTTTCTGACACGAATGGAACAGCAAATCGGAAGCCAGGCTATACCGTTTACCGAGATACCAGTGAAGTCTCCAGACGCATCGCCCATGGATTTTTCCGCATTTGGACTATTAAAACGAGCCTTGGGAAGACGACGTCCTTGTTCATTGGATGGACTCTGGAAATGTTGTCAGCAGGAGTGGCAACGTATAAGTCTTCCTGTTCTTCGCAGTAGTCTTCTGCAATGGAAACTGCACTGCCGAGCGATAGCAGTATCTCATGGCCATCAAATAGAGCACGATCGTTGGTGGAGAAAGGGAATTTCTGGGAAATAGACCCGAATCCAAATCGTTACCATAGATTGTAAACAACCCTCCGTATACCTGGGTACCAAGTTGAATGCCTTCCCATTTGAAAATTTTATGTCCACAAAAAAGTCATTGTGAAGGTTGGGTGGGGCAAAGACGCCACAAAAATATCTTGTAGGTGTCAAATACAGTAAGTGTAGCCCTGTTAGCCAAAAAAATACATAAAAATTCAGATTATGCAGGAAAAAAATGGGTATGTGATACTTCAGGAAACGAACACACAGGAATAATTTAACTGTTGTACAGATAAATAAGCACGATGTAGATGTGCTGGAAGCTGTGTTCAAATTTTTGACCTCAGAATTTATTTATTTCCTTTCCTGTAATTTGTCTGCAAATTTACCTTCAGGTCTGAAGTCATTCCATAATGGCTTCCTGAGGAAATGGTTACCTCAGTATCTTTCCAAGGATATTAAAAAGGATTCTTTTAAGGGTTCAACAAGATTGGGACATTAAAAAGTCCTTTGAACCTGTTGCTTGCAACAGAATACTGATGAGACACATATATAAAGTTGATGTTTACAAATATTTGTTAGATAATCCAAATCACAGCTGGAATTGAAATATGTTAAAATCTTTGAGACAATTGTATTTAAAACAAAAGCATTTTATTACAGGAAATTTCATAAGAACTTTGTGTACTGGAAAAAAGGAAATTTTTGAAGAAAGATGAATTTAGTTAGTGAAGAAATCTATAAATATAACTGTGTGCACTCCTATGAAAACAGAATTGTTATAAAGGCATTGTATAAAATCAAGAGTTAGCAAAAATTTTAACTTAATAACATATGACAAGTACCCAAAAAAATTAATACAAAACTTATTCTTCCACTGAAACATTATAGGTTGCTGCTGGTGGCAAGTCTTAAGCAATTGTTACAGTTATTTTGATCTTTATTATTTGACTTAATTATGCAAAACTAGGTCCTTATATTTTAATTGTAAATGTAATGAAACAGAACTATGTTTTTCATTTATTGCCAATCTATTGGTAACTCCTCTATTCTTTAAAATATTTACTATCATACCCTTCTTTTCTTGATTTTGAATATTTTTTCCTATGCTGTTATAGCCATTTAGTATTTGAAGCTTAACAATATTGTTGCTATCTAAAACATGTAATCATATACAGGCATTTTACCAGGTTTAGAATGGGTATCAGGTTTCTTTCCCGGAGGTAAATCGGGAGAGTGTTGAACTGACCACTTGACCTCATCTCAGTCCCAAAGTGAAACATTGGGAGCCTTATTTCCTGCATCCCCTTGGGCTAGTGGGCCCTCGTGGGATATACCTATATACACACACATATACAGAACGATAGTCAATAGTTTTTGTTTTTTTTTAATAAAGTTAATTTTTTAAGTTATTTGTTCATTATTTTAAAGTTAACAAATTTTTTATGATTTGGAGTTTCACATTTAATTTAATGGAGAATAGATAAAATAGAACATTGATGAAATTTTCAGGATTTCTTATTGAAAGTAGTTGTTCTACTTGCTACTCAAAGATAGAATGTGTATCTATTATTTTCATCCAGTTCTTGTAGAATTCAGCTCCATCTTTCCTAGATTTAAGAAGACGATGGATGTTGGATTGAAAGAGTCTGGAACAATGAGGAATTTTTACTTTGTTTTAGTAATTAAGAATGAAAAGGGACGATTTATTCAAAGTTTAGGCAATTCTTGTTTATGTCTGATTTTTATGTACAAAAGATACAATAATGGCTCTTCAATTAAACAATACTATTTCTTGGACATATTTTCTTCTCTTACTACTTGACATATTTCTTTGGAATCAGTGTTGATCTCTCACTTTTACATTCACATCTTTTTATCTTTGGCACCATCTTTATCTTATATAGAAAACTTGTTGTCTTTATAGCACAATCTGCATTAATCATCTTTATAATTGACCTCAAAGGTCTGCACAACTTTGTAAATATTTCCTGTAGGTGTAAAACTACAGAAATTCAACTTATTGGAGCTTAAATATATATAGTTTGATTAGATATTTTTACATATATTTTTATGTTTTCCTAAAAATCCAAAATCAATATTGAAGAAAGGCAACATTAAAACACGTCATTTGAAAATGTAATCTCTGAAAATCTTATTGGAACAGCTTGCCATTAAAAGTTTATCATTGTTTTACAGAACTGAAAAAAGATAAAAGAACTAAAGCAGGGCAATTGTTAAAAATTCTGGATATCAGTTGATGTAAATAATGTTCTGCCTGTAATCCAGATCACCATGTGAGGATACTTAATGGATATGTGAAAGTGGATGACTTGTGCATTCAATTTATTGCAACAGAAGTTTTGTGTGTGTGTGTTGATTTTAAAAGCTCTTTTCTGACAAAATAATTTCCTTAATGTAAGGTTAAAACAGATAATAGTTTCATCTGATAACTATACAAAGTTTCAAAATGTAAGAGTTATACAAAGCTAACTATCAACAATCTCTGGAATAATCTAGTAAGTCAACAGCATCACAACATTCCAGTAACTACCAATTGATGAACTGGTTTACTACAATGTGGACCAACATTCGTAAAAAATTATTACAGTAAAACCTCGTTAAGTCGGCACTCCGTTTAAGTCGTCGTTCTCTTTGGTTCCGACAAAGTCTCATACACAATAATGTTAAATATAACCCTCCTTTACTCGTCACCAAATTTAATTCTACTCCGGATAACTCGTCACCCTCTAAATGGCCAAAAGCATCTTTCTTTTCCATTTTGCATGCCATCGTGTTGTCTTTTCAGCCCCGCCCCTTCACTTTAAGAAAGCCAAACCTTTACAGGGAATTTTCGACTATGCCTGCCACTTCATTCCTTTCATACCTCTTCGGAGGATTTGGGTTCTTGGAATCTCGCTGGGACTCTGTCGCGTGTAGATGTTTTTCTTGACCGCTCCTGAGTGCGACTTAATTTCATAGTGAGTAAGCCACTCTATAAGGGCTATTTTTTTCTCTTCCAATTTCGTGGTTCGATTACATTTTTAACATGCCAAGGAAACGAAAACTTACCTCGTTATCTTTTAAAGAAAAAAAACAGGACTTAATTGCACTTTTTGAAAAATCCAATGTTTCGAAAACAGCTTTTGCCAAAGAACACCATATTCCCAGGACTACATTAAACGATATTCATTGAAACAAGTAATTGAAGAAGCTGACTGCAAAGACAAAAGAAAGAGAATGAGGAAATCGAAGTTTGACGAGATCGAGGAGATTTTAGTTCGATGGCTAAAACATGCAAGATCGCAAAATGTACCGATTTCTGCCATGATTCTCAAAGAAAAAGCCATGGAAATTGCTAAGGAGTTGAACATTGAAGATTTCGGCGGCAGCAATGGTTGGCTGGAATGTTTCAAAGACAGACATTGCCTTTCTTTTAAAACGATTAAAATGTGATAACTATAAAAAGTTTTTTTTTTCCACTCATTCATTTGCATGAATTGATTTCTGAAAATCTTGTTTTTCTCACTGAATCCTACAGCAATTCATGAAAATACTGTATTTCAGTGTTTTTTTTTGTTTTTTCAAAAATTCCCACTCCGCCTAAGTCATCACTCCGCTTAAAAGTCGTCAAAAATGTTTGGTCCCTTGAGTGACGACTTAACGAGGTTTTACTGTATATTAATTATTCAAGTAACCTTAAATGACAATGGGTGAACTTCTTTCTAGCACTACTATCCACAATCTTTGAAATTTTTATGTATGAATATATCATACGCTAATGCTGTTATGTGATTATACTTTGTTATTTAGTAGTAATTAAATTTCAATAATTACAGATTAAATTATTGCTTTGATTAAGTTCTTATACAGTATGGCCCAAAACAAAACTGAACCGTTTTGAACAGAAAACACTGCAACCGAAAGAACGGTGGTCGACGACAAATACATGTTCAATGTGGTCTCCTTGGCGCTTTAAGCAGTACTCGGTGGTTGCGTAGGTTCTCCTTGAAAAAGCATTTCCTTCAGCATTCCCCAAACGTATGCATCAGGTGGAGTTAAATCAGGGGAATGTTTGCTACACAGGGCTATCATGTGATTTCTGAAGGTGTCATGAAGTAGCCGAAGTGATTCCCTCGCCGTATGACATGTAGCCCCATCCTGTTGAAACCCCTGCGAATGAAGACGTAGGTGTCGTGTTCGGCAAAAATGTTGAAGGTCCCCGAGAAACGACGTGACTACTTGTTCTCTATAACGCACCCGATTTACAGTCACCGGATTCTGTTGGTCATCCTCAATGAAGTAGGGACCAATGATGCAGTTTTCAGAGACCGCACACCATATCGTCACCCTTACACTGTCGAGTGGTGTTTCAATAATGATGTTTGGTCAGGCGAAACCAAGAAATCAGGTTGTTTGTTTATTGATATAGCCATTCAGATGAACATGACACTCGTCCGAAAAACCAAACATTAGCCAAAAATCCAGAATCGTCATACACCGTTGCTAACATGTTAGCACAGTACACGACTCTTGCTTCTTTATCGACAGGTTTCAATGTTTGGCCAGTCTGTATCTTGTAAGGGAACCCACCAATGGTTTTAAACATATGTTGAACTGATGTTTGACCCATGTCCAGTTTAACTGCCATTCAGGGTCAGAGACTTCGTTGTGGCGACTGCAACACTTATTCGAAAATTCGGCCGTGATTTTCATTCGTTGTTACTATTATGGGACGGCCGGTGCAACCTTTCTGCTGTTTGAGTACACTTCCGGTTCGATGGAATTTATCAACAACGGATATCATAACCTTGTTTCGGGGTGCTGGACGGTAAAAACGCTCCCGAAATTCCGTAGCAACATATACACTATGATCGAAAATAGTGCTCCACAATAAACACTTTCTCTTCGGTAGTTAATACCATTTTCACAGCAACACTGATTAATCTCACAACCACAATCATTCCTGTTTCGAATACAACAATCGCCCACCTGTTCATCTCGCAGTGCCACTTTTCATGTGGTCAAATTGTTCAGTGTCTTGTTTTCAGCCATACTGTAGTATATAAGGAAGAAGTAAACATAAAATTGATTAAATTTTAAACTCAGTCTTTTAAATGGAGTTACTTCTTGTCAAACTTAAGTTTGCAACTTACTATTTTCATTTTTCTCTTAATCAGTTTTACGTTTAATATATTTATAATTTAATATATGATAAAACACCACACAATGCTAAATGATATCTGAAGCAGGTCATGTGATGGAATCTCATGACATTTATTTTTTTTTCTCTCTCTCTTTTTCAGTGTGTCATATTTGCATGTAAGGACTTATATAGTTTCTCCATTTATTCTGAATGCTATGTTGAATAACACTATCATTTGATGGCAGACAGGACTGTTGAAGTTCAACTGAATCATGAATCTGTAAAAGGTAGGAATAAACATCCAAAACACATAAGCAACAGGAAATATCAAATTGTTATTGTATTTGTTTAACAATGTTATTAGGTAACAACCTTCCAACTTCCAGGAACAAATGAAAGTTTGTCAGATATTTTGCAATTTTTTTTTTTTTTTAAAAAAAAGAAAGAAAAAGAGCTTGGGGTGGGGAGGGGAGAATTCAGAAATTATATGAGCAGGATGGGATAATACATTGCAACATCATCTCTATTTTGAAGTTGTATGTGACTTCAGAAGAAAAATAGGAGATGATATGCCTTTGTCTACACATATTAAAACCTGAAAAATAAAAACATCTGAAAAACAATTCAACGAACCATTAGCTTGATTAAATGCATTAAACAGTTAGGCAGCCAGAAGCCCCCCCCCCCCATATTGCATATGAAACATATTGCATATGATCATTATGTCAGTCAACCAAAAAAACAAAACAGGTTGCCACAAATAAAAAAAAAAGAAAGAAAAAACTTCCACCTACTTTCTACCTATTTTAGAATAAATAGCTACGGGAGCATTGTATAACTCCTCACTAAGGAATAGTTTCAGAAAATAAAATGTTTTATTCAGTCTGAATCTTTTGGCCTTAAATAAAACAGCTCTTATTCAATTATGTAGATAAGCTAAAATCTAACCACTCATCCCCATACTGTAAATTCAAAAAAATTACATCACAGCATTATTATTTGAGCCACAAAAAAAAAAAAAAAAAAAAAAAAAAAAAAATATCATACTTCTGGGCATCAAGAAATGTGGATCTTAAAATGGACGTATAATCTCAAAATTTTAAGATATCTTAGCAATAAGAATAAATTCTTCAAATATGACAATTGATGTAAATCAGTAGCATTCTTCTTTGAATTACTTAAGGCCTTTGCATTCTGGTTTGTATTTAAAAAATGGCCCATAAAGTGGGTTTATAAAAACCAAATTAAAAAGATGTACACACTAATCTTAAGCTTTAAATATGAAATTTATTGTAATTAGTATATTACACTTTGAGTTACTTAAAGGCACAGTGAATTTAACCTCATAAACAAAGGCTACACCAACATCTAATCAGCACAGGATAGTAACATTTCACTATCAAATATAAAATTTACATTAATCAGTGTATTATTCTTTAGATTGTAGCACTTCAAATGGGCCTACATATTCCAAAATCTAATCAGTTCTAGATAATAAGATTCCTCTTAAATACAAACTTTGGTGTAGATTCGATGAATATTTTTCAAATTATTGCACCCCACAAGGTTCTCAAAAACAAACATCTTCATACACACTAACACATTATACAAAATTTGTCTGAATTTATTCTAGGGAGCAAATAATGTGAATTTTCATTAAAATTAGGATATAGATATTTTTGTATGATTCTGTTTTATCATATGCAAGTTTAAAAAATAAAATAAAGTGATAAGAGCTGATAGAAAAAAAAACCACACTTTATTAGCATATAGCTTGAATGATTACTGTGCTTTCCCATTACTATCATATGATTGAAGTAAACATAAGAAAGTGAGAGAAAAAAAACCCGCCTTACTTGATAAAAACATGTATACAGGGTGAACAAATTAAAACTAGCCTGCTTCAACTAGTCTGTGCTATTGCCCATTGTTTGTAGTTGTAATGCTACTAAAAATTGTTTCTGGGTCTGCTGCACAGACCAGCTCAGGCAGGACAGTTTTAAGTTGTTCACCCTGTATATAAAGTAACAGAGAATGATGAAAACATCCTCCTCCTCACAAAACAACATTACGTAACACCTCAATTCCATGGATCTTCACCTGGAAACAAACACATTAACTATCCGGATGCTTCCATTACTTATCAAAACACCATTGATTTTCGTAATACACAGGGCATTGATCACACACTCTACACAACTCTCCCTAAAAATTGAGTTCAATATACTCAAAACCCACAAAAACTACAATACCCAAACCCTCCATCAGATATTCCCTCCCTTACTGCCCACCCCTTTTAGTGTTTCATTAAACAATTCCTTGTCCCTTACCAGCATGCCCATGCCTTCAGAATTTTAAACATACGTATTTCACATAACACACAATTCTCAAATTATCACTCAAAACAAAATATATTGTGGGACTAACATGCCACCCCTATCTTTATGCATCAAAGAACATAAAAATGTCTGCACTACCAAAGATTCTGTATTATCATACACAGCAAAGTATTTCAATGAAACCGGACACACCAACTTCACAGATGCCAAACCCAATAAACTATCCCACTGAATCATTCTATGTGGGCCGTTATGGAAGTCGTGGCAACTATTTTTTATCTGCCAATTATGCAGCACCACTGCAATTCCAGAATATATGTTTGAAAGCTTCTGATTGGTCTGGATCAGTGGAGGAATGTCATGGGGGCAAGTTGAAAACACATACAGTCGGACCCCGATTTAACGAATTCGTCGGGACCGAAAATTTTATTCCCGTTAAATCGGGGTCCAAAATAAATTTCTGCACTTAACCTTATGGAACAGCCCTAATAAGCAACTACTCAAAAATATCCATAATTAGAAATTGTACACTTTTTATTCAGCAGCTAATAATACAGCGAATAATTGCGCACTAGTTAATTTGAAATTTTAAAGTATGTACTGAGTAATGTTTGACAATTTCCTTGATTCCCGACTCGAAAAAGTTCTTTTTCGACTTTATGGAGAGAAGAAAATACTGCGTCATTTATATCCTGCTGCATTAGATATGTTTACTCAAACTAACGAAAAAAAATTTTTTTTCGGCTGTTGAAATAATTTATTAATTTGGGGTTTCTTATTCGTTAAATAGGAGATTTCGCCTTCATTTTAATTGGGGGAAAAAGAAAAATTCGTTAAATCGCGAAATTCGGTAAACAGGGGTTTGTTAAATCAGGGTCCGACTGTATTTGGAAATCATTTATAAGGAAATACAGTGTAGCCAAAGAACAAAAAGGAACACAGGAATGCTCAATACACTCTGCTAGTTGCTTGCTTACTTAATCCTCTTCACTCCTTAAAGGAGCATAGGTGCAATACACATTGTTAAACCCCTCAAAGTAATCTCCAAGATTGTCTACAGTATGTTGCCAGCATTTGGGAAGGCAGAGAATATCTTTGGCTGCACATGAGAGGTGTTTTGGACCTCTCGCTGAAACGCCATCAAAATTTCATCTTTGTTTGTAAGTGTTTCCCATGCAACTGCAGCTTGAATTTTGGAATCAAATCAAAGTTGTATGAACTCAGATCTGACGAATATGGAAGGTGTTCCAAGACTTCTCACCCCCATCGACATGACAAAGCCTGTGCAGGAGCTGCTATGTAACATGTGGTGTAATTGTGAAGAATGATGGCATTGGACAGCAGCTCCCACACACTGGCAACATACAGTGGACAATCTTAGAGATTACTTTGAGGGGGTGTTACCATTTTCCTGTGTTCCTTTTTCTTTCTTCGCTACACTCAATTGCCTTATTTTGAAATACGTGTTTTCCACTTGCCACCATAACATTCCTCCACTGACCCAGACCATGTTAGTGGTGCCAATCAGAAGCACATCCAACAAGCTTTCAAACATATTCTGGAATTGCAATGGTGCTAAATGTTGGCAGACAAAAAATAGCTGCCGTGACTGCCATAACGGCCCACATATATAATCTGACAATGCGTACAATCTTGTCACTGGTGAGCAAAAAGCCCGTCATTACTGCTAAGCTACTCCAAGCCATCACCATGTACTTTGTCCTGCAATTTCCTTCTCAATCATTGTATTGATCAAAGTAAAAGCAAGACTTGGAGTCATGATGATTGAACAATAAAACTTGTCGACTCTACAGCCCTCGTAATAAATAATGAGGATAAAAACCACGTTCAGAAATCAATCATGCTTTAAGTTATTCTTAATTTAAAAATCATGAAGAAAATGATTGTGCTTATCATTGAAGGAAACAGTACCCAAGTTTGGTAGTCATATGGTTTAGCAAGGATGTGTGAAATGTATGTTTATCATTCATTTGCATTTAAGGTTCTGTAGGTTTGTGGAGAAGGTTCTGCTGGTATAACCTAGGTAGTCAAAGAAGGACTGACTGCAGGAGATCCAATATACAATATTTTTGATTTTTTACTTTATTTGTGGTGGTTGTATTAATGATATTTATGGATCTAAGGCATACATGATGAAGTTGGAATCATCTGATATTAGTTTAGTGGTAACCGGAGAATACAATACATTTTGTATTGGGCTTGAATTGCAAGGATGTGCAGTTTTTATTTTGTTTTCTAGGAGTGTGAGAAAGCTATGAAGAATTAGGGTAATAGTTAAGAGGAGATTGTCTTACATATTCAGTTGGGATGTAAGCATGGGTGGAGCAGGTGCGAAAGTTCCCTATGTATCATGAACTGTATTTACCAGCATATAAGACAATTTTTTCCCTAAAAGTTTGTCTCAAAAAAAAGGATAAGTCTTGTATGCCAAATGTATAATTCTTATTCAATATAATAATGTTTTTCCCTAAAACTGCCCCTGAAAATGAGTGTGTCTCATAATCCAGCAAATACGGTAATCTATGGTGGAGTGAAGGGAGTTTTGAGATGTAATGAATGGTCTTTTCTCGTCATTCTATGGACAGTGCACTTCGTTTGAAAAGGTAATGTCAAGGTATTTAAAGGCCATGATATATTTAATGCTTAAATATCATAAGCTATAATTTGAGTTTGGGGCCTTTGTGATTTTCTGGATGAAGGGTAATAATATTATTTGTATTGGATGATATTAATATAAGGTCAATAGATGGAGAGCATTTCTTTCTCAATGTAATGGGGAGAAATGTCTATAATGTTACCAGCTGTCGATACCTCCATGAAAGGTCTTAGGTTTGCTTGTGATGTTGTTGAAAGTGAAATATTCCATTTAACCTCTTAAGGCATATAATCCCATCACTGCCCATTGTGTTTTATATATTGTCCTCCATAATTTGTGTCATCCTTATGCTTTTCCACTAATTATCTTTAAATTGGATTAAAAGATCTTTTCATTTCTTTCAATTCAGTAATTTATATGAAAATCCAAATGTAAATACCACTAGTAAAGATAATGTATTTACAGATGCCACTCTTAATGAATGTTTAAGCAATAATCTTTGGCTTATATATTTATTATATTCACATTTCAAATAATATCGTTTGGAAATTTTTACCTATTCCATCTTTTATCAAAAAATGTGTAAATGATATAATATATTACAACTCCAATCAATTTCAATAAAAACTGAAACTGAATAGAATTGTTACATTTTATTGCACACCTACATTTTTATCTTCTTATATTAAGTAATAAGAAAATGTGATAAAATATTAATAAACTAAGACATAAATGCATTACATCTTACATTTAACATTTAAAACAACTTTCACAATTCCCTGAATTTTTATAGTTTTCATAGAATATGCATTTGATAAAATGTGTTCTACTTCATTGATATTTATTTGAATCATTTTAAGCAAGTGATTCAAAAATGTAATTGTTTTATAACATAGAAAAGATGCTCTTATCAAAAAATATAAACAGAAGGTTTTTTTTTGCAGATTCCTCAAACTCAACAAATATAAACAAGGTACGAATAGTGATTAGAAAACCAATCACAGTACTTCGCAATGGCTTCTGAGTCACCTTTACTTTAGAATAGACTGTGCTGGGGTGGCCTAGAAAATGCTCGTGCAAGTCTGCTTGCGACCCCATGCTATCTTACCCACCCCTATTTATATGATAAATGTCATTCTTAACTCAAACCTTGTTAATACACTGAATTCCTAATAATGATTAAAAAAAAAAAATCGAACCCACAATCTTCGCGTTATTAGCACGGCACTAACCAACTGAGCTAACAGGCCACCTACAACATTCAACATTCAGACCAACTACAACTGAGCTAACAGAAGCCATTGCGTTGTGTGTTCACAGACAGACCGGGGATATAAGGAGTCTTTCAGAAGCCTAAAACTGTAATCGTGAATACATGATTAATACAATTCTTGCTAGCACTCTTAAATTAATAAGCTTGTGGTCACATCATCTGATATGTTACTTTGCCAGCAAAAAAAGACAAAGTGTGCCACTGCTTTGAACATGGGTAAGTAACTCCTTTTTTTTTTTTTTTTTTTTTTCTCAATGCACACCCAAAAGATGCGCACTGTTCAGTAGTGTTAATTAGTCTTTCTTTATTTCTTGTTTCAGAACAAAACAATGAATGTTAGAGTGAGCTTAGGCTTTCAGTGCTAAAAACAGGTAAATGCCAAAGATTACTGCCTCACAACAACATTTAAAAAGCTTGATACTGAATCCAACTGAAGAGAGGGCTGAAAAAAGTGCAATTTATGAAGAAACATCAAGTGATGATCCTAATTCACAGCACTTGTGAACAACATTCCCCATCCTCCCCCCTACATAAAGTGCAGTATGCTTATAATTTCTTTAACAACAACAGTAATGGATGAAAGACTTTTTCTCTTTTGTATTGTTGAACAGACAAGATTCCTTAGTGGATGGAAACTAATCAAGAGCAAAGGACACTTAAATTATGGAATATGAGCAATTGTCCTTACTTCTTTGACAACAGCGTCGATACTGATTATTACTTACATAGACATTTTCATGGCTTTTCTGGATAAACACCTTTAACACAGTAAGATGTTCTTCTAACAGGCACAATTGCAACCTACATTGTGTATAAATGAAGTTTACTAATATGGTTAGCTTGACAAGACTTTCACCTCATACCCCTTGAATGTTTTCCCCATGGCATAAAATCAGATGTTCCATAATCAGGCAAGAAACATTATATTGGTAAGCAAACTTTATTTTGAATTTGAAATAAAATTTGTTTTCACTGATAACGTGATTAAACATAGCATAAAAAGTAAAAGGACAGAGAGAGAATGGTTGTTGCTTTAATCTTTTGCTATTAATGCTCCACTCATTCTACAAAGGATCCCAGAAAATGAGAAGATGGTTGGCATCTGCACTCCCATGAAGCTGCCACAGTTTTTAAATGAATTTTTCTCACTGCTAGGTGTTCTGGTGTTGAGTTGCTGCTAAAACTTAACCCAAAATTAAAGCATTCAATAGCAAGTTCAAAAAAACAACTTGCAGGTTTGGAAAAAGTTTTCAAGCACATGCAAAGCTCATTTAAGACATGAAAAACCAGAGTTAAAAGTACAGTATTTCCAAGTTAAAGATAGCCATTCGAAAAAGCTATTAAAATAACGTATTTCAATAGCAAACAGATGCAATTTTACTGTTGTAGACATCTTCATCGCTACATGGTTTAATCACTACATCTAAGAGGATAAAAAATAGAATAAATTTTAAATTAAACAGCATTTTTAGATTCATTGTCCAGAACAAGCTTCTCCATGTTAATAGGATTGTAAATTAGAATGTAGGTAAAGTGTCTCAAACACTGCTATCTGTAAAGATAATGGAAAAGAGATTTTTAAAGTCAGTGTTAGTATCTTTGCCTGAAGTTTCAGTGTTAAGAATGTGTTGGTTCTGTTTAGGGATAATGTGTAATATACTTGTCCTTCATTTAATATCATTCGGAAAGTTCGTTTGGATGAACAAATGATTCTTCTTTATAATTATTCTAATTAATATTTTTGTGATAGATGTAAGAATGTATCTACTGAATACTGGAAATTTATAATCTTTGATATCCAATTTAAGCTATCTGAATTTGGGATTTAATTGTTTTTTGTTTTTGTTTTCCAATCAAGGAGAATTGAAGAAGTGGAAAATATCGTGTCCTTTTAATGACACAACTTCATAGATACAAACCATTAAATAACTGCAAGAATAATAAATATGTTTTCATTTTAAGAGATATGAATGTCAAGTATGATGTTTCAAATGATTAATCCCATGAAAGACCATTTTTGTATTGATATGTAGTGCTGCTATGAGAATTTTTAATGTGTTTATATATGACTTTATAATTGTCCATAAGGGAATTAATTATTTAAGCTATTACAATATCAGATTAGCAGAAGAGGACTTAATCACATGACTATAACATTGTATTGATTGCAAGAGATATGATTAAGCAGCTAAGACCATCTAAAGAATAAGTTTTATTGTTTCTACATCAAGAGGATTGAAGGATCAGAATCTGATATAAATTTGAATAGTGGATAGATCTGTGTGTATAGATAAGAAACATCCTGCAATTATGATAGGTGCAATTTTATGGATAGTACTTTCTTAATTTTACTGAATTCTGGTGTTGATGTGATATTGAGAATTTAAGTTTGCTTATCTGTCGTCTATGGTGTATATGATTAGTTTGTTGTAAAATGTAATAAAAATTATATTTTGCAATTTAACCCAAGGATCTCATTAAAAATCCCACTTCTTTCAAACTGCCACGTAACATGTACATTTTAATGCTTACAGATGATTTTATAACATTCTTAATATTTGTATTACTAATATAGAATATCAGCAGTTTCAGATGATACTCTTTCTAAACAACAATGGGCGAGACCAAATTGTTTACCAAGTATCAAACTTGAAGGGAAAAAAAAAATATATTTTAATCTAGCATCATATGAATGATTTATTGCAGACATGTAAATGACATCATCAGTGATTAAAACATCACCATCCTACTTCCAAGATAACGCCATTACTTAAAATGACAATATTACTCATTTTACAAGACCCACTTCAATATGCATCATTCCTAAAACAGTGATACAATAACATATTGATATCAATTTCTCATTCATCAACTTCTCCAAACCAATCTGAAAAACGACTAAAAATTTACCTCAAACTCTGTCTTTGACACCCGTATCCTAATCAACTTGACCCATCTCCAATTTTACACTATCCAATTCGAAACATTAACACTATAGACAACAATATTACTTAAGTACACACGTTTGTTATATCACATTTAACATATCTCAAAATACTAATAGTTAGCCCCACCTGTTCCCTTAACATTCAAACCTACTAATTTACAAATATAAGAGCTGAAGCAACCACTCATCTTAGAAAAATAAAGATTTTTTTTTTCTTTTTTTAATCCATGTCTTATATGCTAATGCAGTCTTGATAGTCAATGCATTTTAAGTCTTTTTCTTCATTACAACATCTTCAAACAATTTGCTATGTTGCAATTTTATCCTGCCTTTTCATGTAGAGCATATCTATGACAAACAGAAAACTAGTAGCTCAATACTTTAACAGGTAAAAACAAGTTATTTAACAATTTTATTGATATTTTTGAGTGGCATATTATCCAGAATGCAGAGCCATTAGCCTTTATCCATCAATTCAGTACTGAAACAATTATTAGCTAAGTTACCATGTAACACAATACAGAAGAGCTTTCGAAAAAAAGAATAAATCCAGCATTTCAAATTTTTTTGGAGGGGTGGGGGAGAATGAACAGCCATCATCTTTTTTGTACCTTTTCCCCCTTCCTCCCAACCAAAAAGAGGATGCAACGTTTCCTTTTTGATTGAATGGTGATGATTATTATAATCTTTTTTTTGATAATATTGCAGTAATTGTTTAGATATTTTGGCCTGAATATACTTATCTCTATAACACAAACATCCAGCATTTCTTTACAAGTATAAAAATAATAACAAGGACAATGCTATCTAATAATTTGTAACCAATACTTGACTGCTAAATACATTAATAAGCTTCTATTTGATTTTCTCCTTGTAAAAACAATGCAATAACCACATGGCCTTCAAGAATGATGCTTACGTGAAATGTTTTTATGATAAAATGTTGTCAACAATATGCGGATGGCCATCACATTTGAGCTTTAAAGAAGAGTTAAGTAATAATTGAAGGAAATACACTATTTACAAAAATGTACTGAATGACTGCAAGCAAAAGCTAATTCAATTTGTCAGACGAACTTTAGTTTGTGAGCTATGTAGCCATACCATTTCACACATATCTTAAGGACATTAATATACAAATCACTGCCAAAATCACTAACACTATTTGGGATTTATTTGCATGTACCAATAATGAGAATTCCTTAAATGAAAGGGTAGTAGTATAAGGCCTTAAATGCAAGGACAAAGCTGTACATATATTGGGGAAACAAAAAGATCCCTACATGTTCATATCAATGAGCATGTAAGAGCTATTCATAAGAAAGATCCTTCATATAAGACAACGACCCAATTACTCCAAACTGGCCATGTTTTAACTAAATAGGCTTAACGTGCGTGGAATGAAATAGAATAAAAATGTAAATAAATAAAACGCACTTACTTATGAAAGGTTGAATATAAAGATTTACATGGAAATAATCCGACAGTTTCGGAATACTATGCATATTCCTTCATCAGGGACAGCACAAACATATAGGACAGAGGACAACATTTAGGACGACATGATGGGTGAAGGGTATGTTGAAAGTGAGGGAATTAGAGGATTAAGAAAGTTTAGCAATAGTGA
>JAFIDM010012231.1:84995190-85025665 GCA_023159025.1 Thereuonema tuberculata
GAGAGTGAGAGAGGGAGGGCAGCAGCCGTTTCTGTTGCTGGCACTGCAGCCTCATGGACTAACGTAATGTACATGCAGCAATGGCTTCAACTCAACACCCCCAAGAAAATAGTCCGAAATCTCAGATAAAAAAGGGCTTCACTACTTAATTAATATAAAACTTCTTTTTAATATTATTATTATTTTTAAAGCAGTGGGATAGTTTTGATGGTTATCGAGCGCGCCATTTAACAAGGCGCCAATCCGAAGGGATTCGGGTACTGACCCCCTCCCCCGGTCAATCATACATTATAAATGTACTGCAATCAGCAATATTTCAAATTCAATTTTTGTCAAGTGAGAATCTGAAGTTAAAGAAAATGAAGTAATATTTGATGAGAAACTAAATTACGATTTTTTTTTTAATTTTTCCACGACATATGTAGATTAAAATTTTTATCTTCCTCATCAAGAAAACCTTTAGTTGGCGCCATAGACCTCCTTCGCTTAAACGCTATACCTACTTTTCTTGGCGCCAGTAAAAAAAAAAGGTAGATTTACTGTTAGTAAACAAAGCGGTTCCTTAAGCCCCCAACTATGGAGACCCCAAATTGTTCCCTTTTTTTTTTAATTGTTTAGGACCCCACTTAACTTAAATCTGCCCCTGCATGTTTCTTTATAGTTATATTGAGTTGAATCAGGAAAGGAAATTAAACAAAATGCGTTTCATTAACCTGAAAAATGTATCAGTTCACGAAGAGTGTTTATACGTCGTCTATTTAAATTTTCTTTATCAATGGCTTTATATTTGAATTATGGAGCTAAGTCCAAATTCACTTCTGGTTTCTGAAAGAATTTTAAACTTAATTAAAAGTTTTTACTTAAGATATCATCTTTTTTTTTTTAATTCTTTCTTTCGACACTGCATTTTTTCTTCTTCCTTTATTTTGAACAATGGCTTATCTAACTGGAAGAATTCTTATTTACTGCGGAAGAATGACGATGAGAATTTACTTTTAGAATAAATTTAGTATAATTCTACAGTTATAAAATTCAATATATTAAAAACAAAAATTTCAAAATAAAAAAAAAATCATGCAATAATGCTAAATATAAATATTTCCTTTAGACCTTTAGAGTAATGAAGTGAAAATATAAACTTTTTTTTTTTTTTCGTACAGTACAATACTCTTTTTTTTTTTTTGGTCAGATCCGTCTACACTATTGTGAAGGCATCAATAATAGGTTTATAAAGAAAAATAATTACACAGCAGTTTCGTGGGAGTTACTTTATTTATTATAAGCCTGTGCACATGGTATTGTTCTAATACTAAATTCTTCAGTTTATTTTCACTTAAAAATGCATTCATATTTTTTTCATTGGCAAATAATTGTAATGTTTTTAACAAGTTAATATACACAAACCAGTTCTTTTTTGTAAGAAGATTTCAACAGCTACGTTTTATTATTATGGTATGATTCAGACGAGATCTACTCCAATTGAGCAGCTTCACTGTTAAGACATTACGACCACTGACTCAATACGTAACCTTGGGCGTGGCTTACGAAAGCTTCTTTAGTAATAGATTATAAAATTATGTAATTTAGGGGGAAAAAATAATAAAACTCAATGAAAAAAAAATAAATTACCATTTATTTCAACTTATATTTTATAAAACCAAAAAAAGTGAATTCATTGAAGTGAATCGTTATTTACGATCGAAATTGACAAAATATTAAACAAGTAACTTTTTATCGTTTTTTTGTACAACAGAAAACGGACTTAAACATCATCAATGGGTAGGTGAGGGAGGTAATTGAGAACCAAATCCTTAGAAGATATTGATGAAAAATTGATGATGATGATGTCATTGAGAAAAAATTGACGATGATGATATCATTGAGGAAAAATTTGATTTTTTAATCGTTGATTTGAATAAAAATTAAAAATGTAATTAATGCGCACAATTTACTTATGAAAGAGGGGAATAAGTTTGGCATCTCTACAAAACTACACATTAACACATTGTAAATACTGATCTCACTCTTTTAAATGTAATACAATTTACTTATAAAGATATTATATCTTTTGTCACTTGGAATTCTTTAGTCTAATTACGTACATAATCAATACCTAGAGCGAGTTGGATCGACTTAATTTTGCTATTGAAAGCGTTCACGAAAAAAAGGGTCCCAGGATTGTGGAGAGGTCAAACGGAAGCGATTGTCCGCTTTTTTTTTTCCAAAGAATTGTTTTTATGATTGTAAAAAATTGCAATTAAATTTAAAAATGAGCCCGTTAATCCACAAGTGACATTCTTTCGGGAGGAATAATCAAACTCGATTCTCGATGGCGCGGCGGGAGGGAGAATAAAAGTTGGCCTTCCCTGATTGAACTGACCTTAATCGACTCGTTAGCCAATACGAAAAGTTCAACTATTTGCAAAATCAGTCCGACACTTGGTTATCAACATTGAAATCTCAATAGCTTATGTTAATCCTATTCATTAGTGTTAAAAGTAACAAAACGTAATCAAATTGACAGTAAAACAAGGTAAGGATAGCGATTAGTAAGCCAATCACAATGGCTTCTGATACGTATAATATAATAATACTATCTCAAAGTTAGACCATAATACCTGAAAATTTCATTGCTCCTCAAAATTTCATTCCTCCGTATCTATCCTTAAACTGCGATAATGTTTTGCGATAACTTTGCCAATTCTGCTTGTATTCTTTCCTCTTCTCCTCCGCCAACCGCTTCTCTTCCTCTGATTTCTTGGGCGGCGCCATTATTCCAGAACTTTTGTCATTTTGCTTAATTTATGTTGAATTATTGCTTTAATTTCCTTATTATTATAAATGTGATTGCTGCGAATGCAAAAGGCGCAATTGTTGTGATTGTTGCTGAGCTGTATTATAAATGTGATTGTTGCGAATGCAAAAGGTGCAATTGTTGTGATTGTTGCGAATGTAAAAGGCGCAATTGTTGCGATTATTGTAATTGTTGTGCTGATGATACTTGTCCACAGACGGACAGACAAACCGGGATTAATAATAATTGTATCAGAAGCCTAAAACAAATAGAATAAAATAAAATTGATGGCATTTCGTTAGAATTACAATGTATCTTAATAGCCCGTCTACGACAATAAAAGATAAAGAGATTTAAATTTAGGAAAAACGGGGGGAAAAAATAAATACGACATTTTAACCGGAAATGCTTAAAAAGGATAGAAGTCAATTGGCCACTGCAGATATCTTATCCATCAAAAATTATTCGTGTTTAATTTTATTTAAACCTATTTGACTAATCTGAAAGTTATGCGAGAATAAACTTACAAAAAGTAAGAGGAAACTATTCACTTCCAAGATTCAAAATACGTGAAACATAAAAGCAGAAATGATTGTAAAGCGTGGTTTAGGCTGAGTCTCTTCTTCCAATGATCATCTCATTTAGACGTACGTAGTGAGCTGCATCAACTCCTCATTAGTCGCATCTGATGATCAACAAGGACGATAAACATTTGTGCTACTAGACCACTTACAGAAAAGAAAATCTAATATGGATATTAAAACTTTCGTTGCGCTTCAATTACAAGTTATTTAATATTGTGCAAGCTTAACGCACCATTGGATGTCACTTTGTCTCGTGTTTTAATTAACGAAAATTAAGGATATTGATAAAATTCTATATTAAAAAATCTTTGTCGCTAGTCACCAAATTATTGAATGATATGTAGAATTTAATAATTGTAATAAAAATTAAGTAAAGGTAACAGTTTAAAAAAACGTAGTTTTGTAGAAAAAGGTCCAATAGATGAAAAAGGGAAGAAGAATTGCCGACAGGTAGGACGGGCGCGCGTGTGACTGTTTGTGGGCGTGGCGGTGGGAGGGTGGCTTAATCGTTCAGGGCTCATGGTTCTTTGGACAGAGTTATAGTTAATAAGTCATTTTCCTAATTTGCATTTCCACTTCTTTTAATTTTCTTAATCTTGAATTAACTGAGATCTTTTAATCGCAGAACCTTCACATTATCAACTGCCAAGTCATCTATGCTAACTGGATGAATCAACTAATCATACAAAACTTATTTCTCATCCTAGCCGTCTTCATTGCATAAAAAGCAAACGTTTTTCAGGGTTTCCACAACTAAACAGTATTACTGAGTTTTTCGAGAATCGAAATCTATGGCGCAGTTAACTTTAAGCAAGCAGATCACTTCATTTATAACAACTAATGAACTTTTTTTATCCGTTTACTGGCCATGTTAACGATCGAGCGTTAATAAATTCAGTCATTTTTACTGTTTGATTTCTTATTTCACATTTGGGTATAATCATTTTCTGAAGCCTGATACAATAATGAGATATGAAAATGAACGGAGATTTCAAAAAAAGGAAATAATTTAAACAAGAAGATGGCGACAATTTGATCTTGAGTAAACCAAAAACGCTGCGAATTCTGACAGAAATTAAATTTTTGCTTTATTTATTAATTTCTATCATTCGATATGCGATCGAAAATTCGGTAGCAATGTTAGGGCATTTTGGATTTTTGATAAAGGAAGCATTTGCTTTACTTTCAATTATACAGTAAGATATCAACCAATCTTTTCAAGTCTTCGAAACTCCAGTATATTTCTTCTCATTTCTATCAGGAAAACAGATATGCTGAATGACGACTAGATGTACTGCCATCCAGCAAAGATTCAACTTCTCCGCTTCCTTTATTCTTAGTCATTTTGGTTCAAGATTTAAAACTATAAAGCAATTGTTAAGCAGGTGATGTTTGTTTTGATAATTTCCATTTATTTTGAGTTTTGCTTTCAAGTGGAGCAAAGTTAAGCTGCACGTTCTCGCAGAGTACGCGAGTTCTTTGTGTGTTTTCTATATGGTCCAGTAAATTCGTCTGCATGTACAGTTATGTGTCAGCTTGAATTTCTTGAGTACCAACAAGCCAATATAATATCGTACCAAGGTACCATATCGTTCGATATACTTCTTTAATGAAATATGAAATTTTTGAGACAGAGATTCGTAAGAGAGCTTCTTCAACAAAAGCTTAGGATGGACTGAATTATTACTGAGCTGTTGTTTACGTACTTCTATAAATATTGGATTTAAGGGCTAAACGCACTTCTCCGTCTTCCGTTATGTTTCCGTAACGGAATTGCATTAGTGACGTAGTTACATATGTTATATAAATATAACGGCTATGTTCGTCGATTTGAAGATCTCCGCTACGTCTTACGAGGCTCAATTCTGGTGACCCTGAATACGTAACTACGTCACTAAAGCAATTACGTTACGAAAACATAACGGAAGACGGAGAAGTGCGTTTAGCCCTTTAAGAGCAACTCCGTCTGATCATGTGATTTCGCAATCTTTTTCATATTTGCAATTCATTACTTAAGGGACTTTATCATTATTGGAAATTGTCTACATAAGCTTTTCTTGGGTCTTTAAATTCACAAAAGATAAAGAAAGAATAGTTATTTCCCCAATTCAGTTATGTTACCAACATAAAGCTACGATTAGCCTAATACCGTATTTACTCGCATAATTTCCCCTTTTTTTTCATCAATATTTTGACAAAAAAAGGGGGGAGGGGGAAATTACGCGATGTTTTTCAATTTGAGGAAAAAAAAATATGGTGAAAGTGTAAGGAAAACCATGTTAAATATTGATTTTTAAAGCAAGAAATGTAATTAACAACAATTTTATTAACACGCAACATTTAAAATATAAGAAATCACATCTCAACATTTGTTTTTTCTTCAAAGTACAGTTAAGCAATAGGCATGCACGGAAGTGTGTGCGCGACTGTGACGTAATTTCGTAACTCGCGCAGCGCAGCCCGCCATCTTTATAACTGCTCACCGCATGACGTCAGCATCAGATGCCTGCTAATAGAGAACTTAACTTTATTCGCGAACTTCACATTTTCACAAAAAAATGGAAATTGTTGTACTGATTCAGAAGGAGTCTGCTCTTGTACTAATCGGGGTGGGGGTGGAATCTTCCCCTAAAGTAGCGTGGGATAGAGAAATGCGGAAGTAACGGTACATTGTCGCGTCGTCGTGAGTTGACCGCCGGTGAAGGTCATGTTGGAAACGCATTGAAGTAGAGGTGGGGAAATTATGCGATAAAAATAAAAATTGAATTTTGTAATCCACAAAAACTGGGGTGGGGAAAATATGCGATGGGGGAAATTATGCGCGTAAATACGGTACTCTCTGTGTTAAATACTACACTCTGCTATCTGTTTTACCTGTCACTTAACAGCATGGCCGATGATCATCAGCAAGTGTGAATCAAACCCATACGTAGATTTACATTAAGTAAAAATGGATGGGAAGCAACTTCGCTGTCTTCCGTGTTATTGGGAATAAAAATAGAGAACTTTCTTTTTAGAAACTACAATCTACTTATGAATAAATGCGACGCAAATTCAGAGTAGAGCGTTCCTTATTAAAAACAAATATGGTTTTAAAAAAATAATAAGATGACTCACTTAAAGAGTATGTTTATTATCATTATTTCTTAACAAGTTGGACAGCAGGAGAAAAAAATTAGAAAAGAAAGCTATATAATGACTAAGACTAGAGTCCGTTTTCAGAAGATTACCATCCAATTTCTGAAAATTGATATTGTTAAAATCAGCTTTAAGATGAGGTCTAAAACATTAAGGCGAGCCTATTAATTATTACTTTAAGTAGTAGAAGAGAACAACTCGTTAGCAGTTATGGTCCAAGACAAACGAGGACTTGGATATTTGAGGAGGGGGTTGTAATGAATCTGGAGATGAGCAAGGTGAACGACCTACGCCGATTGTGCAGTAACGTCTAGAAAGTCAAGAGGCTCATAGACTACATTATTCAGGAAAGAAAAAAAAAAGGAACTCGAGGCTAATCATTCACATTATTTTAATACGAACATCTATATTTTTTTTAAATTTTTTTTTTTATATTTTAAACACGAAAAACCGAAGATCGCTTTTCCAATTCTAATTTGAAAAAAATTAAAAAATGTAAACGAATGCTATCAAATTTTATGATAGTTTTTTCGTAAAATGACAATTACGTACTTCACGAATTAAAAATTAGTCTTTCTATTTAAATATTTTTTCATTTAAAAAATTAAACAAGGGATTGTTCAGGGTTTTCTGTTATCTAACTCAACTTTTTTTTTTTTTAATACCTTAACTTTTTTTTTTAATCATTCCAGAAATTCTACCGAATACTGAATCATGGATAAATCAATCCTCATTTCAATAATGCCGTCCCAAATTTTTTTTTTTTATAGTTATCATTAAAACTACTCAACGTTAGTTAAAATTACGGTTTAATTATAAATTGCTGCTGGCGAAAGAGATGCTGATGCATCAATGTTTGTGGAACCACAAAGTCTCAACCAATCAACGATCAATTTATTCAAGTGGACAACTCGCGGTGGCTGCAATTTAACACACAGTCTTCATTTCAACATACATAATCCAGTGTTAATTTCAATATATATAAACTGAGAAACGTCCATTTTCAACCCCAACTCCTTACTGCGTAGAAACTGTAAAAATCTTTCAAAAACCATTGACGCTCCTTAAGAATGCTTCAGCCCGAACTAAATAAAAAAAGAAGAGGCCGCCAATGGGTTGTGGTAGTGGTGGTGGAACCACCAAGCGGAAGGGCAATCTACTGCGAAGAAAGAAGTCTAAACGGGCAACTGTTTACTTATCAATTGCGAAGTTATCCCCAATACGGAACTCAAAACTGAATCAAAGCCATCAGAATCAAATATTACTTAATCGATCCTATGATCAATTGTAGATTTTCGTATTTGATTTATTATATCTACTTTATTTTCTCGTTTCCCTATTAAAATGAAAAATTTACGAATCGTCCATTTTACAGTGATTCCTTTTGTCATTTTTATTTCCTTCAAAAATTTGAAAAAAACAAAAACAACATAGATATATAGGCATTTTTGATAGTAACAGTTTTAACGGGATAAAATTCTTCAGCTGATATTTATTTATTTATTTATTTTTAACAAAACTACAAAAATATTATTGAATGTTATTAATGATTAAAAAGATTGACATTTTATCTTTGTCAAAACAAACACACAGTAAAGCAGATAAACTATTACTCGAAATTGTTCAGTATGTTTTCTAAATAGGCAATGTTTAAAGAAATGTTAAGTACAGTAAAGATATGTAAAAGCTCTAATGACAAATCTACTATTTATGAGCAGTTTATGGCAGTATTTCTTAAGCAATTTTTTTGTTAACTTTCAATATGAATGATATACTGCAGTCTTCCAAATAATGTTCATGCTGGGCCTTATGTTTTATGCGCATTTTATGACAGAATAAAGTTGTTAGACATGGTTAGCGTCTCGACCGAGAGATTCGAGGCAATACCGTAATAATGCCTACAACAACACCAAGCTCTGGGAATTGTAATGAGATCTGCTGATGTAATAATAATACAAAACTTTTTTCTATTACAGGCAGAACACATTAATATTGTTCTGGTTATTACTATTTGATATTTATCCGATTTAATTTGGAATTACAGCTACTACTACTACATTTAACTTTCTTTTGTTAATCTTTTGTGAAACAGTGGAATTTGAAATTCTTGTTTCTTTAAAGTATAAGAATCAAGGAATTTCAAATTCTACTGATCATTTCAGAAACAGAATACAGATACATTTAATTCAAGTCAAACCAAATTAAAAAGTCTACATAAATTGCCATTTCAAACTCTCGAACTGATCTACTGCTGGCGAGGTAAATGTGAGATATTTAGGGATACTCACACAACACGTCTACTACAAAAGAAAACCACACGAAAACCCTATTCGTGAAGAAGAAAATCCGTTTTACGTAAACATTACCTGAACAGTATCACAAACCATATTTCAAATTACAAAGAGGCAAAAAATCTTTCGACTTATCAATAAGCGAAATTGTAAAAATTCTGCAATCGTAATGAAATCCCCCTTCACCAATTTAAAGTTTTGAACAAAAACAGCTCACAGTCTTATCGAAATATCCAGCTTATTATAAAAACTTTTTTTTTTTTTTTTTAAATAAATTATCAGTCAAAACTACATTTTAAAAATCAAGAGCTTCAAATGTTGCGTTCATTTTTGGATCTGTTAAAAATATATCTGTCATATATTTATAATATAGATAAAGATATTATGGCTGAACTAAGCTACAAGGATTTTGTCTTCTAAATACAGTTAAATTTGTACTGAAAGTTAATTATTAAAAACATGAAAAATAAAGCCATCAAGTTTAAAGGCAATTTTGATACTTCATTTTTTTTTTCTTCTTTAACGATGGGGCTGGTGAGAAATTTTTAACAAAGGGAGACGTAGAGGTTTAGAAGCATTGATTATACACCGAGTGGTCACTTTATTAGACACACCATACTAATAACGAGCTTTGATCACAACCGTAATTCTTCTAGGCATAGATTCTACAAAGAATTGGAACCGTTCAACAGAAATATTGGCCCATGCTGACAGAAGAACAGTCTTTAGTTGGTTCACATTGGATGCTGGCGTTTCAACGCTTCGAAGGGATATTTCCACTTCGTCCCACAAATGCTCAATGAGGTTGAGATCAGGTGACTGAGCCGGCCAATGAAGCAAATGGAAATCAAGAGTCATTTTCATTGAACCAATCGGAGACCAATCGAACACGGTGACAGGGTGCATTGTCCTGTTGAAAGCGCCCATCTGCGTCTGGAACACTGTAGCCATAAAGGGTGCATCTGGTTGGCAACAATGTTGAGGTAGCCTGTGGCATTAAGAGATGTTTCCAGGGGTATTAGGGGACCGAGAGTGTCCCCGGAGAACATTCCCCAGACAATTATTCCATCGCCACCCCTCTTGTAGGGTTGTCAGTTAGCAAGACAGATCCATGGATTTGTGCTGCTGCGCCATATTCTCATCTGCCATCAGCATGGTGGAGAAGGGACTGCGACTCGTCGGACCAAGCGACCTTTTTCCACTCATCAAGTTTACAATTGTGATGCTTCTGGATCAACAGCATCGACACCAAAGGCATCGCTGCTGATCTCTTGCTGGTGAAACCAATCAGGGACAAGATCCTTCGTGTTGTGCGTTCGGATATGCGTTTTTGGTGCACCTGTGTAGTACTCAGCTGCAATCTGTCGTGTTGTTGTCCTTCTGTTGCCGCAGATGATTCGTGCCAGTTATCACCTGTTATCTCTTTCTCCACAAGTCTTTTCCGTCCACAGTTGCACTTATTGCTTGAAGTTTTTTGGCCCAACTGCCATTCTCTGAACACCCGCGATACTGTTGCACGATAAAAGCCGAGGATCTTCAGTTTCCTAAATACTGAAACCAGCTTTCTTGCCACCACGGTCATGCCTCGTTTGAAGTCGTTTAAATCTTTCGTCTTTCGCATGTTCCGGCGAACTATACCGATACACAGTTCTATTGATGCCGAGCATGCCTTTTATACGCTACTCATTGCTGTCACGTCACCGTGCGTCACTACTAGACCCGTCCAAGTTAAGAGTTAGGGATGTTTCTAATAAACTGGCCACTCAGTGTATATTTGAGCAAGATGAATTATTATATATCACAAATCTTTATTAAAACTCCAAAACACTGCACCACAGACCAATATTTCGTCTTATTTTTCAAAGACTTCCTCAAGGTTTTTTGGTAACATAATAAACAAATAAATAAATAAAAAAAATAAAGATCAAAATGGAACGAGAAATAACCTTCTCAAACCTTTACAAATCAATAAATAAATTCTATGCCAATAAGTAAACCAAATAATACTATTGTCATATAACAATAAAACGTTCAAAATATTTTGAAAACAATCAAAAGATTTGAAACTTATTATTAAATTAAATGCTACTAATATTAAATGCTATTAATTTACTGTTATTTAAAACAATACTAATTAAATTTTAAAATTTTACTTAATCTTTTGTTTTTTATCAAAGATTCTCTGAAAAGATTTTTATCTAAGATTTCGAAGATGAATTATTGTTCAATCAAAAACTAATTCTCGAAAATTCGAAACATCAAAATGTTAAGACAGTAGTTTAAATAAATATTTAAATATATGTAAATATAAATTATATATAATATATAATTTATATTACATATATTTATACAAGTTAATGAAATCATCTTTCACTAAATATCCACTAACTCATGGAAGTTGACGATCCCGTATTTTCGTGATTTCACGTAATTTACGCGAGAATAGTCTCTATCCATGTCTTCTCACAAAATATTGAAATATTTAAATGAATTATAATACGGGGAAATGCATGAGACTTTTACTACATTTTAATACAGTTTTAATAAATTGAAATCAGTCAATAAACAAACTATAAATTCATTATGTAGCATTTTCCTAGTGACAGGCATTAAAAATACTAAATTTCTTGAGACCTGCTGAAGAGGCTAATGGCGAGATCTCGAGAATTTCGTGATTCTCGCGCAAACGTGATCGTGAAAATAAATGTTAGACAGTATATTGCAACCATCTGTGTCGCATCCTAACTACATTAATATTTAAAGAGACTTTCTCGTCTTATCATTGTATATTTGTTCAATTTCATAAAAAGTCGGTTCTCAACAACGAAACTGTTTATTTTATTCTAATTCCAACGATCGACAATATCTGATCAGATAAGATCAAACTAAATTGCAGGAAATTGTTAGTTTTGAAATAGGAAGAGGAAAGTTACACAATGGGTAATTTTTTTTTTTTTTTTATTTTATTTTGATCATACATTTTCCTAAATTTTTTTACTTGAGACTATTTTTACATGACAAAAATGTAAAAACTGCTTAATTAATTGAGCCGAAATGGATTTTTTTTTTAAAAAAATTAGAAATCTAAAATAAATGTTACAGCTAAAATAGACTAATATTTTTTTAAGAACCCAAAATTGCCTCCAATCTTAAATAACGCACTATAATCCATTACTTCCTTTTTAAAATTGTTTATCCAGGCTTCTCTCTCTCTTTTTAATATATTTTCAAATAAGGACATTATTATTTGTAAAATTTAAACTATCTATGCTTAAAAATTAATATACCACTCAATTTAGAAATTCAGTACTTTTTTTTTTTAGCTGATTCATCATCTGGGTCCAACAATGTAGGCTTCAATATTGCATAGTGGTATAGATATAACGAATTAAAATGTAAAAGGCTAAACGAAAAAAATAAAATAATCAATAAAATAAAATAATAAAAAAGTTACTGCCAATAATAATATTTTCATAAATTTAAGCAATCATTACGATTAAACAATGAAATATTTTTTAACTGACAACTCTGTTCATAAACTTTTTACTTTAATTACACTTTTTTTTATGCAATTTAATGTTTTAGTATCCTGAGCTATATTAATAAAGAAATTTATAGATTGAAGGCAGGTGTGTAGGTGTAGTATTTTTGCAGTTAAATGAACTTTCGAGCATTAAAAGGAACCATTCTAGCGAATGAAGAGCTATCTTTATATTATTTTATGATATCTAAACACATACGAATTTCATAAATTGAATGATAAATGTTTCATAAGCTAAGTTTTGATGAGTCATGTCTACAGAAAGCATGATTAGCAATGATCTTTTCAGCCAGGACTGTTTTAAAAAAGGATTTCAAAATTTAAATTCTTGAATCAACTGAACACCAAATAAAATTGAAACGCAATACTATTTGTCCAATATGTTCGATCTGCAAGATGATGTTTTTAGTAGCTGTCTAGGATATCTCAGTCTACTAATTTACTAAGTGACTGCTTTTCAGATTTTTTTTTCCCCCATGCAAAAAAGTATTTTTTCAAAATTATCTGTGGCTGCTTCCGTCCATTTAAGAAAAGTTGCAAGTGACGTAGAGGCCATAATTGATCCCACAATCTTAAAAACAGTCTTGACCTGAAATGTCAAAATATAAAGGGTTCAAAATTCCCTGTATAAACTTTAAAGGTACGTCGGTCAGGAATACAAAAACAAACGTATTCTTAGTGCAACGTGCGTCCGCAAACGCCACTCGAATGTGCTAGAAGGTACATTAAGGTTCAGAAATAAAAGACAACAAGAAATGTAGACAACATGTTAATTAGCCTTATGTTTGCAATATGACAGTAAGGTGTAGATGCTCAAAGTTCCTTCGACCAACAATAATACAAGTCTTTTGACAGGGAAAGCAAGGTGATGCGCTCGTGTACTTGCACGAGGATTGCGTTCAATTCGGTGTACGACCTCTTCCTCCATGGCAGCTGTGCGCGTCGATGTGCTTGCCGACCACAATCATGCCTGTTTCCGTCGAATGATCCAGTTTCACACAATCTCTGGTGCAAACACGCATACGTTTGATGATCGGGCACATGTCTGATAGGGAACCCTTCACGATACAATCGTTCGCTGCCCCATAGGCAAGGTGCATATCTGCCCTCTCAGCATTAGTGAAGCGATACATCCTACTCGTACAAAGTCAACGTCTCAAATGACCTTGGTTCACACTGCCCAGCTAATGTGCTGCCAAACAGCGCCTTCTAGCACCTTCGGGTGGCGTTTGCGGATTTACATTCCACTATGAATGGCTATGGTCTGTTTTTGTATTCTTGACCTACCTTTAAAGTTGGTACAGGGAATTTTGAATCACCCTGTATTAGAGGACCTTGTTTTTTTTTCTTCAAATAAATACTTAAGGAATTAATTATCATCTATTAATACGATTAGAGCTTTAGTAAACAAGGTTTATTACAAATATAAAATTCAATTTAGATTTATTAACATTGCATTTTAATTAAAGCTTAGAGTAAGGCTACAAAGTTTAAGATGTAGCCAAGTTTCACATTTTATTTATTTATTTTGGCTTTGAATTAATAATTTGCCCCTCATATAATTCGAAACCTTCCGTTCTTCAAGGCTACTCGTATAACAATCCCACAGAAATCTTTTTTTTTTTTTTTTTACTTTTTAAGATATACCAATCAAGAAATCAATATAGTAAATTCATCTAAGCGGTGGTCTGACTCTGCGCGTCAAAATCTTAGTGATAAAATGTTGTTTAACCTCACCCAAGAAGTCCCCAAAGGCCAAATGTGGATGCTTCTTCCCATAGGCTTCGGTTCGGCTGGCAATTGGCCAAAGCAGATTAGGAAGTGGAAGCACCCCAGAACATTGGCCTCATGATCTAGTGGGGAACTCCGACGATATGGACGCCGAAATCATAGGCTTCCTTCCCGACAATTACCTATTAAAATGCATCCCACAATGGAGCACACGGGTCTCGACTTAAGTCTATATTTGACTGGGAGGGGAAAAAAAAAATCTGGGAAAAACAAATCTTTGAACTATTCTTGCACGCGTCTCCTCATCACAGTTCAGGGTGAGATCTTTCATTCCCCAAATTCCATCACAAATGAAAAATAAAGGGTACGGAAACAATGCTTTCGAAACGTACCCATCATTTACTAAATAAATAAATAAATATGATACCGAAAGTATAGAGGGACAATTGTTTTTTGTTTTGTTTTCATCAATTTTAATACATGCAATTTTTTTCTAGCCAATAAATTTTTCCGACTAACAAATCCAAAACGAAAAAAAAAAATGGATAGTTATATTATCTTATTTTATTTAATGCACAATTCATATTCGTTTCTTTTACAGGTCCAATACAGTTCGCTGTGCACCCCCAGCCATCCAGAAACATTTCTGCTGAGTTTGTTTATTTTGTGTGTGTGTGTTTATATACATCCTCACTTTACGACCTATCTGTTTAACGATCACTCGCACTTACGACCTCCGCCCTTGAATGTACAACTTCTATTTTATCGTCATCTCTACAGCTCCAGGTAACCAAATAAATGATAATATGTACATATGCATGTCTTTTTATGAATAAATTTGAAGTTTGTTGCATAATTTTTATAATTTTATAATTTTACAACGATCCTATATTCCCGGCGGAAGCTCCTCGCTTATATCGACCAATTGGCTTAACGATGTAGTTATCGGAACGGAACTCCGTCGCAAAGTGAGGAGTACCTGTATTTACGTAATAGAGCTTTCTAAATTATCTTTTTTTTTAATGAAATTAACATTTAATATTTTAATTATTATTCGAATATTAATAAAAATGTTAAAAAATTTTTCTAACAATCTACTTTGAAAATCGCATTTCTTTCTCATTTTATAACCAGATTAGAGCTTAAGAAGTTTTTGAAAGTCGATTTTCGCAAGGAAGGAAATTCCAAGGTACTTTGTAGTCTCTTGGCAGATTATTTTGAGTAGGGCCATTAGATTAATTTGGACTGGGCATAACTGTTTACTAAGCATAGTTGTAATATTGTTGACGCTCATTGTTATGTTAATATAGGTCGACAATGTTACGTCGCTGTTGGATTCCGGAGCAATATTGCCAATGAGGAGACATGAAGACCACATAATATGATTTTGTCTGGCGGAATATCACATTCGGCAATTACGTTACTGAGTGCAATGTTAATCGTCAGATCATTTTCTTGATTTAATCGTCCTACAAATAAAGGTTTGGCGCTTTAATAAGTAACTAAATAAATAAATAAGAAAAAAAAAAATGGAGCATTCATCTCTTGGATTACCAATTGAAATATTTAATACTTAATTAAAAAATAAAAGGCTGTTTTTTTTTATTAATTTGGTAAATCAATAATTATATTGATAACAATCCCATAGCTTAAAGGAAAGGTAGATCAAAAGTTGTTGAAATGTCGTAACTAAATATTTCCAAAACAAGGTAATTAAAATGTTTAATATGTTGACTTGTTACAGTTCAATTTACAAATTTTTTGACAAGCTATGTCTCTGGAATTAAAAGTCGTTTTTAGACTGCAATTCCAAGTTCCTCAACAAAAAAACCCTTGTTAAAAATTATCAGGTGCGAAAATGACAAGATAGGTAAAAGTTTAAATATTGTTTTTCTCTTCTAACAAAGTTGTTAACTACAACATCCTAAACATTCCCAAGAAAAACAAATATATAACAGATTGCTCCTCAAAAAGTATATCACATATTTTATTATTATTATTAATTCTACTGTTTAAAGAATGACAGGTAATGAATAAGGATTATTTGATGTCAGTTTGCAGAAGCTCAAACAGAATTAGGACTATTGTCTAGAAATTGAATTAATGGAGGCGTGATGTAGGAGGTTTTCGATGAACATTAAGAATATCCACGAGAATGACAGGTGATAGACGATCCAAAGTTCACTTTTCGTAAGTGTCGCAAAGTACAGGATTAAAATTGAAACATTCTGAGCTCGTGAGAATGCATTCAATCTCAACCTAGAACTTGTGGGGTTTATGGAATTATAATGTATTACTTTGTCACATAAATTATTTCAAGTACTTCGTGGTTACTACCCATAATCTAATACTTGTGGAAAGTGCATTGCAAATGAATGATTCTTGGACAGTAGAAATCATTCATCAGAATCTGTTCCTTAGTTTGAACTGGGCGAGTGATCAAAGGATACTGTCTCAGTCAGTGGCGTGTTTCAAAAAGTTTCACCAGGACATTCAGTCAGTTACAAGCTGAGGTATTGCAGAGAGACATTACGGCTGGGGAGTATTCCATTAACGGTTAAACGCAGCTCTTTATAGCAAGACCCCTCCCAGCAGCATGATTTGGTAATAATTCAGATGTAAGGAACATAGAATATTGTTAGGCCAGATCTCACTCTTCTTGAGAATTTATGGGATTTCATGTCGAGTGTCATTCGCCAAAGAAGTACGCAACATGGCAAAATAGCTTTAACAATGTCGGCGCTTATCGTGATCGACAGTTTCCATTAGCAGAACTATCACATAATGCATTTGTATCGAGAAATCGACCAACAGATTCTTTTATAGGTTGTAACATATTTTTGACAAACTAACGAGTTCTCAAAAGAGATATCCTTAGATCCCATTTATGTACTAATTCTTAGTATACATTTTTAATATGAAACGTTTCTTTAAAATGATTTTAATTAATAATTTAATATTGAAATATAACTCTTGGAACACTTAAGCTCTATTGAATGTGACCGTAGTTCTCTACTTCTGTTTGGAATATTCTTGGGACTCAGAGATTTAAGACTGTGCAAGGCTCTAAGCAAGCCTACGGTTGCAAGTCCTCTTTCACATTAGTTTAAATAATGAAATGACAGGTCCTAAAAAAAACCGGGAATTCGATATCTAAACAAAAAAACAAAAGCGCAAAGCCTTAGGCAAAACTCAAATCCACTTCTGCTAGCACAGATACAGTTTATTATTGATCCAAAAGCTTTTCATTTAGAACACTGGTCACTTGGTAAAATCTGTAAATATTCTCATGAAGAAGAAATTTCGGAAATCCTTGTAACTTAATAGATTTTCTGTCATCAGCGTATTGGGTCTTTCCTTTTGTGGACGGTTACTTGATCCTGGATGACAATCATTCAATTCTCCAGTTTCTACGAGGACTTTGATTTTTTTCATTTTATTTAAGCAATCTTCAATGATTATTACACCAGTTATTTCAACATGAAGTGAATCGTTACATAAAGTTGGGAGAAGCTTTCCAAAAATAACAAAATCTTCGTTCTAATCGAAAGAAGAAACATGTCAGTATTTTGTAGACGATCATTCTACCAAGTAAAGCGAGTAAATTTAATCGTATTTAACCTCAAATACACATGACATCATTGTTCTATACAATTTCAAAGCAATTCGAGCTACATTGCCTGTCATTTCACTTCGTTACGTATGATTTATTGCGATAAATTCCGTTTGTGCTGTTAGATGAAGCAGTATGCTATTTCGATCTGCAAGGCTTAAAGTTTATGAACAATATTTTTGTTTTTGTTATTTTAATAATAATAATAGACTGCTGTTTTTGTTTTCCTAACCACTCCTGAGTTTCATTGGATTACAGGGATGCTATATTTTTTTGCCCTCATGGAGAACACTGTTGGCTTTTCGATATTATCTTAAGTACGAAAGTTAGTCCTTGCTGTTTTTAGTTGCTTCTTGATTATCAAATTCACAAAAAAATATTGAAAATGTTAAGTTGCTCATTTCAGATCTAAAGTGCTTCCTTTTTATATTGTAAGTATCGTTATTAAAGAATTTTTTTAAGTTTTAACATTTATTTAAATATTAGACTATATATGCATTGTTACATACTTGTTTACATGCATACATTGTTATGTATATACTATGGGTAATAATATATTATATTTATTTTTTTATTTTTTTCCTTATTGAAAGAGAGAAGACAATGTTTTTATTATTGTATATATTTATTTGGGTCTCTTATCTTTCTCACAATGAAGTTGTTTCCTTACAGCTAACGCGAATGACGTTCAAACGCAGCCAACGATGCTCGCATACACTAACCTGGCTTGCAGCCGAAAGCAAGAATAAACTTAGTCTCTAAATCCCGAAGGCGGGGGTGTTTGAAAAGAAAAAAATGGGTGTGGCAGGTTGGAGGCGCAGTCCATGATATAACACATCTTATACGTAATATATATGTATATGTAAAAAGTATGTACGTCTTGAGGGCTCAGAATTCGGAAACGAGATGTTATAAAATACTGTATTTCCAAAAAGACACAGAAAGACGTACATTACAATAATGACTAAGAATTCAGTGACTAACGATTTTTCAGAAGTTTCAACAATTAGTAACTTAATTTCATGAAATTTATTCCTAAATTATGTTAACGAAGATAAAATATATATATATTTATTTATTTTTTTATCTCTAGAAAAGTTATCTTTTCTAAATTAAAAAAAAAAAAATTCTATTGTAGATTATCAGGATATACATTTAAACAAATCCTGTGTAGGTATATTGACATTTACATACATAGCAAATTGTAAACAATAAAACTTGTTTACAAGTATTATTTACTATAAGAATTTTAATATAGTTCTATAGTACTATTTTTCATTTTCAGATGTTTACTCCTATTAGAATTGTATCAAATTAGCAATTTAGACGTACAAGAAGTTATTGACTTTAAACTACTAATATTATTTGAGATTTCGCTTCGGAAAAATTTCCAATGGTGGCCATCTTAGATGATGTGTGTACAGTGGTGTCATAGCAACATGACATCATCCCCATGGAATGCCGAACTGAAAGCAAGCATTGGCCCTGCCCACAAATCTTCACAGAAGAAATACAAAACCACGATGCAAGACAGTATTTTTTTTTTTTTTTAATTTTTTTCCCGACAGTAATAAACGGAATAAAAGGAGAATTAAATTCTCTACTTAGACGATTACCCATATTTTCGCTTTAAATTTAAATTTCGGAAAAAAAAAAAATGTAGTATTCTTAAAGGGTTTAATTTTTCTTTAATAGACATACATTAACCTTCAATTTCATATTAACAATTTATAATGCGTTTGTTAGCATTAGTAACTAATAAATAATTAAGAACAATAATATACATTATTATTACAAATTTAAAAATGTTGATTTTAAAATTACGCATGAATCAATTAGCAACCTTTTTCATACGAGATTTAATGAGGTCTCTGAATTACTGGTTTTGCAAATACAATTTGAAAAATATTAAACATGAAATATATAAAGTTCACAAATATTGGTAAGTCTGGGTTGGGGCATATAGGAAGAAGGGATGCCGGGGGAAAAAAAAAACGCAAACTATCCAAATTTGGCAGTTGACCAAAAGGTTTATTATTCAAGGTCTCGCGCTATGTCTACAAAAATAGGATTTAACTTTTTTGCAATCTTACAAAATATGGAGTGTGCCAGAATTTTGTCTGCAGTGAAAACTTTTCACACTTTCAAAGAACAATCGTATTTCACCCTTCATTAGTCAGTCAATAATGAAGACAAACATCATAATAGTCTTACGTCTGTTCTAAGCTAATTCTTGAAATCTAGTTTTTCTGTAAAATCTGTAAAATTGTCTGAATTTTCCCCAGTCTTTTTTACAAATTAAATTATACATATAAATTAAGTTGGGTTTTTTTTTTTTTCTTTCCTTGCCAACTTTACAAGCCAAGGCATGATTTTGTGGCATGCCTTTGCTAAAGGAAAAAAAAAAATAAAAAAAATATTGGAGATGATTTACCAATTTATATTTTATTTCCATACATATTTCTCAGGTTTATCGCTGGGTTTAAAATTTTACGAATGGTAAGAACAGAATCAGAAAAAAATTAAATTAGTAAATGCAATTGTTCATCAATCATTTTATTTTAACTTTCTTTGCAGACGATATGTTTAAAATTGAAAAATTTGCCGATATACATCTTCATTAAACAATTGCATAATAGTAGTTATGCTTATGAAGTATATTCAATTATAATTGTTTTAAAATTTACTGGAGTTAAAAAAGTGCTGTGTTTCCTCGAAAGTCTGAAGTCAAAGAAAGAGGATGAGGGGTTTGTTGAGATATTATTGGAATTACGCCCTGAAATGCCAAATATTAATTTTTTGATAACTTAATGTAAGAACAGTTTTCTAAAACAAATTGCAAAACTTAAGGTCTATCAAATTATCTTACTTAAGCATTTTCATTTATGTATTTTTCGTGGGCTTTAGATTGATAAAAAATACAAACAATATATTTATTTAATGCTAAGGTCTTAGTCTATATCTATCCACAAACGACATATGATTAATCAATTTTGCCGATTAATTGTGTTTTCGATTATCCGGAACGGCCTTAGATCTAATTAGGTAATCGATGCCATGTTTGCGAGTGCGAGTGAGAATTTAAGAATTCTCGAAGTTTTTTTTTTTTTTTTTTTGCTTTATCGATAATGAAAAATACACTGAAAAATTCAACAACTTTGCACTTAAGAAATAAATCAAGTTCTCCAATGTATAAAAATACGATCGTAGAATTAAAAAAACAAAAAAGAAGCTCCAATTAAATGTTATTTTAATTTTATAATGTTGAGAATTAGTGTCCCAAGGAAGTGATCTTACATGTAATTACAGAAGTTCAGTTTATGAGAGAGAACTTCAGCCACCCACGCATGTTGAATGAAAAAGAAAAAAAAAAAAAAAAAACTCGTGACCTTTACAGAAATAAGATTCATGATTCGAAAAATGGATGTGGGAAAAAAAAAAAGAATGGAAAAAAATAATCAAAATAAATATTTTTTTAACTGAAAGATACGAAATTACATGATTTCTTGTACATTTGACAAAAAAAGGTTTCTACCTTTTAGAAATTCTTTAAGTATTTAAATAATAAAATTTCTTATGCCAATTTAAAAACTTATAAATCTTCCAAAGTTTTTTTTTTGTCAAATACTATTATATTTCCATACAACTATTTTATCGTTACCTTATTATTAGAATATCATTGTTTGTGGAATGTAAAAATTCAACAATGTACAACAAATTAAATGTAAATAAGGAAAACAATACATTTCTACTTTTTTGATATATTTATTAGTGAGTTAAAGGAAATATAATTAATAAATTAATTAATTAAATTTTGATGAGAATTTCAATTCTTCTAAATTATTAAGCTGGACAGATAGTTTCAACAGCTAAAGCGAGAGAGAAAAAAAAAGACCTTATTCGGTACGATATGTTGGAACAATACATCAGTTGCATTTCAGGCGGGTCATCTTGTTTCTTTAATAAAAAACTAACGTATATCCAAAAGATCCAAGATCTAATTACAAGCTCTCGTTTATAAAAAGAATAAAAAAAAAAAAAAAGAAAATGAAAAGAAAAAAAAAATCATCATGCATTTGATTTTTATTGAAAATCAATGCTGTGTGGAAAAAAAAATAATAATTTAGACAAAAATAACAAAACCTTAATATTTTAATTTTAATTTTAGGCAAAATAAATTAAAAATTAAAGTTGTTCTTTCATTCTTTTATATTAAAAATTACCTACGAAAAATAATCTAAAAAAGATATTCCAATGAATGAAGATAAAGTCTATTACTGCAGATTTTCCTTTGAATTTGAATTCTGTCAAAAACATTTCGATGACTCTTGTTTTAGATAAGATTATTAATTAATATAATAGTAAAATAATTGCACGTTCAAATTATTAATCCAGAGGATCCACTGTTCTGAAATAAGAGAGAATATACGAAAAATATGAAATGAGGTCGAAACACACCCATTTTCTGAAACTGTGTTACTTCATCAAAATCCATAAGCCTAACGTAGTTGGATTAATGGCATTGCTCGCACTGCACAAGGTTTCTTAAATTTCATTTAAAGCTTAACACAACACCTCACACAATTGCGTTTGTGAAACCCAGACCTGAGACGGACCTTTAAGTGAACCTCTCGCCATGATCAAGTGGGAGGGAGAGAGAGGTTTGTCCACGTACCGTATCGAAACCGTTCATTGACTTTCGAGCGAATTAGAAATGTTTATATCCTTGTATTTGTTCTGAGCTTTCTCTTACCTGACACGGTGATTCCTAGGAAAGCACTGTGGAAGAGCTGGTAATAATCTTCCACCGATATCCAACTACCCAACGTCCAAAAAACACTCCAACGTTAAGAGCCGAAGATTGCGGGAAACAGACGCCCTCCGCAACACTCAGAGCCAATGCGGAATAATATTACGCATTATGGAATGAGTCCCTCGTTTAACTGCCCCCCAGCTTCGACTGCGACAGAACAAAAATAGACAGTCAGTTCGTATTTTGAATGAAATGCTAATTCCTATCATAACAAAGTGTTATTATTTCATTTTGTTGTTAAAATAATTCGACGTACTGGCGGAAGGATTTTTACGCTTATTGCTATGATGTAATTGTGTAGACTATGCAAAGCGGTTATGAACAATTTTTATCGTTAATGACATGCATATTTCCTCTCAATAATTCAAATGTTTTTAGGAATCAAGCATTGCGTTTATCGTTATTTAAATATTATTTCTTTTTGTTAGTAAACGAATATCATTGTTTATTTGAAAACAGATAAATCTATCGCGAAACTAGGCTACCTTCATAACAAAGCCGATAGCGTTGTTTATGCCACAACTATATTCTGATAATGTTCACGTTTCAGATGTTACTACTAATTAAACATAATTAAGAAAAAGAAGGAAAATAAAAATTGCGAAAGTCGAGTACCTGAAAAGCGTACTTACATTTCGAATTTTAGGCCTAGTTTCTTATCTACGACAAATGTGAGAGAAATAAGACGAGCTCAATCCGGATACAAAGCTAGATGCACATCGCCGCACACATGAAAGTGAAGGATAACAAAAACAGTCCTGGCGGGGGTTTCATTTAGTGAGAATATAAACTGACGCAGTTAAGTTATTGAAAAAAAACATATCAGAATTATTAAAAATAATAATAATAATTGAATTTTGCTTCTTAAAAATAATAGAACTTCCCAAATTTAAAAATCTATTTATTTTAATGAAGTAGATGCATATTGAAATTTATATAATTTATATAATATGTATATTGAGATTGTTATTAAAAATTAATATACAAAGATAAAACGGTAGATAATTAACATCAGTAATTAAAGACTAGTTTTTTTTTTCCCTTGAGGATTAAGGAAACTGTAATTAAAAAAGTAAGTTGAATGTTACGAAGAGAATTAAAAAAAAAAAAAACCACCAAAAAAACCTAACTTTTTACTATAATTATTTATTTATAATATTTATTTACTACATTTGCATGTTCTAATTTTTAATTTATCTGAAGTTTAATCTGCACGTTAAATTATTTTTAATTTATCTGAAGTTTAATCTGCACATTAAATTATTTTTAATTACGTTATTTATTTACTATTTTTTATAACTTACTGCTCACGTAGATGAAAGGGTGCTAATCTATGTTTTTTGTTTTGTTTTGATAATTATAAACGTCGAAACTGAGAAAACTGAAACTTATGGAAACCAGAGGGTTAGGCATATCTTTATATTTTTTTAAAAAATTATAATATAAAGCCCCATCTTCCCCAGGAATTGTCTCTCTGTAAAACATGCTATTTCATTGTTTATTAGAAATACTTTAGAGGGATACAGCTCGGGAACTTAAGCCAGTGCGAACTATATTGCTATTTTTTCCTCTAGAATTATTAGCACAATTAGCTATTAAGAAAAATAGATGGAAAAAAAATACATATATTTCTTCTTTTTATTTTTTTAAAGAAATACAGTAATTAGTTGTATATTACATTGTGATAATTTTTTATTTTTATTCTATTAATTTATGGCTATGGATCTAATTTTATAAAAATGTATTCTCAATATAATTTTTATCTGTATTGTTGTCCTTATATTTTAACTTTTTATATATGCAGTATTTTTATTTTCTTAATAGTTATTATTATTATTTTTTTTTTTATATATACAATATTCCAATGGTCTGGCAATATAGCATTGCTTTTGTTATCTTTTCACCGATGATACTTCAGTTCATTAAACTTATACTTTTATATTTTAAAAAAATACTGTTTTATAATATTAGTTAGTTACACATGCTAAGAACATTAATTTAAAGCTCTGTAAAATTTAAAACACATAAATATTAAAAAAATAAAATAAATAAAACAAGAAGGATTAGTAAACAATGTTTATTGAATGTAGAACTTTAAAGAATTAAAGTTTTCCATTTTTTTTTTTTTTAAGATACAGTATATAAAAAAAGAACACTTAGTTTTCTATTTCAATTTTTTAAATCGTATTAATATCACAATAAACTGCTGCACAATTATATTATCATTGTTAAAATTATGTGAATCTATGTTCGAATGTCTGATGAATTTTTATCAAAATTTACTAAACAACTTCGAAGTTCAAATAATTTTCTTAATTAATTTCTTAAAATTTGGAAGGTCTTGGCATCATCTTTCAGTGATGATGCAGTGAAGCAGTAAAAACAAGTGAATATAATTTTGTGCTAAAGCATAAATTTAAGGGCGACCCTTAAAAATTAAAAATAATAATAAAAAAAGGAAGTACATTAACATTAGGAAAAATTAAAAAAAAGTTAGGAAAAAAATAAAAACAAAATTAGGAAAAAAGAAAAACAAACAAAAAATCCACGCGGACATTGAGAAAAAAATGAAAAAACAGTTAATATACGGATTCGAACCGACAACATTCAGCATATGAGTCCGAGAACTTACCAAGCAAGCTATTCTGACAACTGAAATAAAATTGTTGCATTTCTGACATTTAAGCTGACAGCGGAAATCCAATGAAAGCAATGCCAAATATCTCGAACATGGGGGGGGGCTGAAAATATCCCATTCCTACAGTGTTTGGGCCTCTGAACACGATGGTGTAATCCGCTTGTCGATCCGACCTTCCGTTCGCCAGTTGTTAGGGATGGAACAGACACAGACGGACTGACGGACAGGACAAACGCAAAAGCTACCGATTTTGGTCGCTATCACAATAACTCCCAAAATGGGTCGCTAAAAAAATTTTAAAAAAAAGAATAACAAAAAAAAAAGTTAAATATTAATTAAATCGTCATATTCAACAGCTTTCAAATGAAATGAAAATTATAATTATATAATATTGTAATATACGTCTATAAGCTTATAAATTAGTTAATATTTTGTTAATGTTCCGTAGAAAGCTAAGTGATGAAGGCAGTTTACAAATGTAGATTCTTGATTCAATGCGTTGATTAAGTAGAGGAAGTAATGTTGATTAGGTTCAAAACTTCTGGGAAAATTATATGTAAAATAAATATTGTTTTAAATATGGCGTGTGAAAAAGAAAATTACATAGAATTTCGAAGTTTATAGTTATAGTATTAGACATTTTTAATTGTTGACCTAGTGAGCTTTTTCTTTCCCTGTCAAATGTGAATGTCTTCTGATAATTAAAATTTGCATAAAACTTTACGATTGTATGAGCTGTTTAGGCAGCTTTAGACATCGTAAAGTCTATATTAGGTTGTTTAGACTTCATAAGTCAAATAAGTGATGAGAATAATAGTGATGAGAATAATATTTAAGCTACATTATATTAAAAATGATTTCTATTTATTTATTTATTTATTTATTTATTTATTTATTTATTTATTTATAAGCATCATTACAACAACAATTGCAATGCAGGAAATTATTATAAGGGAGATAGCAGCGAGTTACATGTGGCGACTGTATATAAAAGAATCAAATGAGGATAAGCAGCAGAGGAGATAAGATGGGCACCTGGGATCACGAATCAAATGGGAACAAATTGATGTAGGAAGGCCAGTCCGACACTCGCTCTCCTTAACTCCCAGAAAGAAACCCAGTAACCATTTGAGAGAGAATTGGGTGAATTCTAGTACCCGTATGGAGGAGAAATATAATTAACTAGATCACTCTGGGTCCCTCAACCTGCTGACAATCGTCTTTCTCCATTGGGCCCCTCCGATATTATATGATGATACTGTCTTTTAAAATAATTCTTACGTTCAGTAATAATACTCTTGACATCTGTTGCTGAGTTGCAGATCTTGGAGATTAATGTACTACAATTAATATACTACAAGGAGCTATGACGTTAGAATGTGTGAAGCTATTACTTGTATATTTAAACTAATTATGCTGCCTTGGTTAACTAATGGCAAAATCACTGCGGGAAAAATCAAGTGTTTTTAAGAATTACTAAATTACTGCTTTTTAATTTAATTTTTAATGCCAACGTTGAAATGATGCTTTTTGTTTTATGTTTAACTACATAATTTAATTTATGAAATATAAAACAAGCATTTTGAGGCAAAACAAGGAACATACGCAAATGAAGCAAATTTCAAAAAAGCGAATGACATGTTGTTATACTGTCTACATTATTTTAAATTTTCTAAGTGCTTTTATTGGTAAGATACCAAAGATATCTGAATTAAAAATAACTTAACAAAGTTTTCTAATTAGAAGGGAAGGGCTGCTATTTGGGCCTAAATACTCGTAACGACTCTGTCCGGCACATATTTACAGTTGAGTTCACGAAAGAAGAGCTTTTTATGACGTAATTTCCTTATAGATTGATGTTTCCAGGACGTTACAGCGCCATCTACTGCTAAAATTCGTAACTAACTCTTTTAAACATTACGAAAACATTCTGATTGTTGCATTTTCTACAGTTACAGTTACAGGTCTTATTAAATAATTAAAAACGTTCCACACTATACCTCTTGCTTGGCTATGCAAAGTTTGTCCTATCGTGGTCACGCTTATGCGATCACAAAACGACGCCATTTTGGAGTTCAAGTTGATGATGTGATGACTGGTGACGTTTGTTCCAGACAAAATCGATCGTTACATAATGACCATATATGGCAAACCCTTTTTTTTTTTGAAAAATACTGTAGTCACTATTACAAAAAAAAGACATCTCTTCTCATCATTCCATTATTTATTCTATCTCGGGACATAAAACAATTTAAGTTAAAGGTACTTTTCGAGAAACATAAAAAATTAAATACCAAATTATTATGAATATTAACAAAACAAATCTTTTGTATTCTTATATTCTTGTTGACTTTCCTTTATACATTGCATTAACGTAGAGTCAGGTGTCATTAATATTAATTAATATTAATTAATTTAGTTTATTCATTAGTGTACTTCATTCTAGAGAATAGAGAAAGCCTTTTTTTTTTTTTTGTTATAGGCATTCAAAATGTGCTCTCTCAAAACTTGAATTCGGAATTCCTGAAGCGACTGCAATTATTCTACACCATTGAATCACAGCTTCTAATTAGACATCGTTGAATGTGATATGTGCTTTGATTTGCCAAGAATAAGGTCATTACGTAAATATTGTTATGAAATCGGAAAGGAAAGGATCTCAACGCCTCAGATGTTAAAATACTGTATTAACGGGCAAAGTAACATTCATATTATCATTGTTATGGTTCAGTTTCCATTAATTGTAATGATTTTTAATTTAGAAATAATAAATTTTAAGTGGGTCATTTGTTTTTTACTGAAAAATAGTTTGTATTATTTATAAAAAGAAAAAGAAAGAAACATTTATTTTACAAATGAAATGTTTAAATGTTATATGAATTATCTAATGCAAGCCACACATCAGGTAAAAAAAGTCAAGTTAGAGTTAATAAGACTTTAATGGGGAAAAGAAGATGGATTGAAAGTCAACATTTAATATTGATGGACAACATTCCATATCGATGTGTCTCTATATTTTCATATCAATCTACGAAGTTAAAAGTATGTGCATAGCTTATGCACGTTCTTAAATAAATAAATAATAGTTAATTAAGATTTACATACAAGATGTGATGCATCACAATTAGGAAAAATATTATTCACGGATCTACTGTTATTCTTTTGATTATTATCTAGGCATTGTTATGCTAGTAAAATATAATCAGATGAGTTTTAGACAAATATTTCAAAGCAAAAATTGAAAAGTTGAAATTTATCCAAAACGTAGTCTCTTCGTGCTCAGAAAGAAATAAAGCCCCAAACTTATATTATTCACTAACGAAGACTTCTTTATGTACACTTAAATTCTGACATGGGCGTCCACAGAAAATTTTTCGGGGAGGAAAGGAAACTGAAATATAGTAGAGCAAAAAAAAACTAAAATTCTATCTTAAATAATTTAAATAAAATTTACAGGTTTCTTTTACATTTTCATTTGTAAGTCTTCTTGTGAGAAAGAAAATATTTCCTTCAATATATTAAAAAATTAAAAATATAATAATTAAAATATTATAATATTAAAATTGAAAACTCGAGAGGGAGGTAATTGTACTCCTCCATGGTTTCCTCACTGAAAGTACTTTTTTTTAATTTATTTCAAATCAGTTATATTTAACGACAGTAGCAGAAGGAAAATGTAAATGCTGTTTCAGTAAGTGCGTATTCATTATAAGAATGATTATTAAAAATTTCATGAGTGATAAGTTCTTGAGCAGTAACTTCATACGTAAGTGGAAGAATATACAGCGTCTAATGATTACAAGAGCTTCCACTGTAAGTGATTCTGAAGCTGAATTACTAGCACATCAGCTAACATATCTTCTTTATTCCCGGTTGATGTAAACCACAAGTTTCAAGCAAGATTTGAAGAAGGCTAGTAAATGTTGGTAAGAACAACCTCACTGTAATTGGTTTAATTTCTCAATTTAAAACCGAGATGCTTATTATACTTTGTTATTACACTCTCGTTAATTAAAAACATCATTTCTTCTTAGATTCTTCTCTTGTGCATTTTAACGATGTCAATGGATTCTTCTCTTGTGAATTCATTTCATATGAATCACGTACTCTGTGTTCGAACTGTCACTTTGGAAAAGCTTCGTTTCCAAACAAGCTGCTGCGTGTTGCAACAAAAAAAAAAACACCACTAGATTCCTCTAAGTTTATTTTCTCTTTCGCTTCTTAGTCAAAAGCTTTTCTTTTTTTAATATAAATAATTGATTATTACAACAAAATACGTAATAATATTCCTTTCATTCCAAAACAAACAACAAGGAAATGAATGTATATTTAAAGAAGAAAGTTGTCTTGACTTAGAAAAATATATAAGAAATATTAAAGCTATGCATATGTTTTGCTTTACAAGCTAGTATAAAATTTAATATATACCAAATGCTAAAAGGATGGGCAGGATTCCATTAATTTTGGTACAGGATGATATAAAAGCTTTTGGTGTAAATAAATATCAAACTTTTATATCTCATAAACATAGCAGATATTTTTAGAAGTTCAGGTTGAAAGAAAATTAAAGGATGTCTAAATTATTAAAAAAAAAGAAAAGAAATGTCAGCTTAAGAGTGATGGAATGACAGTTAAACTTTTTGATCTTTGGAAATGTGGGCAGAAACGACTTCTCAAACGAGTTTTAAAATATTTTTTGGATGGACAGTGTTTCATCCCTCGTCATTTTTTTTTTTTTTCAACAATGTACATCAAATTGATTTTAACTGAGTTTTTTCTGTTTTTACAGAAAATGGGAGGATTAAGTGTTTGGGATAGGCTCCAAAGCGGCTAAACTGGCCTGGAGGAGATCAATGACTTACGTAATGGAGTTTGCTTACATTCATTATTAGTATTATTGAAGGGGAAAGCAAGAGGTCACGCCCCTTCCATGGCAGCTTAATGATAAACAGTCAAATAATGGTGGATCTATTAGACAAAACAAGGCCGAGATTCCCTGCATTAAAGATCTTTTAAATTAATTAAAGTTTTCAATAAATTAATTAAACTATTAAGTTTATATTTAACTTGCGCATTGAAATCCCATTTCTTAGATGTTTTTTTTTTTTCTCTTTTTTTTTAATGAAAGCAATAGAAAAAATAAAAAAAAAATTATCACATATTTGATTAATTTTAGGATTTCAAATAATTTATTTCATTTTGAACTTATGAATAAGTCATTCATATACATTAAAAGCAAAATTTAATAAAATAAATTAAAAGCAACTTGATATCACGTCTAAGACAAAAAAAAAAAAAAAAAAATCTGTAATTTATTTTATAATTTCTTTGA
>JAFIDM010012231.1:85026065-85086314 GCA_023159025.1 Thereuonema tuberculata
GATGTATTAGTACAGCTTACGATCAAATACTCATCTTTCAAAGAGATATAGGAATCTTATGTTACTTGAACAGAAACTTCAATTGAATATTGTCTTGAATTTCATCAAAGGCTGTTCAATAGGTAAGTTTTGTTTCTTGCACTGAGTAATTTCTGTTGATAAAAAAAGAAACGATCGGATTTCCTGTAAACACTTTCTTCAAGTTTAATAGAGTTCTGTGTAAAGGTTCTTCGACTTTAAGCTTCGTTACATCAATAAATTTCTCCTAAATTCGGCACCTTTTGTATTTTTGTTTTTTGTCTAAATTAAAGGTTTACACATCTTTATTTCAAGAACTCCTTAAGACCTAAAGCTTTTGGTAAAGTAGAATGACGATTTTTGTTTTGTTTTTTTATTAGTGTTGTTGAAAATAAGTAGAAGTAATCACGAAATAAATTTCCAAAAAACATAAGCCAGTGTTAAAAAAAAATCAACTCTTTTTCTGACTAAATTCTTAAATCTCTGATTTTAATTAAAGTCTTAAAGGTACAGCAGTTAATATATTTAGTTGAAAGAAACTCTTTCATTTTCTTTCTCTTCTTAAATAAAGAAAATAATGTGGAACAGTTGTATTAGGATTTCACTTGTTAAAGCAGGGCCGTGTTTATTAATATGAATCTTTACAGTTCATATATTTAGTTTTAAATTTTAAATAATTTCCGTTGTTTTACTGTTGGAACTTATTGTTATAATTTGATCAAGTGCTTCGTTTTAGCACTGGCATTATTATCGTATGAGCTGCTGAAAATCATAGGTAAAGAACGCTTACATAAAATTCCAGTGGCTTATTACACATAATTTTATTGCACATATAGTCAGAAAACATCCTTCGAAGTTAATAATAATAAAACGTTAAATATCCGGTTCATATAAACATTTACACTGACAGAGTATTTTGAAAGCATTATTTTTTTTTTCTTTTAATTAAAATCACAAATTAGACAATAGATAAAGTACAAAATCATTCTATTTATGCTTATTTTATAAAATAACTTATTGAATTTTTTTTTTATGAATTAATTATTCACAACTGAAAACTCGCGAAATCCAAAAACTAAATTAGCTACTACTTCTATTATTAATGAAAGATGTCCTTATTATTCCAATCACAGAGAGAGTTGGTAGTTATTGGAACAATAATGATGTCTTCACAATTGCGGAGCCTTTATTCAACTTTAAATGACATCATAATATAGGAATAAAATCAAAAGAACAAATAGAAACTAAATTTTAGGACCCATCTACGATCCGGACCAAAATAATCTTGATGACTCCCTGTATTAGCGCCTGACCGAATACTTATTTCTACTGTTAGGAAGTAATATGTAGTTCGTACACACTAATAGATTGCAAAATTAAAAAGTTATCAATATACGTCTGTTTAATGATGGATTAGTAGTTTTTGAGATTTGTCATACAATTCAAATTTTTTAGTTATGGCCAGTTAATTTTCTGGCAAAAAGTCCTCTTTGGCGAAGTCTTCTGGGCAATGTCCATCTGAGACTTCTTTTTCCGAGAAAACCTGCAAAGAAGAATGACTAGCTATCATTGCATTTACTAAGATTTTGTCTACCTTTAATCCTCATTTATTGTCCAATCTTGATACCTCTAACAAATATATCTTCCTTTATCTTGGAACTGCTGCCATAGCCGCGACATGATGTTTTGGGACACATTCATAAATCTATGGCTGACTTTGACCCATATCCATCTTTTCCGATGATTTTTAAAGTTGAACTAAAGGAAAAAAGCGGCATTCATCATTGCTAAGTGCAACGAACAGTAGTCATGAGAATTCCGATAAGTCCCGTTTTCATTGTGCAGATTGATTTGCATATGGGTTTTCATATGGGTACAGATCTTAGGATTTAGCATCTAAGAGGCCAAAGCATCGATCTATCGCATATCTGACCTAGAACGGGATTCTGATCAGTTATTCGAAATTACCTTTTTGTATAAAGGTAAATTAAAAACCAAGCAATACATCGACGAGATAATTTCTTTGAGTTCCTCTTGATATCATTTTGTAGCAGGTTAGTGCGATCTCGTTTAGCACATGTCATCCAACGGACTCAATGTGGTGTAAAATCTTCACTTGACCCACAAGTCTCTGAATTTATCTCCTACAGAGCACGTTTTGGATACAATGGAACAATTGTCTGCTGCAGTGTCGCAAACGGCACAAACAATGGACAGCCTTCATCACGGACTAGAAGAAAAATATTGCACCTGTCACAGAACACTATAAAGACCCTGTATACATCAAAGTATCTGTCTCCATACATTGCCTAATGGTTATCGACTATCTGCTGTAAATAGGCTATTTTTTTTCCTAGGTAAAATTTTAATCAATTATTTATTTCGTAATCTAATATTCCATAAATTTTCAGTTATGTAGGTTTAATAATTCTTGCCTTAGTTTTGTGTTGACTAAGAAAACTGTTCAAGGTAATCGAACAGCAAAATCAAAAAAAAAAAAAACCAAATTTTTTTTTCCTCTGCTTTCTGTAACTGTCGAACTGATTTATTTTTCTATTCAAACCGTACAACATGCTAATCACGTAGACATGTTCGAAAGCAGTTTTAAAATATGTTTATTTGTGTTATTAAACTTCTGTTAAAAAATCATCACTGGACTCTATTGAATTTGCTGAGCTGTCGCTCAAAAGGCTAATAACTGCCAGTAGATTGCAAACACCCCTTAGTGGTTCTTTAGTGGGTTTTACCACTGTACTTCTCTTCCTTAGTTCGACGAAAGAAATTTTGAAATCCTCATTACTGTACTGAATTTTCAGTGATAATAATTGTTAATGCTAATTTTAATAAAACATAAATTAGAAGATAGCAAAAACCTGTATTCGATTTTGGTATATCGAACCAACTACGTGAAATTGAATTATACTAGTTTTGCAAGCGAAATGAATATTGTCTTTTAACCTGTCATAAAATATCCAGAGAATTCATTGGCTATTAAATTTTCCTAGGCTTATTACAAAGCTATACTATTAACTGTCAGTATGAAGGCCATTGAAAGCTATAAACAAATCGCCAATAATTGACGTCTATTGGACTGTGATTCTAGTTAGTGGAAATGCCGTTTCCGTAACTAGGGATATGGGCTCGCTTTAATTGAACATCAGTGACATATCATTCCAAAGCGTTGCTTTGCTAATTGATAGGCGAATTATCTGCTAGAAAACTGGCCCTACTTCATTACCAAAATTGTTCTGCAATATTCTGCTGAATCCTTATTATGAACGACTTCTGTAGAACCAACATTTAAGTATCCACTTATTGAACGTCGCCTAAGGAAAAAAAATAATGATTTATGCCCTAAAACCTTTAACAAAACAGTATACTTTAAAAGCAAAGTCTAATGACTTTTCGAGAAAACTTAATCCAAAGTTTATTCATTCTCTTCATAAATTCCTTGTACAGTAGACTCTCGATATGTCGAACTTCTATATCTCGAAAACCTTGATATGGTTGAAAAATTAATTTTTCCCTTGATATTACATATTCATCTAATGTTAATTTTAATTCTTATGTCGAAGAGTTTTCACTCAAAACCTTGTTATGTCGAATATTTTATCGAAGTAAAAAATGAATTTTTCTCATTGCACTGCATCCGAAAATCGGTCGGTCGGATCCATGTTCAATGGGCTCAGGGGAGCGTTTGAGACCAAAATTATCATATTGAAATGAAAAAAGATAAGGTGAATGACGGTGTTTTGAGTATGTAAATTTTGGATTGAATCACCCTATATTTAAATTGTGTTCCAAAACACAATTCACTTTACATTTTTTTCATTTCAATACGATAATTTTGGTCTCAAACGCTCCCCTTAAGCCCATTGCATTATTGTATTACCATGAACTTGAAAAAAAGAAGAGATTAATATCAATTGTTATGATTCTTATATCGTTCTACTTTTTGTAAGTATAGAAAAGCAGCTTCAATGTGCTTCGTAGAGTCACATTGGAATCTTTTATTATGATTTCCCAAAATACAGATGAAGAACAAACATAAACGCTTGAAATATATCGGCTGGAGATTTGTTCTCGCATTGTAAATATATTCTTTACGTTGAATTCTGAATTACGTTCTTCGACTGTTTTTTTAAAGCAGCGAAAATGTAAGGAAAATAAACTTAATCCTAAAACATTTATAACCCCAGTAACCTAATAAATATATCATCATGAAGTTTCTCGAATTTCTATCATTAATATCTAACGATATTAATATAGTATCGTTAAAAACATTTATATTTTTTATCAATAAATCTCCGTTTTTCAGTTTTGTTGTGAGTCACAGCTTTAGGCTAACACATAACCCAATGATGAGGTGATTCATGGCGGGTCTTTTCCAGGATTGGTTTTTCCCACTAATATAGTAAATAGCCTTTCCCTTCTCTTGCTTTGTTTTGAATTCATTTCTTACTTTCCTGATAAATCTTCGGTCTTTCAAGAGGTTGGGAGATCTGAAGCGAGATCGAGAATCGAGGAATAAAGTAGAACTGTCAAAACTAAAATTTTCAATTTCCTTGGAGGATCCTTCCTTCCTGCAAGTTCTCGTGAATCTTCTAAATCTCCCGAATATTTAGTGAGTTTATTAAATCCGTTGTTCAATTCGAAATTGAAGTCATTGATTTCTATTGCTTCTATTTTATTTCGTGGGCTTTATTCATTTTTAAAGTTCCAAGGACTGCATCTTCAGACACTTTTCAGAAGAAGGGATCAATAAGAAGGAAGGGAATGATTTGAACCAAACTGACGTTTCTTTACCTGCAGGAATGGAAAGCCATTTATATTTATTTAAGATTGTTGTGGAAATACTTACTTTTTAGGTGAGTTATTGAGTTATACTCTACTTATACTTTATTTATATGTAGTAGAGAGAAATGTAGACAGAGATATCTAAGCTTTTCTCAAATTTTATGAGTTTTTTTTGTTTTCTTTTTTACAAATGAACTGAGTTAAAGGTATACCATTGATTCCAATAACGTTCTGAAGTGATTAGTTATATTAATGAAAATGCAAGTTTTTTGCTTAAAGATATGTTTGTTAACTACAGTAATAAAGTATATATTGAAAAGAAAACTTTTAATTTTATATTTTTAATTTTATTATTCTTTATGAAAACCTTTAAGTTTATGTTAAATCAATTTCAAAGCCCGTACACCTGAATATTTTGCTAACTTATTTAATACAAAAAATATACACACGACCAAGGTTTCAGTTACTTCCTATTTTCAAGTAATTAACACAAAAGAAAAATGAATACTCACTGCTTATGTTAGCATTTCCATTCTTAGATACACACTTAATAAACTGAACTAATGTTTACTTCAGAGAACGTTGAATTCAATATGAAAGCCATTTGCAGAGAGTTTCTTTTTTACATCAGCAGCCTATGATTTAAATGAAGATGGCTATTGTATAATAATTCCTTCTTTCAGAACAAGTACTCTCATGTCTATAATTAAGGATTATGGTAATTCAGACACATACAGTTATTTAATATGAACCAATTTGGTGTACATATGTGTGATACAACTGAAAACGATAATAAAACAAGAAACCAACAATCGTGGCAGAAAATAAATTGTTAAAATGGAAAGAGCAAATTTAGAGTCACACAGTTATTGGCACAGTCTTGGCACAAAAGCAAATTTTAATGCTCTACAGAAATGCTAATATGGAATATCATGTCCTCTGACAGAAATGCATGCCATACAATGATTTGGCATACTAAAAAGTTAAAGTGTCCCTCCACAGGCCTGGACAGGCCTTTGGGGCGCGGGAGGTCAGGCTCCCAGCGTTTCGTGACCAACGAAACGAAGTTCGTGACCGAAGGATATGGCATACTGCGGATGAGATTATCAAGATGTTCCTGAGGAATAGAGATCCACTCCTTCAACAATACTGTACGCAGCTCTTGAAGGGAACGAGGAGGAGGATTCCGTCCTGCAATGCGTCTCCCGAGCATATCTCAAGCATGTTCAATAGGGTTTTGATTATGGGAGGGGGGCGGCCCTCGCTAGTCAACCTATGCGCCGGATATCCTCTGTTTCCATGGACTATTGACAAGGTCCGCTCTATAAGGATGTGCATTATCGTCCATAAGCAGGAAAGCAGATCCCTTTACACCTCTGAAGAGATGGACGTATTGTTGATTAATCACATCCCGGTATATCTGACCAGTTATGGTACCTCTATCAAAGACATGGAGTGGTGTACTAGAGTCCATCATTACGCCAGCCCACACCAGGATATCAGCACCTCCGAAATGATCTCGTTCAATGATGTTCTCTTGGTTATATCGACTTCCATCGTGTCCTCGAGGTCAAGTGCGGCTGATTACTGCGTATGATGTATAGATTCGCTTTTAGTAGCGTAAAAATGTGGATAGTAATGAAGAAAGTGTAATTATTGCACTTATTTTATTCTGAAAATAAAATGGTGTCGCAATGGTCAAATGGACATTCCCAACTAGAACAGTAGAAGGTATATGAAATTAAAGTCCGTCCTTTCAATGATGTATCAGACTTTGTATAAAGTCTTTGTACAAAGACACAGTCGTTTTCAGCTGTAATCTAATTATCAGACCTTTGCAATAGGCTTTCCTAATGCATTCTACTCATATTCTATGATATCAGATCAGATGGGGAATCAGATTATATCAGCTCCCTATCCAATCGATATGATGGTTCACTGCAAGTTATTAATGGCCCGATCGAAATTTAAAAATGAAAAGTATATTTAAAGACATGCCAGCAAAAGCTCTGGGTCACAGTTATATCAAACAAACTTGTAAAGCTCTGTTATTTACGCATTAGCTGTACTAAGAAACTCAGGCTTCCCAGATATCTCTCTCGACTGCGTATACTGGTGAATGAAATTGGACTTTTTCAGCCAGTCTTAACTATAACTTCTGTATTTGATACTGGTTATTTGATCAAAATACAATATTGTTTGATTTTAATTTTTGGTCGTGATTAGGAACATAAATCTTTAAGGCAAGTAAAGTGTAAAACCGAAGATCTAAAATGACGATTTTTCACTATGATACACGAAAAGATGATTGTTAAAGTAATCAGTGGGCCAAGGAAACAAAGTCAGTTGATGATGTCAATTAGCAAGAAGCAAACGATGCCATTATGTTGAAGTAACTGCTGTGCTTCGATCTTTCTTGTTTTGCACAAAGTTTTGATCGATGTTTAATAAACCCGATATTTAATGTAAAAATCAATTGGATTTTTGCATTCATAGATTTAATGTATTAATTTCTCATTATGTCTTTAATTACTACGTTTATGTTTACTTCTATCATTGTCATAATTTATATTATTTTCAAAACTTGTTACATTATGAAAGTCAAATATTAAGATTTACAGTAATAAATTCTAGTTTTTTTTTTTAACTTTTTTGGAAAATTTTATACATATGTTATAGTGAATTATAATTTGATAGACATTTATAATACAGAAGCCTACACTAACATTTTGATTTTTTTGTAATTAAGCCTTGATGTTTCGAACCAACAAGTTCACACTATTCATAGAAGCTACAGTTTACAATAGGTACATTGCCATGTAATTTAAAAGGATGTTTCATGATAATTCAAGATGGGTTATGGGCGCAGTAATTCAAATAATGTAGCACTGACTTGGAAGAACAGATGGAAAAGCCTAATTCAATCGGAGGGAATCAAGAGAATTACCGGAGTAATAAGAAAGAAGAAAATATTACACAGAAAAAGTAAATATTTAACATTGTCTTGATATAAAATATTAAATCTAAATAATATTTTCGTTTATAGAACATATATTCTCCAAGGGATATTTGTTCAATCCAATTTTACGACTTAGCCTGTTATGATTTACTGGTTTCTATATAGACATCGAGGTATATTGATTTACGCATATTACAGATTACAGAGTTTAATAGTGAAATTTGTCCATGTATGAAGTTTGGTGATTCTTATGTTTTTGAAAGCTCTAAACGCCTAAATAATATTTTTTTTTCGTACCGCTTTGTCTTTAGCTGTATTCAAAAGTATTCTGCTCTGAAGTATCTGTTGTTCACATGGGATTACTCTCTCATCTTTTTCATGCTGTTCTACAGAATTTTTACAGCGATTTCTAGGTTCGCGTATACCAGTAAATACATTTACTACAGGAATCTGTAATGCATTTTAAAATAAAAAAGTGAAGCAGAAACAATGAACTTTGCAATACAGTAGAATAGATTTTAGAAATGTTATAATTTGTGGAAGTAGAGTTATTGCTGCCCGATAAGGTTTTCGTAAGATAAGATTATACGTCCCTTAAAATTCATTTTCTTTTAACCATATTTGGAGTTCTTTTTCGGCTCTGGGAGAATCCATGACGAGCAAGAAGAGACATGTCTTTAGCAAGACATTTCTGAAATGGAAAGATAGCATACCAGGAGATGGTCTCCAAACATACTTACATGACTAATTGGTTCTTTTTGGAGAAGTCTTAAAGAATTCTTTGTTTTTAATAATGTTTGAGTAGAAAGTCTGGATTTTGTTCCCCATTTATTTGTATTTCTTTAGCACTGGATTTCTTCTCTTCTCACTTGCTTTTTTAGATTAAGTGGATCTTTTCAGAGAATGTGATGGATTAATTCACGGAAGAAAAACGTAATTGGCCTTCTTTACTGGTTACATAAAGTGTGTAATGAATTTTCCATCTAGAATTGACGTCTTTAAGTAGTTTTTTTTTAGTTTGAAAGAACCGTTTTCAATTCTTACCCTATAAGATTTTGTTAAGACATCTGTCAAATAAAAATTTTGTCAATTTTAGATGGAAAATTCATTTTTAGGTAAAATGAATATGAATTTCAAGTTCGTTTTCGGATCATGATAAGAAGGCAAAGTCTCTCAATTTTCTTTGATACAAAAAGTTAATATTTGATGCTAAGATGTTTTCACTATATAGATTCTAGTAATCCGTACATTCTTACAATTCTGTTAAGTAAAATTTTACAGTTTCGTTTACATTGCCAATATATTTTGCCTGCAATCCATAGTTTAAATGCACTTTGTTGAATTGATCATCTCACTGAGAATATATTCGATTATACCAATTTCAGATATGGTAATGATTTATGATTTATTAATGATTTATTTACAGCATTTTAAGCTTTAATGTACATTGACTTAAAACTGAAGATGAATGAAATTGTTGAAAAACTACTTATAGAGGAGCTAAATTGGTAACACGCTTTTCTTATGCAATGTTGAATCTTAGTGAGTGTACTTTGACTCGTCCATCCAAACACAGACATACGTACTAGTTTTATTCAAAAAAAAAAAAAGAGGTAAGTTGATAAAAAAAAAAATGCTTATATAATTATATGGACATATTATCTGCTTACAAAGCATGGAAACTGTCTTAGTCATAAAATAAAGGCTTATTCTGTGATTTATCTAAAGAGATTAGTTGATAGTAATAGCTTTTTTTTCTGTAGAAAAGAAGGAAAGACTTTTCTTTTTATTATTTACTAACCATAGTAAATCAGTGTGGTTCAAAGTAGACATTCCTTGAAAAGACAGGTTCACGTGTTTTTTTTACTTATACAAGCATGTACAAAAAAAAAAAAGAGAAAAGAGAGAAAATTTTGTTGTGTACAAAACAAATAAAAGTCTAAATTATGATTTATTAAGATTTCTGTCACATACTTCTTTGTTGCGTCCATTGTTGGGTATACATAAGAATAAGATAAAGACTTTGGATCCTTAATATGTTCGACAAAATCGATTCTTTTATTATGCTTTGGATTTTGGATGTCGAGAATCGATGACGTCAATGTTACGTTCATTAGTTAATTGCCTTTGGAAAGAGATTTAAGACATTTTAAATTCAGTCTATTTTACTACACTTTGATGGCGTATAACTGGATTATTAATTCAGTTATTTCAATAAAAAAAAATCTTCGAATACAAATAGATTATTTTTTTCAATTTATTCATTAACGTTTATCAAAAGTCGAAAGAATTCATACCAATGAAAGCTACTTTACCAATAAAGATGGTTTACTGTTTGTTTATAATTATCTACCTAATCTATAAGATTAACTATCAACTTTTTCAGTTGCGGAAATCTACTTAATATTTAGTATTTAGTTAGGATCAGGCTGATACAATGATGCTTGGCATTCTAAATATAAATTTATTTCAGGTGCATTTACTCAATGATGTAATAAAACAGTAATAATATAAAATAACTGAACTTATTTTAAACGTTTATTTTGCTATATGTACTTTTCACAAAATTAATCACCAGTGATCCAGAGAACCGTACAATTCGCTTGGTGATCAATCAGCTTTGCAGCAATTAGCATAATAGGAAATAAATTAGGATTTGAATTGATTGAAAAACTGCACATTAAATAGAACTAATATAATAATACAGAGAATTAAAACACATGTATAATAATTAAAATATATAATAAAAACAATCAACAATGCATAATCAAAATATAGGTTGATTATTATTTATTGTGAAATTAATTCCAAAATAATGAAAATTAGGTTGAAAAGTGAATTACAAATCCACCATCTAAAAAAAAAATCTTAATTTAAATATGATACCCAAATAATTAATTAATTCGGAATATTTTTTTATTAGTTCCAAAAAAAAATAAAATAAAGTAAATATACACATTTGTTAACAGGTAAATAAATAAATCCATTTTAGTTATTCTTTTTTTCTGTTTGTTTCTTTGTGTTTGTAATACAGAACAGTAAACAAAGGAAAAAAAAAAAGAAATCTGTTGTACCGAATCGCTTATTTTCTATTCAGTGGTTTATTGTTTAATTTCGTCCGTATTATTTTTCAGTCAGAGAAGCATAAATAAGAACAGTTCTGAAGGTTCCACTGACTGACCTTCAAACAGTCAGTGCTTTAAGCTAATATTATAATCCACTTGAGGCTGTAAACACTCAGTGCACTACATCCTCTCTGACAAATCGAAAAAGACTTTTGTTCTCAAATTAATGAAATCAGAGGTTTTAGTTAAATTCAACTTGAAATTATTTACAATGAGATCTTTTTTTCTAAATTCCTTAACTTCATTCATGAAAGTGGAGAACTTTTAAAATTTACTTTAAAAATAAAACACGCATTACAATTTTAATTGAAATAACTGTTAGCTGACTGAAAACCTAAGAGAACTTCTGTTCACTTCGTGATTACAGTACAATCTCAACTGTAGTATACAGTTACTGACTTCAGCTGTTGCTGTTTCTGATATCACAGATATCTAATATCCGTTGACCATTACACCAAATCTTGGATCTACCAAAAAAGACCTAATTTCTACAGAAATGTAAACAGAATTCGCCTTCAAAAGTGACAGGTCGTTTTAGTTTCAACTTTCCAGAAAAAAATAGTTTGGAGTTTTATTTGATAAATAATAATGTTTATTTTTAGCGGTCCCATGTTGCAGTTGACATAGGAAACCGCTATTGTTTTTTGTGTTATCTGTCTGTCACACTGTATGTCACACTCTGTAGCGGCCAAACGGTTAAGATATAAGAACGAAACCTTCACCATTGTGTTCAGCATCACAAAGTAGGTGACCATGTCAAAAAAAAATCAGACCTGTCTATCTATATTGGATGAGATCGTTCGAATAAAGAGATATGAGAAACAACATTCTTTTGAAAACCAACAGTGATCTATTTAGTTCTATCCACAGAATTTCCAGTCACACCATAGGAACTTTGTAGATTACACAACATTCTAACATAAAAAAGTATTTGAGTGGGTGTATCAATAAGACTAAAATGTTTCACAGAGCCAGAAAACGATATCTTCTTAAACGGAGGAGCCTTATTAAACTTAAAGTCTCAATCCAAAAGGATCCTGAGTATTGAGAAAGCGCAAAGAAACTTCATCTCAGATCTACGTAGAAACCTACCATTCTGAGAATAGTTATAAACCTTAAATACTTCAGAAAGAAATTCAGTCTCATTTTCAGAGAAAATTACTTTGATTTCAAAATCCAAATGCAGTGTAAAAGTAAAAGTAACCAATAATGGTAACAATAAATACTTTTCCGCAGAACAGCAATATTGTAAGATTAACAAGATAATATTGATAGTTCGAATACAATAAAGCAAATTTGCTCTCAAAAGTAAGGCAACATCTTTTCATGCTAGACATCAGGAAGGTGATAAGATTTTCCTCGCCATAATTAACCATCTTCGTTCTTCTATCCAGAATTAACTAATGTATGCTAGACTTTGATGCATTAATAAACAGTCAATTTTTATGTGATTTTGTTGTTAATATTTTAATGTTGTATCAACTCAAAGAGATTCTATCTTTAAACTAAATTGAGATTTGTTTTAGAACATAATATTACTTTGCTCTTTTATTTCCTCGAGCTACGATCGTATGTGTAGATGTACGATCAAAGTGTTTATTTTTATAGGGGAGGTATTTCAATAACCAAAAAAGCTGTATTAAGTTATTTTCCTATTTGTAATCCATCTGTAGGTTTATTGTGGGAGAATCTATTTGTCTCGGGATAAGATTCAAGCCTTTACTAAATCTTTTTGTCAAAAACTGCAGAAATTACATCCGGAGTTAAGATCAACACTCAAAGAGTGGTTGACTCCTGATCTACTTAATTTTATTAAATATTATATTATGTTCTTTGATCAAATTAAGAAAAAATAAGGAAATGTATTGTTGAAAATAATTAATTTTGCATCATTTAATTATTTCCTAAAAAAAAATTCATTTCTTGGGTAATTAGAGAATTATGCATCTTCAAAAAATAAAAACAAAAAAAAAAAAAAAAATCGAAGTTTATTAAAACTTTTACAATTTACTGTAGACTTGTCTAACGTTTTCAAGAAACAACAAGAAATTCCTGAAATAATTTAAAATCTACTTTTCCAAAACTGCTTTTTTTTTTCGATAAAATAGTTTTTTTAAAGTCAATAATTCAAAGAAAATATTTATTTCTATACATAAAATTTACCATAAGCACTGAATATTGCCTATCGAGGGGGTTATTCCCCCCCCCCCCTTCCCTCGAAAAAGGAAGAAATTCAGAAATGTTTGTGGAGGAGTTTTGTTTGGAAATCCATCTCCGTCCGAAAAAAAGAACATAAGGTTATTTTTTTGTTTTTGTTTTCTTGGTTGAACGGCGACGATCATCATAATATTCTCCATTTCCAAATTCCATGGCACCGAAGACCTTGTCTACAATGTTCAATTGAATTTTGCTCAAAATTCAATAAGTAAATTTTTATTAAAAATTCAATGAATTTTAAGCAAATCAAACCTTGGGCAATTTGGATTAGCAAATGAAAAATTATTAGCATCAATAGATGTTCTTTATTTCCTATCAATGAATTACAGTGGACTCTCGATAAGTCGAACTTCGATATCTCGAAAACCTTGATATGTCGAAAAATTAATTTTTCCCTTGATATTACATATTCATCTAATGTTAATTTTAATTCTTATGTAGAAGAGTTTTCACTCAAAACCTTGTTATGTCGAATATTTTTCGAAGTAAAAAATGAATTTTTCAGGAAAAATCGCCGTTCAGTTGTGTCGAAGCAAATAGAGGTATTTTTTCAAGAATCTCTCACACCCACCATTATCTCTCTGAGGGGTCAAGGACGATTCCGATAAAGCCATCTGGTCGATAGCTCCATTTGGGGAAAGGAGGGTGCGAGTGTGCGCTACTATGTCTGGCCAGTTATTTGTTACATTGTTGCTTAGGCGTGTTGTTCTAATTGTTCAGAATTTACTGCGTAAGGTTAAGTTAGTCGGCGAAAAACGTTAGGGAAGTTATAAAACGTGTCAGTGAACCGCCAGCGCCAGTTGTCTCAGAAATGGAAAGTTCCAAAGAAAAGAAAACAGTGAGTGTTCAGCGAAAGTTGAATGCATTGACAATCGGAAAAAAAGGTAGAGATTTCAAAAGAGATGTCGCCAGGCCACGATACTGGACTTTTTTAATGTAAGCAATGTAAGTTCATTGTAGTTTTACTAATTCTTTTCAATTTACTGTAATTATTTTCGATTACTTTTAAAAATTAAAATATCATTGCTATATTTAGACTTATTGTCAACTATCATTACATATTTAGAGTTATTGTCAACTAACATTACATATTTACACTTATTCTCATTTATCAAGACTCTAATTTTTAGAATATTATTCTGTATCTCGTGTTTTTACGTGAAATTTTATGTTTTGCTTAGGGCCTTGTTATCTCGAAAACTCGCTATCTCGAATTTTATTAGCTTCCCTTCAACTTCGACATATCGAGAGTCTACTATAATTGTTTTGTTTTTTAATTCTTTTCTATGGGATTTTTTACCATCTTCAACAAAGAGATGAACGTGAAAGAAAGAGAAAAACATCTCTCGTCCATAAACAATTACTCTAAGTTTCAGGAAGATATTTTCTTTGGTTCAAAAGTTAGTAGAAACATACAGAATTATACGTATTTTATGAGTCTAACTTTCCTTAGGAAATTAGGTTAACGATCCTTTTTGTAAAACATCGTTCACTTGCACGGTCAGAGTAAAATAGTTTGTCAGACATAGTTCCGGGAAATATTAGATCGTTTCTAAATTTAAAAATGAATTGTTATTCTGTTGTATTCGAATGCGAGGATTTCCGTTTAGTTATATTGAATCTTTGCTTTATTATTTACCTCTATGAAGAGAAAATTATGGAGTGCTTTAAATAAATTTACTACTATACGTAGCATACGATTATGTTTTCAAATATCGCAGCCATTTTTATTCGTTTTGATTATATTGCAGAAGTAGAAGCATTAAAAACTAAAAATCTAATAATTTAGAATAATAACTGCTCTACATTGCTGATTTTTTTTTGAATTTGCGGAAGATAGAGGAGTTTCGAAAATAATTTTATGAATTTCCTTTAAGACAACTATTGCAGACACTTCAAAAATAGCAATAAGAAAAGTGAAATTTTGCGATTTCTCTTTTTTTTTTTTTTCCTTTTCGGTTAATCATTCAGAAAACGAAGCGAAGACAAGGACAATGATAGTTAACGAGGCTTCTCAGACAATTAATTAAAAGTAGACAAACTCGTAGTGAAGTAATAAACTTTGGATGTTGACAATCTCTTATTCAAGTTGGAGAATAATTTTGATAAAAGCGAATTTTTAATCCGAAAAGATTAAAAGTATAATTGGAAGCCTTTGATAAATTGATATAAATCTTAAATGGCAAATTAAAAAAAAAAAAGAGTAATATATATATTTATATATTATATATATATTATATATATTTAATAATATAATTACACATTTAATAATATTTTATTAAATATATTATATTTATATATTACTCTTTTTTTAATAAAAAAATTTCTAATAAAAAATAATGTTAATTTATGTACATTGGTTTCAAATCAATAATTAACAAACCGATAGAATTCTATTACAATCTATTTTTAATCAGTATATTTTGTTTTCTTTAAGCAAGAAAACTTCGTCAGGTGATGGAGGACAGGAAAATGTTATCCCTCTTCGTCAAAAATTCGTTACACATTAAATGTATTAAATGTATAATGAATTTTTGAGGAAGACGGATAACATTTTCCTGTCCTCCATCACCTGAAGAAGTTTTCTTGCTTAAAGAAAACGAAATATAGTGATTACCGTAAATATAGATTGTAATAGAAGTTTATCGATATTTGTTATTGATTTGAAATGAAGAGATTTGAGTTTTCGGAAAACATTATATGTTCATTGGTATTGAAAGATTTTATTAAAAGCTGAGCAAGTAAATTATGAACAAAATTGGTCATATAATGATTGAATGAAATAAATAAAGCAAAATAATTCGCCCATTTAATTTAATTAATATATAAGAATAATTAATAATTAATCTGTAAAAATGTAATCGTTGTTTCGAAAAGAGATTCTAAAATATTTTCAAGTAGAGTTGATAAACTTTTATCTGCTAAGTGATATCATGTTTTTATCATGATTAAGGTCTCAAGTGGGTTGTGAGGCATTGATCAAGTGAATATTTCCAGACTGGCTCAGAGATACTTGAATCATAATCTACTGCATCAATTTTCCTAACATTTTTTTATTAAATAAGGGGATGTTTCCTTAAAAAACTTGTGAATTACTTTATGTTAATATCATCATTAAAAATCAATCGTGTATATTTCATTGATCTACAAATCGACTACGACCAACAATGCATTTTATGAGATCATTCTTGAAGTGTAGCCTTATTTTTATGGCAATTTCGGCTTATTTCCTCATTTTTTTTTTAATTTATCGTATTCGGCCTATTTATTTAGGTGACAAAAAACATGCATTTAAACGTAAACCGTTTTTTTTCTTTTTCAGTTGTTGTAATAATTATAGATATTCCTGGGTTTTGAAAGACAATATTGTGGACAATAGACCTACTGAAGAAGAAAGAAGTCACATCATTAAAGAAAAATCATTTTTTAATAAATATTGAATACTACTTTTTAATACTATTGAAAATAATCTTTCATGAAATTCTATATTACTGTTAATAGGAATAAACTAGACTCTTACTAATTCGGCCATTCCTTACACTGAGGGGTGCCAGATTAGCGAGAGTGCCGAATTACTGAGAGTGCATAAAAATTTAGTCTAATTCTTCATTAAATTTAATGTTACAAGTTTACTGTATTTAGTACATATTTAAAAAACAAAACAAAAAAAAACAGCATAAATAAGAGACAAGCATATGATAATGGTAAAAAAACCCACGATCAGTACCTACTGTGCTGTCTCATTTACAGCAATGAAATGATCTTTTTATATCAGTTACAGTAAAGTACAATATGAACTACATACAGTAAAAGAAACGTACAATTGTCTTACAGCACAGATGAAATCTTGCATTTTCTACTAACAACTTGTAAGTGCGGTCACTTCGAAACATGTCACGATTTATGTCTGCTTTAAATGAAACTGCTCGTCGATGGTACGCTTTGTTATGCAGTCGGTTCACTAGCATTACGTTGCAGTACTTCAAATGATCTTTGTATGGTTCTTGCTCTTGTATAATGTCTGCTGATTATATTACGTATTGCAGCAAGAGATCGGTAGCTTCGGCACCAGTAGTGTGAGAAATCTTCGTGCTCTCTGCCTCTGCGGTGTCCTCATCACCTTCATCTTTTTCTTCCTGCACACTTTTGATGATATCTTCATCTGTTAAAGTTAAATTAAAACCTTTCCCGCGTGGTTCGCGTGCCATCACAGCGCCGCCTGGATAGCAACAAATAGTCTAAAATAATCCAGCCGCTTTTCTGTCACGGTATGACCGTAGGCCGGATAACTGAGAGACCGGATTTTTAAGGGCAGGATTAGCAAGAGTCTACTGCAATTGTAGTAGCCTACAAAAGCGTTTATTTAAAAAAAAAAGAGGAACTACAATACTGGCAGTCCCCGGGTTATGGATGACCTGACTTACGGCGTTCCGTACTTACGAATGGGCTCTCCATAAGGATAATTTATAATTTAATAATTAAATCAATAATTCGGGAACTAGTTTCTTCCGCTTATGTGAACAAATCCGCAAGGCGTAAGCGGTTCGTTGGCGCAGCATCTTTACGCTAGCAGCTAATCTTATTGTTTATACAGTCGCTTACGCACTCGACTAAATAAACGTGATGATAAGAACGCCGCCATTAGTGAATTCTTAAAATGGTTACTGCGTATGTTTCCTGCTATTTGCCAAACCTACTTTTGCTATTAATTCAAACATAAAATGTTACCGTGAATATTAATTTTATATTGAATTCACCTAATACAGTTGTTATTACTGCTATAGTATGTTTTACATTAAATGTTTTCTTAGGGAATATTTTTTATCGTTCAAAGAGAAGTCGTAATACGACCTCTAACACATTTAACGCTGCAACGATGACCAATCGTTTAGTTTAGTACACTGTATTATTAGTACCGCATATGAGTTTTTCTAATATTGTTGTTGTTATTATTATTACCGTACATGTGCTGTTCATCAGGGATCCGAGTTACATACAAATCCGACTTACGAACATTTTCAGGAACGTTCCTCGTTTGTAATTCGGGAACGGCTTGTATTTTCATTTATTCTCAGCTTTCTTCATTAGATATCCCTTTTAATATTTCTTAATAAATTAATAATTGACAATCTAGTGATCAAATAAAAGGATTGACGAGCTAAATTAATTTTTTACCAAAAATAAGATTTTTTTTAATTGTAATAAATGAACGAAAAAATTATTGAAGAAAGATTTATCTAAACGCAGAAATGGTGTAAATTATTTTTTCTTATAGCATTGAATGAGTTTTGTAGTTCGTATAACAGTTGGTTGTATTTTAAAAGAAATAAAAATATCACGTCAATGAAACTAAAATGTCGTGGCACTTTGAAGTCATCAATTTATTTTTGACAGGAGCATGACCTTTAACAACAGTAGCTAATTGAAAGTCAAACCATTCACATCTAAACACTTTTTTGCAAAATCAAATATTGATATCAAAATTCAATTCCTTTATTAAAAAATAAGTCTTTGATGAAATTAATTTTTAAGTATTTAATATCAGCTTTCAAGAACTTTGTCGTTCAAATACTTACTTTAATTTTTAAAAGATATCTGTCAGATGTAGTAACTTTGGCTGTAGAACTCGATATCAAAAAGATTTTTTTAGTATATTGAAGTGATCCTAAAAATTTTTGGAAAAAAGATAAAAAAAATTACTCTGACTATAAATTAAATTTTTATGAATTTTTTTCCCCATATGTACAAAATATAATTAAGATGTTTCAGTGTTTTGTTTCTGGCGGTACACAACGATACCCAGTTCCGGTACCTTTTCTTTCATTAAGAATTGATAAACTGATTCCGTTAAGTAGTGAAAATAGTTGTTCGTTATTTACACAGCCTTTTGGATTATTTTATATCTCTAAACACCTTCAGTGCTGAGATATAAGTTAAGAGTATGAGAATAAAAAGGGAGTTAATACAATCTCGTAGTTTTGGTTACAGATCAATGTAATTATTAGATTTCAACCAAATTTGAACTTTTTTTTTCAAATTCTATATGTATAAATTCACTTCAAAATCCAAACAATTTAAACAACGATAATTAATTTCTGGTTTTTTTTTTTTTTTTTTTTTTTTTTTTTTTTTTTTTTTTTTTTTTTCTGTACTTGAATATATTTATATTGATCAAAAGATTTTAATTGGTATTTTGTTTTTAAGTTTCACTCCTCTTTTTTTCATCCGGATGCTAAATAAAATATCGATTCCAGTTTTAATTGGCAATATAGACTTTGTTGTAAAAGTGTGCATCAGGATTGTACACACCCTTTTACACTGGTCTAACTTTATTTAACAAAGATGACTATCGTGTTTTAACAAAATATATCAAGCAGTGAAATCTACGAATTTCTTAGGAGGAAAAAACGTTAATGATACAATATATTCAATTTCTAAGTAAATGCTTTGAAACGGTAAGTCAAAAATGGGCAATTTAATGTTGTATTGTTTACTTCTGTTTTATTAATAGCATTTAGAAAAAAGGCTTAAAAACTCCAAATAATGATGATGAAAAAGAAATTGGCTGATTAATCGTTATAAATAGATTCGCAAAGGTTCAGTTACGTTTTAAAGAAGCAATTTTTAATGTAATTCAAATGTATAGTTTTACATCTTACCATTCGTTAACATAGAAAATATCTGAAAATAAGGACACATAAGGAGAACCAACGAATTCAAGTTAGAAAGAGGAGAGTTTCTCGATTTTATGAGGTGACAAAGACACATAAGGCAACGAATTCGACAATTTAAGAAGCTTCACTGGACGCAGGGAATTGCAAGGATTTGCTGCTTTACAGATATAATCAGTCTGCAAAATCCGATATCCGTCCTTTTAGTAACTTCATTACTACAGGCAATAATGGGAGTTGTTCTCTTTTCCTTACATTTCAGACATTGTTAGCTTTCTTGGTTGCATTTATTAAGCTTTGTATTACAATTGCAGTCCGTCTCAGATTTCCAGGGATCGTTGTTAGATGGGTAGCAGTAAATTCGATGTCTGCTTTCGTTCTATTATATTGTCAAAATATGTTGAATACTGATAATTAAAAGTTACTATTTTGGAAGCTTATGGAAAGAATACCTCAATGTGAAGTGTCTAACAAAGACTTATATGCTTTTGGACCCCGTAACCTGAGATGAATTGTAATAAAGAAAACTTTTACAGTGTTGGTGATGATAAATAATAATGTCTGAACATATATACGTTGCACAGATATAGAACTAATAACCTCCAGATTTCAAGGTATTGATTCCTTGAAATTTTTAGAATGTATTGTCTGCTAGTACTCCGTTTATCGCAGTCAGTTAGTATTGCAGATGAATGTGTGAATGAAACTGAAATAGTCATACAGCTTTCGTATCAACAAGGAATCCATGTCACTACTCGTAGATGTCCCAAAATAAACTGGAACTTCCATAATATTTTTGGTTAGTGAGTGCAACTACAATTAATCAAAATATTGCAATGGCCATAATTTTTTATGAATATTTTAAAAGAAAGAAAGTAAGTAACATGATATATGTTACAAAAAAATAATTTATCTAAATCCCCGGAAAAATTCTAAACATGCAGATTAAGCAGCATTTATAATAATAAAGAAATAATAAGTTTCAAAACTTGACCATCAAACAAACATTAATAAAGTAAAGATAATATAAACTTAGCGAAATACTGATCCATGGAGAGATTTAGAAGGGCAGTTTAATTAAGGTCTCACGTATTTAAAATGGATTTTGTACAAGCGTAAGTTCTGTGTTAGCTTCATCTATCATTCTGTAATGTAAATATTATCGTAAAAAATTGAAAGGATGCCTGATGCAATTTTAAGCTGCAAACAATAAATTAACTTTGTACTTTGTACTGATAGGCATTGTTTCAGAGCTGTATGATTGGTGATTTGTTTAGATAGGTCCATTTCTTATGATATCTGGGTGAGTTGAATACTCGGAATTCACCTAGCGAGAATTTACCTAACGATTTATGAGTGATCCATTTCGGCTAATGGAATCGCAATGGAGTCAGTGTTTCGTTTCTTTTTTCATCTCTGTGTTACAGCGGTTTTCCATAATACTATCCAAACGCTATCCAAATACGACTAGTGAAGATGCAGAAGCAGGAAGCAAAGTTATCGGATGGTCAAAGTAAGAATTCTTTGCTCTTGTAGAACATAAATAAAACAATAACAATAACAAGTTTGAGCAAACTAAATGTTCGCAACAAAAAGACATTTAGGAAGAAGGAAGTACGTTTTACACTAGTCACAGATGTCTAAAATTAATACTAAAGGATTCGCCAGCGATTTATTAATAACCTCAGAGTGATTCAGAGAATTCAAGAAGAAAAAAAATAGTTCACGGCCAATTTAAGTGAAAAGTCTAAGAATAGAAAGAGGAAATAAACATGCAATGACATGAACTCTACTTTGTATTTTGTTTTCGAATATCGGCTTTTTCTTACTTCACGTGGATGTCTTTAATGTGATATCAAACTGAATTATTCTTTTCTTTATATTAAACATCTTAATTGTGCTTCATTAAAAAATATAAAAAAATACGAAACTTTACTTTTAAAAAAAGAAGGGATTTTTCTTTTGGAATGTTTTCAAGGCATTCCTTATTTAAATTGCTTTCTAAACCTCTTCATGTTATTTTCAGGAATCTTTAGTTATTTAGTAAATATGATTAAACAAAATCAAAGCACAATCTTAAATTTAAAGTTGTTTGTAAATATTAAAAGCCTTTTTCCTTAGAGTTCTTTGAAAGCAGAAAATTAAAAGTTTTTTTTTGCTTTGGGTAGAAGTTTAAGAAAACAGTATAAAATTTGAATAAAATTTGGATTCAATATTCACCCCTGTTGTTCCTAACATTTCTACATTCCATTCATTCTTCTAAATCTTGTTCATATGATTTTTTTTCTATTTATTTACTAGAAAATACGTTTCTGAGTTTGTTTAAAACTCAGTAATAAGCTTAATTTTCTTAAAAGAGAAAAAAGTTAATAGCAAGCTTGGTTTGGAATTCTAAAAATTTCCCGATATTTCGTCAAGTTTTTTTAGTAATAATAATTTTTGAATCTTTAGAAATCAAATACGTTACAAAATTCAAGAAACAAGGTTTTACTAGTTTAAGAGGAAGAATTTCAGAGGAGTAATTTTCCATAATGATGATTTAGAATTGTTCAGCATTCCATACAATATGCTCTGCCTTGCTGCATTAACATTGAGTTTTTATTAGAAGTAACAAATAGAATGTAAGATAGAAACTTTTAATAGATCTATTAGCCAATATATATTTTACAAAATTTGCTCTTTCATTGTCGTAATTTGAAAACTAAATGAGAAAACCTTTCCATAGTCATTGTAACCATTTTCAGTTTCATAAAACAGCACTTTATTGAGCCTGACACATTACCTGAGAAATTTCAATTTTTTTTTCTTGTGTAAGGCGTTACAAAATTTCATGGCTAGTAGCTGGGAGATATTACTCTGTTTCACTCACAATGAAGTGAAATCAATGAGAATAACCAAATCGAATTGAGATCTTTTATACGTTCTTTGATTACTTAATTTTTTCTCAGGGAAAATCTATATTTCCAAGTTCATTACAAAAAAAAAAAATTATTTAAAAACAACTTACCATACATTTCAGAATTAATAAATACATCAAATAACGTTTAAATTCCACATTCTTATTTTCGTACTTATCAATTTACAATGAAATTGATAGATAATGTTATTGAATAAAGTATAAAGACATAAATCTTCAATACCAATTACTTATATTATACATTAATTATTTGTACATTATAAAAATATATATGAGTTTTTTTAATAGAGTCGATTAACCAGCTGTATTTTTTTAGGCAACATATTTATTTTATATGTTTAAAAATTAGTTTTAAACTTAAGAGACAGACGCCATGGAGTTCACTTGTAAGGATGTGTGCATTGGGTTCCTTCATTTCCCGTTTCCTCAATGAATTCTCGCCGGTAAAACACAAAGAGTTATTGCATCTACGAGTTACATAAGAACATATCAATTCTTAGACTTCAGAAGAACAATAGCGTTTCAATGTATGTCAATAGCGAATCAGCAAATGTTTTGCAATCGAATTCAGAAGGATCTTGAATAAATTTCTTTGTTATGAGAACGTGGATCGTCTACAGACGTAGATGGGGAAATTAATAAGGATTTCCTATAGTTACTAATCACGATATTATAGCGTACAGGAAGAGCGATTGTACCATACAATTACATCGAATAAGCTACAAATTGAAGATTCCTCCAAGGAAAAAAAAAATTAATTTAATTTTAAACAAAATAATGGCGAAAATGAAGACAAAATAATAACATTAATCCAAAAAATAAATATCTACATTTTCCTTAATACATTTGGATGAAACTTGGATCAAATAGTAGAATTTTCTGGAAAGTGTAATTGTATATTATAAAAAACGTTATTCTGTCTGTCATTCTATCGTAATACTTTCAGTTATTCCAATTTTATGACCAAACTATAAGAGATAGATAAGGATAAACTGTATATCTTTTTAAGACAAACAAAATGCTACAAAAATCTTTCGAAAAAAGTTTTTGGATTCCAAGATGTCGCCTTTTAAAGGGTCAAATTTTGACTTTTTCTCAATTTTAAACGAGAAGTATAAAAGTTGGAACATTATATTGAGAAAATGTTGGCATTTGAAAGTTCTATCGAACGATATATCACTCATTCACAAACGTTTCTGCGTTTGCAAGATACATGCAAAAATGTGAATTTTTTTTCGCTTTAAATTTTTATGTGTGACGCCAACCCGCAATACATCTGAGTTATCCGGAGAACCCACAACGGGCTGGGAAGTCGTATATTCTCCGACGATCTCAATATTAATTTGCTACATAAATAAAGTTGTTTTTTTTAATGCTATATATGCAAGGGTCCGGAGCGAAGCGACGGTACCCGGCTAGTTGATTAATAATTGATTATTTTTTTTGAAAGTATAATTAGACACTTTCAAATCAAAAAATTTTAAATTAAGCAAACCAACAGGATAGGGGAACAAATTACAGTTGTTTTTTTTTTTAATTTTATAATTTTTAATTATAGTTTATTTTTTAATTTATAAATTAAAATTTTTTATATAATATTATAACATTCTTAAGATATTAAAATATTACACACAACTTATATATTGACACCACTTCATGCGATTTCTATATGCAAATGTATGATATTTCGACTGTACTACGTATCAGTCTTCTTCAGGTGTATGTTAAATTAGCTCTTTTCCATATCTGATTATACAAAGGAATTAGTTTCAAATTCAAACAAAAAAAGAAACATAACATTTAACAAACAAAATAACGACTCAAAACCTGTATTGTATGGTATCACAACTCGTTATTGTTAAACTTTCTTTCTTCATCATTTTCTTAAAAATTTTAATTGTATATTCATTAATAATTTTTTTTTTATATTTACTCTATTTAAAATATCTTTTTAAAACCAAAGTAATAATAAAATAAAATAATTGTAAGTAACCTTTTTATGTTAAGTTTTGATAATGTTTCCATGAAAAACGGAAAAACGATGAAAATGCACATTCGTTTCATATTACAATTAGTGCGTGTTAAATCTTCTCACATGTTTCGGTGAATTCAGCTAGAATTTATCAGTTGGGAATTACACTTTGGAAACAAATTTTAAATTCCATTGAAGATGTGATCTGTGATTATTACAATATTGTTAAGATTCAATTTTTTTTTAAAATTTTTTTAAACCCTGATTAGTTAGTCTTACCTCATTAACTAATGATGAAAACCAATTCACAACCAATTCTTTGTAGGAATCAGCTTCAAAGCCATTGGTTGTTCTCTGACAATAAGTTATTGCATTAATAAATCAAGTTAACAACGAATTGTTTATTACTCTGTTGATTGTATAATAATCGTTATGAACTGTAAGAAAGATAACGAACAAGATTTGAAGTTGAAATGCTGCCTTCGTTGAAGTCTCCTAAGAAACTTATTTTATGCAAATTAAATGTTTAAAAGAAAGAATTTGAAATTCTTAAAATGTAATTTTCTATCTCTTTAAATACTTATTAAGAACTTTCTTTTCCACAATGTGAAAGAATAAGAAAACAATTAATATGATTTTAATAAAGAAATAAATAAATACCTTTAAAACTTTTAGCGAAAGTCTTGAGTTTGTTATTCAAAAATTTTCCGAGTACATAAAGATAAGCTATCAAAATATCTTTATAATGTTTTCCTTCATTTATATCAATAAAAATTAATCTTGATAAGACGAAGGTGTGTCATGTACTTAAATGAAACTAAGTGCACTGATTATTTGAAATAAATTAAAATAAGACTTTCACAATAAATAATAACAGATCTACAAAATGAAAGCAACGTACATTCATTGAAAACAATTAAGATTATAAAAAGAATATTTGATATCAAGTTGAACTTTCAGTCTAAATTAAGCATAAACACTCAGACAACATTCATTTCTGAAACTTCAATCAATTTTTCAAACTTATAATTTTGGTTATATTTTATTAATATTTGCCATAAAAAGTAGCTTACCTGAGGTTGGCAGTCGATGAGGTTAATTGAAGGCAGGGTTTAGTCCAAGAGTTCTGACGTACTTTTGTTTAGCATTATTTCACGTAATGAGAAAAAATCCAATTGCGAAGAGACCGAGATAAAACCTTAACAACTATTTTCAGTTAAGTTAACGTTAATTTTTATTATTATTATTTCTCGGAATATTCCGAGGAGACAGAGGAAACAGGGACTGCTGGGACACTAGTCTGCAGAGCACTGGCAGTGCAGCATCCTTTATTTATAGACCTGAGTTTCAAAAATAGACTGAAACAACGACCTTGTAAGACGAATGTGACAGGTAACACCCAGCATCACAAGAAGGGCATTTCAGGAGGAATGTGCGTTGTGTGGGTGAGAAGACTCATCCATCACGGTCCCTTATAAATAGCAACGTAATTCTGACTGTCAATCGGGACGTATTTCATAGATAAGGCTAGTTTTGCATTACAGCGAGGTGGCTCTCATTAGGCTGAGAAACCAGGAAGTACTAGTGACGTCCTTACGAGTGTTTTTACTGGCCTTGTGAATGGATTCTTTTTGTTCAGAGTCCAAATTCTTTCTGGTTCTATAGTAGTAGTTTATATGAGGAGGCGCAGCAATAGCTAATGGTGGCATTACCTTACAAGAGTTCCAATATTTGCAGTATGAATAATATAGTCCTTCCCATGTTAGAAAGCAGACTGTTAACATCTAAATGAAACATTTTTGAGGTTATCGTCTTTTTAGGTCTTAATTTTGATTCTATTTAATAAAGTTGAAGGAAGTACAGTTGACGTGCCAATTTTCGAATACTAGATATGGTAAAATCTAACGTAGTTTAAAAAAGATAGTGAGAAAGTCAGTATATACCAAAAAAACAAAATCAGTATAACTTATACCAATTCATCTTTTTTTTTTTTTTTTTTAAGAAAAATACTGCTTATTTACTGTATGTTATTGATTTAAGGTTTTGGAATTTGTGTGTGTGTGTGTGTGTGTTTTTGTTTTTGTTTTTTTTTGCCTAATCTAGGTCCAAATTGTGCAAAATAATTACGAACCACTATTCGGTAGCACTGCTCTGATTTATTGAAGGTTGAATTTTTTTAGATAGTAATTTTTGAAGTTTATTATGTTTTAATAATAAAGATTTTAGAGATTTTTGATTGAAGATCCTTATAAAATACATAATCACTACATATGGATTTGCTTTTCATTATTTTAAATTTAACTTTTCTAAAGTTTTAGTTTTGTAGGAGAAAGATTTTTCAGCTATCTTGATCGCGAATGGACGACAAGGCTTATTTCATTTTAAGATTGTATTCTTGTTATTGTATCCTTTTTCCTCCGATACGTCTTAAACAGTCCTACAAACTAAACCAAACCTTTGTTACACTTAGCTTAAAAGGAAGTCTTGTAAAAATCAATGATTTTTTTTTAATACAATATTTTATTAAAATACGCTAACCAGAACAATTCAATAGATAACACTGATATGGAACCATTTTGCTTCAGAGAAACTATTTATATTTTTCAGTTCCACACTAAGGGTAAACAGAAAAGTCATATTTAGTTTTGTTTCATCAGGTCCAGTTTTTGAGAAATTATGATTTTATGGAATTTCTTGAAATGCTTATTGATGACAAAATTCACTATGTAGCCTGTATACATACATAACTAAACTACAATTATAATTTTTGGCATTACTGAACTGTAAAATATTATAATAAAATATAAAATTGCCATTCTGGCGTGGCCGTGCGGTCTAGACGGCGGTCTGCCATTGTGGCCAGTGCGCCAGTTCCCGAGTTCGAATCCCGGTAGTGGCATGGATGTTTCTTTTGTCTTCTGTGTTTCGTCCGTTTCTCCCTGGGACTCACTCTCTCAGGTGTATCCTCGACGAGAAAGTGCATTCTTTCTAGTCTCTGATTTCCCTAGCCTTGTTCTGACGTTGTCAGGAGAGGCTAGCGCGTGGTCCGTTCGGGCCCATTCGCGATCAAAAAAAAAAATATATATATAAAATTTACAATTCATATAATTGCATGTGATTTTTTTGTACTTAGTATCCAAAACATGTAAAAATAGTATATTTTTATTTTGATATTTTAATTAATGACATTATTACTTTTAAAAAGTCCTTTTACCACCACTTCATATTAAACTTGGAATCATGAAGCAATTTATTACTAGTCTTAGCAATGAAAGCAACATAATTCCATATCTAAAAAAGAAATTTCATAGAAAGACCGAGGCAAAAATTAAAGCTGGTAAATTCGAAGGACCACAGATACGCGATCTGATGAAAGATTCAAATTTCACGACCGTCATGAATGAAACAGAAAAATCTGCATGGTTGTCTTTTAAGTGCGTAACTGAAAACTTCGTAGGAAAGAAAAAAGATGAAAATTGAGAAGTTGTTGATGAAATATTAACAAACTTTAAAACACTGGGTTCCAAAATGAGCATTAAACTTCATTTTCTACAGAGCCACATCAGTTATTTTCCTGAAAATCTTAGCGCTATGAGTGAGGAGCAGGGTGAAAGGTATCATCAAGATATCAAAACATTGGAAACGAGATATCAGGGCAAGTGGAATTAATCTATGTTGGCGTATTATTGTTGGTGCATAAAAAGGGAGTTTTCTGAGAGTCACCGGAGAGCATCAAAACGGCGAAAGATTTCGAGAGACAACTAACCAATCTTATATCAGCAGAATCAATATAAATTTTTTATACTAATTAGTTAAGGTTTTTCACTTGTCTTGACACTTTCATAACTCAGAGTATCCCATTAATTATTTTTTTATTTTAATTAGGAAGTTCGCCAAATTTCTTGTTTTTTTTAGTTTAAGGTGCAAATTACAAAAAAAACTATATCTGATATAAAAATTCTGAATACAGATTTGGATTCCCGATAGTTGAGCTTACTAAAATCAGTTGTTTTTTCTCGTGAAGCAGACTGAAAGGTAAAAAATGCATATCAGTGAATTGGTAGAAAGCAAATTTTGATTGGTAGAAAGCAGTTTTGATAACATTAATGAAGTTCTGGAAATTTAGTAGGTTAACTATTTGATTAATTAGATATTCTTTATGCTTAATAAAATATATTTTATAGAATGAACCCACTAGATTCAAAATACTTTAGTAAGATCCTGTATGTTTAGAAATTCTGATGAAAAAATCTCGAAATGTAAACCATTTTATTAAATTACTTTAAGTTATTAGCCTTCCAATTATATAATAATTGTGATAATTTTCATGTTTTCAGGATAAACTACACGAAATGCCGCAACCATCCTTGTGTTGCGGAACCTCAGGAAATTTAGCACAGATTTGCAAGTGATTTTATTAATTTTCAGGGTAACAGATAACGGTTTATTTAAAAAAGAAAATAGGTAACAGTGCATTAATGGTACGATAGAACTTTAGAATATCAAACTTAGTTTAATTTATTTAGCTTTGGTTTGATTTGATTCTAAATTTGAAACAGGATTGAAATTGTAATCACTTAAAGGAAATAAATAAATAAACAAATAAATAAATAAATAAATAAAAACCAAGAAGATTTCGATAACATAAGATAAGGTTATTGAAAGAGAAATCGAAGTTTGAAGTGATATCAATATGGAACCCAAGGTTTTCCACGTTCTTTCTTAGCATGATACTTTTGTCGTTACTGTAGGTTGAAGTTGTAAATCAGTAAGTTTTAAGACATTGGTGGCACAAAAACTTCGCTTTCTTGTCTTTCCGATAAAGAACTGGAATGGCATGACTTCTAATTCCGAGGTGGGCAGATAAGGAAGGCCAGATAGGTATTGATCACATGATAAGTCCTCTTAAGTGCTTCATTTAGTATATCGCGAAGAAAATACCTTGGAACATTATCTAATTAGGAATATAAATTGCTCGAGATATTCCAGATGTAGGAAAAGTCACTTCGTCGAAGTGGCCAAGAAGGAAGAAGCATAAGTGGCAATAAACTTAAATGCGGAAGGAGAGAAACACGGAGTTTCTGTGAATCAAAAATATGTGGAGGTACAACAGTGCTACGAAGAAAAGCGCTCCACTTTCTTAGGAACTTTTCAGTGAAGGCATTCATTTTTCCATGAAGGAACTACTTTAGGACTAAGTTCCTTCTTGGCGTTAACGTGAACGGACATTTTACAGTTCCGTCCAAGCAGCTTTCCTAATAAATTTCCGTATTTTGTAGTTGTGAGAAATGCAAATATTTAATCCATGCACTACATTCATTCAACAAAACCCATTAGGAACGTTATTTATGCTCAATTTCATCAAAGATTCTGTCGAGTATGTTGTCAGTACGTCAGAGTCATAGAAATTACATTTGCTAGCTTTTGTTGTGATTGTTAAAAGGAGCTTAAAAGAACTTTGTAATCCTTTTAGGATTAAGCTCAAGAAGTTTCCTTTTTTTTCTTCATGAGGAACTGGAATGTGAAATTAGTTCAAAATTTGGCCTGGAACTAGTTCGTATTTTAAGGAAGTTTTCCAGAGCCTGGAGAGGATTACCAGTAACCCAGATATGCAAATTATAGCGACTGTTCATTTAAATGCTGCCTTTTTATTGAAAGTTCAACTGACTTGAAATCTGTCGTCTGTCCACGTCAACTGACATATGTAAATGAAATTAGTAATTTTTATCTTCGCCACCCCTTTTCAGGACCTTAATAATTGCATCTGTTCACGGTTCCATATCTAACAGTTTGCACAGAATTTGCCAAACGATTCAAGCTACGATTGTCAGGATGTCGCTTTCCTTGGACTTCACTCAAAGGCTGTTCCAATTCGGTTCACATTCACTCTTCTCCTATACAAGGCTGGTCCGTGCGTTTCCTTTGCAAATACGACCAGTTTATTCAAACATCATGTATCAACTGTAGGTGGTCTTTTTCTCTTGGCTGAATAATTCTGGAAAGTGCACGAACTGCTTTTGCACAACTGTCCTCACTAAATGCAGAACGAGAATGATTTGTATTGTGAAGTCGCATTTTTTGTGTTACTATCTTCTTTAGGAATAAATAGGAAACATATTTCAATTATTTATTGTAAAGAACTTTTGAATTTTTCCTTCCAATTAATGTTTTCATGTTATTGTATTTTTTTCGTTAATTCGTAAATATATAATGTTTTCATAATTTTTATTAGATATTTATTAAAATGAACTATATTATTACTGATTAAATGTTCATTTAATCAATAAAAACCATTCACTGTATTCAATTGGTATGATCGTTAAAGAAATAATCATTTTAAAGTATTTTTATGCTCTGGTGATAAGAATAACTACCGACTATTTTACAGGTTTAGTAGAACATTTGTAATTCCCCTTAGATTCCCTTGAAGAAAAAAAAAATCGAGAAAAGCTTAATGCAATAAACATATTCGCTCATTCATTCTGTTAGCTATATCTTTTGTCTGTAAAACTATTAATAGAACGATAAGTGCAATTTTAATGACAGACTGCGATTAAGGTTTGGAGTTATTGGATGAAATAAATAAAAGTTAGGATCAAGTTACTTTACCATTGGAAATCACTTAAATTTATCATCTCTGGTGCAAGGACAAGCATCTTCAGAAGCACAATTTTTGAAACGCTTTTCTGTATTTTTTTTACCAATCTTACGTACTTTTGTGTCCTTAGTCTTTCCTTGAATGTTTGAATTTTCTTTCTTTTTATGTACAATATTTGGATCTACACCCAGCGAAAACGGAAGTTAAAAAGAGATTCTAATACGAAAGAAAATTTCCTTCAGGCCTCTGACATCAGACATACTGGATTTATAATAATTACGTTTTTTTTGGATGCTGGTCTACACAGTAAAAATAATTCGCCAACACATATTTGTATTATTTTTTTGAATGTAGGCTTATGTGTTTCTATGGCAGAAATATTTGAAAACAGAGATTACTTTCGAATAAGAATATTCGAATAAGAATAAAATAAAATAAAAATAACTTGTTTGATTAAATAACAAATTTAAATTATACAATTTCCGAAGCTTACATAATAAAAATAAACTTTTCCATTTACTTAAAAAATAAAAAAAATAAAGAGAAAAAGAATATTTACTTAGTTCAGAAATCTTCAGAGTAATCAAAGTTTAGGAATACAACTAAAGTCGAAAGGAAAAAAAAAAAAAATTAAGAAAAAATAAATAACCTTTGCAAGGAATTTGTTTTCTCAGTATCTTTATGCTACATTAACTTCCTAAACAAGAATCTAAATAAGAATCACAATATATTTGACAATTGTGTCTTCTTATCTTCCGGCTAGTCTTAGATGACAGGGATGGAATTTTGTGCTTCCTTAAATTAATGAGTCCCCTTCCTCCCACATAATGAGATGGATTTAACAGGATCTCGTGGCCTACTTCGAGAGGGACCCGCTCTTTATAGCAAATTACACGGACATCCGGCAGCATCTTACCACTTATGAAGATTGAGCCGAAAGAATGGAAAGAAAAAAAAAGGAAGCCTCCAGATACAGTTGGGATAAATATGCTTCAGGAGGTAGAAGAATAAAACAATAATTCGAATTGCTTTCATGAAAATCGTTTTTATTGATCGAATGTGTTGCTTCTTTTATAAGTATTAAGATTTAGGTACACGAGAAAAAAAGTTATCGTGAAGGATTTAAATTGAAAGAATTCTTGTAAAGAAAAAGAAATGGAGTGTTAATGTGAGTGTTCGTAGAGAAAGAATAATGGATTCAGCAAAAGAAGTCTCAAATATTCAACTGTTAGTTTGGTCTGTTCTGACAACTTTCGAACGCTAATGTTAATGACGACACATGTTCAGTCACTATATGATCGATATCTGAATGTATCCTACTTTTATTTAGGTAAAAGAACTTATCCCGAAAGGAAAATTATCATTTTGTTTTTTAAACCACGCCAATTTCATACCTGTGATAAGCGCATCTCTCCTATCTTGAAGCTAGGCAGTTACAGTTTTCCCCGTGCTGTTCAGGAAGTAAGCGACTTGCTCTACAGAAAAAAACAAAATTTGATCCTTTTTTTTTTCTCCCCCATAACTCAAATTCTGAAAAACAGATCCAACTCAGGCTTTATTTGTTATCAGATTATTGGCAGAAGTTAAGTTTTACAAAGTAACATTTTATTTTGATCAATACTTGTTGTTGGTAGTTTTTATAATTTTGAAATATATTACGGAACAATCCCCAAAAGGAAAAATAAAAAATCGAAATTTATTTTAAATTATTCATTTTTAAAATAAAGAAACCTTGCTTTTTAAATTGCTTTCATTTCTCGTTAAAGATTGTAATTGAAGATGTAAATAAAACAAAACTGACTAAAAGAAATAAAAGAACAGAAAAGGAAAGAAAAAGATAGTTAAAGATAATAGACAACAAGTAGTTTTTAATTGTTAACCATTTTATTTGGAAGATTCTAAAAGAACGTTCTAGAATGCCAATGCATTGTGCAAGCGACCAAAAGAAATGATTAAGCCTGATCCAGGAATCGAATGACATAAGTCACCTGAAACATGAGACTAGAAGTCAAACCATTGGATTAAACAAATCGAACCGAATTGAACACCACTATGAAATCAATAGTAAACACGAGTCGAATGTCAATAAGTCAGTTCTGCTGTTATGTCCTCCTCTTAGTGTTTAATTACTCTGGAATTACAACTGATATTTACTTTGAAAATTGGCGATCAAATAAATTACAGCACATTGCTCGTTAAGAACAAATCTGAAAAACCGCGAAAAATCATTGTGGAGAATCCCAGAGGCCTTGATTCCATTTCCTCCCTTCAAAAGTTTAATGAAATTATTTCATTAATTTGTGTTCATGGGTCAGTTAAAATTGAATGGACTTTTATTACAATGGACTTTTAATTTTAAAATGTTGGTTTGATCTTGTGCTCATAGATCAGTTTAACTAATTCAATGGTTCACTTTTAATCACTGCAATTCTGAGAAACCATTTCAATGCAAAGCTTATTAGGAAATAAATTAGACTGCGCTAATATGAAGGTTATTCGTCATAAATTCATTTCCTCAGCATTGGACGATCTCAACCTGTCGACGAAAGCTGTTTTCATTCTTTGTTGGGATTTCATTAATTAATTACCGAAGCATGCCATCTGCTCATTTCGCTAGCTAATCCTACAAGAGTTTTTAAGTCTTATTTAATTTTTAAGAGAAAACCTAATTTCATTTAAAGATAATTATTATTTTTTTAATTTTTTCCTTCAATTTAAAAATGTTATTCCTATTTTTCTGAGAGTTTATATTTTGTATTAATTTTCAAAAAAAAAAATCAATAAATTAATTCGATATAGTAGAATTAATTACAATTAACTCATGGGTCAGGTCTCTACACGAGTCCTTTTTATTTAATTCTATTGGCTATGTGCAGGCTTATAAATTTTCTTTTCGATTATTCCAAGGTAAGTCTCCTTTATATCTTGGTCTTTTTTGATGGACATTTATTTATGGTGTCGAATGTTTATACATGGAATAGATTATTTCATCTTGACGTTTCTTCAAGATATGTTTTGCATCGAACAAGCAAAATGCATTATCTATTTTAAGGGTAGCTACAGTTTCGGAGGCTGAACAACTTCCATCCCAGAATATCCTCAGTAAATATATATATATATGTGTGTGTGTGTAAATACAAACATTTATTTTAATTATTAACTTAATTAAGGTTTTTTCTTCTTTAAACAGGAGTTTTCTTTCTTTTTTATTTTTGATGACCCTGAAATTAGAAATAATCTATTTCTTAACAGACACATGCTGCCATAGGAAATGATGATAAGTTAATAGATAACTAATCAAAATTGAATTATTAATATTGACTATAAAACTATTTTTTGTTATTCTTCATAGTTTTCTCAAAGCATTATATAATCACAAATTGAGATCGTTTTCTGTACCTGTAAAAAAAGAAATCCGAGAACTTTCTTACTCAGCTCTCAAATCCTTTAATAACTTTGATTAGTTCTTTCTAAACATTCTCAGAAATTTCACAGAAATTTTTCTACTGAAGGAAGGTTTCACCAAAAAACTGGTTATACATGCATTGTTATGTAGAGATAAAGAATTGAATCAATAAAATTAATTTGCACAAGTTCCTTTCCGTGGTACTAAATGCTACATTCGAAACCGTAGATTTAATAAATATCAAGAAAGCAACTACAACGACTAAACAACAGGACATCTGACAGAATGAAACTTCAGATAGTCGGACTTTGGAAGAAGGTTGGTCGACATTGAGATTCTAAAACAATAACAATTTACTGTCGACATGGATCTGGAACTTAAAGGTGAAAGACAGATTAAGGAGGATAAGAATAAAACACAGTAGCCACATGGTTCTTTCTATAATAAAAATCAGTACCAATAGATTTAATAGACCTTGTCTCTTTTGAAGATATCCGTTGCAGTGGTAACGGTATAACATTCATTGAGTAATACAAGTTGCCATGGTGATTTAGATGAGTCTTCGCAGTCTTTCTTCATGCTCGTTTAGAAGACTACTGTACATATTGGAAGATATCGGCTGTAGACGAATTTTGGATGACTGAGCTACTGGATTATCAATAGAGCAATCATCCATCACAGAGTTCTTAATCTTTTTACGATTAAAGAACCCCAATGGATTGCAACAGTATGTCCTCACATCCCAAAGGCGTATCCAGGATTTTGGAATAGAAGAAGTTATGACTTTTGTGTACGTTCAACCCTAAAAAAACAAAACAGTAGTGTCCTTTTCCGGTTGAGGATGGGGTTACGAACAGAGCGATAGGGTTACGAACACTTTTCAAACAAATAACAGACCCAAAATCCTAGATTTGTGACATTTTTTTTTTTTTAATTAATGAAGCATCCAAACCTACATCTCTATTGTTTGACTCCCACACCCCGAGTTAAGAACCCTTCCTCTATTGGTTGAAAGATTTCCAATGAAACAGATGATTATTTTTTTTTCTACGAGAAATTCCCTTACAGTATTACATCAAAGTTCACCAAGTAATTTTCAAGCATTAAATAGTTGTATAACTGCACCCGCTTAATAGAGTAAGCCAAAAAATGAGAAGCTTAGATATGATATAATAAAAGATATACTGATTTTCATTCTCATCAGTAAAATATTAATCGACAAAAAGGGTATTATTAAAAAATTATTTACTGAATTTTAATAAATTTATTACTAAGTTTTGTGCTTTTTTTTTGCAAGAAATGTTCAATGTCTTGATTTAAGAGGTGAGTAACTTTAAGTAATAAAATCAATTCAAATCAAAGGAATAAAATTGGAAATTTGTTCCTTATACTAAGTTTACTTAAAATTATATTTAATTAGTTTTTAACTTTTTTTTTATTATTTAAAGAAAAGGAAAAAAGAAAACAGAAAAAAAATAAAGAAACGAAGAAGGGAGACAAAAAAAAAAAAAAAAAAAACTGGAAGAAAAGAAGGAAAAAAAAAAGGATGGCTCAAATCAAAGATAAACTTTGAGACGAACAATCTGATCTTCAGTTGCATAAAAGCCAAAGTTCAACTAAAAGATCACAGGAATTCCAAACTAGACAAACAACTTCTTAGTCACTGTTAGCTACTGGGTTGTAATTCCTTAAAGGTGATTCGAAATTTAATAATCAAATTTATTTGCTTCAAAATATTCCAGCCCTACGCCATTTTATTTTTAAATGGTTTTAGAATTAAAGGAAAAAAATGTAAAAACAAAAGACAAACTGTACTAAAGAATACTGTAAAAGACATATTGTAGTACTCTACAGAAAAGACTTACTTTAAATTTAATGATAATATTCACAATGTACATTTTTATATTGTTATAAGATATCCACTTATGTATTTAAAAAGTAACTTTTATGCTGTAATTCGGCATACTGTCAAGATAACTGAAGTAAAATCTTGTTTCACATACATAGAACTAAGCAGGGTCGGCCCGAGGGAGGGGCGAATCAAGGCGGTCACCTGGTGCCCCGCGGCTGGTTGAGGATTTTTTTTTTTTTCTTTATTTGTTGTAATATTATCAAACTTCCATTCGGCCACCCCAGAAAGATTTTATGATTATTTTCTTTCTTAAAATTCAGCTTGCTCCAACAAACCCCAAGACTGTAACAAGTTGTAGATAACCAAATATTTTAATTTTTTATTTAATGTAATTTTTAAAAGTGTCTGGAAGTAGTTTTAGCGAAGTTGGAAGCTGAAGTTAGGGAGGGCAACTACAAGACACGCAACTTCAACACGCAACTACAAGAAACACATTCTACACGATGCTAACACGCATGACGACACATGCAAGAAATGCCACACTACGCATAAGACGATTGACCACATAATATCAGGCTGTTCCCTTCTCTCCCAAACAGACTACCTCCACCGACACAATCAGGTAGCGTCGATCGTTCATCAACAGCTAGCAACAAACATTCACTTATTAAGAACACGGTCCCATACTACAAGTATACAGTACAAAGCGTATTAGAGTCACCCTCACATTTGCTGTACTGGGACAGCACCATTCACACAGACAAAACCATACATCACAACAGACCTGATATCACACTTGTTGATAAGGTCAACAAACATCTCATTGATATTGCAGTGCCTGTCAGCAAGAACATGCAGGAAACTCACACAGACAAGATCAGTAAATACACCGATCTAGCACACGAGCTCCAGAAGCAGTGAAGGCAGGACCGAGTATGTGTTGTACCCATCGTCCTGTCCGCCACTGGTCTGATGCCTCACACATTGCACCACAGCCTCAGCACACAAGAACTTCACAAAAACACAATTCCAGAAGGCTGTGGTACTCAACACAACACGCATAGTTAGGAAATTTATGGAAACAACCACACATCCCTAATCATTCTTGCACACGTCTTTACACTTGGCAATATGTGCCAAAGCAAAGCAAAGCAAAGCGGGTCCTTGACCCGCCATGTTGTCTTTGCTGGGGAAATCCAAGGTTTGAATCTTTTACATAATAATAATAAGAAGAAGAACATGCAGAAAACTCACGCAGACAAGATCAGTAAATACACTGATCTAGCACACGAGCTCCAGAAGCAGTGGAAGCAGGATCGAGTACGTGTTGTACCCATTGTTCTGTCTGCCACTGGTCTGGTGCCTCACACATTGCACCACAGCATCAGCACACTAGGACTTCACAAAATCACTTATGCACAACTGCAGAAGGCTGTGGTACTCAACACTACACGCATAGTTAGGAAATTTATGGACACAAGCACACATCCCTAATCATTCTTGCACACATATTTACACTTGGCAGTATGTGCTTTGGTCCTTGACCCGCCATATTGTTTTTGCTGGGGAAACCCAAGGTTTGAAACATACAATAATAATAATAATAATAATCACTTAAACATCTTTGCCATCAACAAATAACAAGCCTGCGAGAATACTTTCATATGAAATCTCAGGAACATCACTTGTTTGCCGTGGTTTGTAAAGCCGATGCGGGTTCCGCTCTACACCTCAGAAGTCAAGAGGCCATTGACACACAGTATTACACGACAGCGAATTTTCAAATTGAGGAATGGAAAGGAAAAGTTTTACATGGAACCCATCCTGCCCATCTCAACTGCGAAAAAAATGATAAGAAAGCCTCTAATATCTGGCTGCAGTATGGTGAGTTGTTTCCGGAGACTTGTGGCTTCATGATTGCCATTCAGGATAGGATTATCGCAACAAGAAATTACCGCAAATGCATCCTTAAAGAACAAAATGTAACTGATCGATGCAGACAATGCGGAGAATCAAAAGAGACAATAGAACATGTTCTTGGAGCATGTAGCACTCTGGCTGGGACCGACTACACAGTAAGGCACAACAATGTGGCAAAGATACTGTATCTTGAGCTTGCCTATGGCAGAGGTCTCATTCAAGGTAGAACACCTTACTACAAGTACCAACCAGAGGCTATCCTTGATGGCATCCAACACAAGATCTACTGGGATATGGAAATTCGCACTGATAAGAAGATTGAAGCAAATCGACCTGATATCATCCTCGTAGATAAGGAGAGAAAAGAGGCCACACTGTTTGATATAGCTGTGCCACTGAACCACAACCTTCATAAAGTATATGCCAGCAAGATTAATAAATACACAGATTTGGCCATTGAAATAAAGCAGATGTGGAAACTCAGAGCAGTTCACATTAGACCAATAGTTATATCGGCGACTGGAATTTTCCCAGTAAACACAATCAGACAACTGGAATTTCTAGAAGCAAGACATGTAGCAAAGGAAATGCAGAAATCTGTAATCCTAGACTCGTGTCACATTGTCCGAAGATTCCTTAGTTTGGAATAACTTGGGTGCACTTGACAACTGTCCGTGCATTCATTGATATCCATTAGAATTAAATGAGAAAAGAGAAAAGAAGTTGTATAATAATAATGTATTATGAGAACATCTTATAAAAGAAACGGAATTATAACCTTCCACATGACATTCTTGCAAATCAATACTGAAAGAAAGCTGATTAACATAGATAATTTACTATATTTCATATATTTGTTATATTTTGAAACTTGTTATACTTTGATGCTGAATAGTTGCATGCATTTTAGAATATAAAGTAGACTCAGGGCTGTTTTAGATATCTATAATCGAAAAACAATGATAATTTTGACGAAACATAAAGCAAAATTGTATAACAGAATTGAATAAATGCGCATGAAAAGCCTCAGGGTTCTGTTTTTCAGACATTGGTCTAAACTTATTTTAAAAATTTGAAACAAATCGGTAAGATCGTTGTCAGGTACTTACCTTGTTAGTGTATATTAAGTTCAAGTTTATTAAAAGAAAATAGAACAAGAAGATTAAAACACAGATTAAGCAAAGTAAAAGATGAAAGTGTTATTTTGGTAACTCCTCTATTACCAAAATCATCGGATACTTTACAATCATCGGATAGCAATTTAACATTACATAAAGTACTATAAGTATGATATACTTAAACTACTGTCTTATTATGAAAGATTAAGAACAGTCATTGATTATTAAAGATAAAATATCACAGATATAATACATGTTCCTTTTATAGAAAATCCAAGTAGTTCAGATTTTAGATGATGAACCTTACAAGTTTTCGTAGATAACAATGTCAGCTGAGATGTTTTGTGAAAGTATGAGAAAAGCACGTCATTGTTATGTTACTTATAATTAATATCATTAACCCCAAAATTGTTGATAAGAATGTTTTAAATCTACTAATAACTTGATTCTAAAAAAAATATAGTAAAACCATTGTTAACAAGTTGGCTGAAAAGACTGACAATATTAGCAGATTCAAGTTAATATTGTATTCGTAAAACTAATGCTAATAATAAATGCTAATAATAAAAGTAATAAAAAGAAAGAAAGAAAAGAAATACGCAAGATGTTTGACAAGTCGTTTGGTTGTCTGCTTTTTCTTTTTTTTTGTTCTTGACTTGAATTAGCTAACATTTCCAGTCTGTTCAACCATATGTCTATTACCGTCACATTACTAAAGCACCAATGAAATTTATTTATTACTCAACGCAGTATTTCATTAATGTTTTAATCTTGGTTTTACGTAAAAGAAAGTGCAAGTAAAATGAACAATTACGAGGTATTACTCATTTTTTTTTTTGTTATTATAAATATTACCGTTATTAATTAGGCAAAAGAAAATAACAAAACTTTTTATTTTCACTTATAAAAAATAAGCACAGTTCAAAAACAAGTGCATATCCCCTTTGGTTTCAACGAATGAGTGATGAAAATATGCTTAAGGAGGTCACTTTCATCTCAACTATAATTTTATGTCGTTAAGATGTTAACGCAATTAGCTCCGGCAAAAAACGAAATGTCACTCTCATTCGTACATAATGTCTATGAAACGAAATGATATCAGAACTTTTCCGGGTGTCTTCATAGTCTCTTCTCCGAGGACTGAATTACTGACTGTTTTGTTCTATTGCAAATCCTGGTCCATTTGTAAACACTGGACTTGGGAGAAGCAACCGATCTCATCCTGATGAATGAAATAACAAATTCAGAAGAACAGCTGCCACTTTCAATTCTGATCAAATTTAGACTCATTCTAGAGATATTGGAAGGAAATCTATGAAAAAGAATTATTTCAGTTCTCTGCTTTAAAGTAAAAGAATGGAATAAACAAAAAAAGTAGAGGAAAAAAAAGTGAATTCTTTTGAATGCAACTAAAAGCTAGAAAATTATCTGGCAAATAAAATGTTTATTTCTTTTTTTTTTAAAGACAAGAAGTTCAAATTAAGTTCCTGATTGAACTTAAAATCTACTTTCGTTAAAGTTTTGCAGTTTTTATTTCTCCGGTTTTATTGTGTGTGTGTGTCTGTGTGTGTGTGTCTGTGTGTGTGTTTTTATGATAACCAGAGAAAGTTTTTGGTGTTCGTGAATTGCAATATTTTCCGGATACCAAATCTACTTTCAATTTCCGATTTATTGAAGATTGATCAAATTTAAAAAAAAAATAATTTCTGTCGCCTAAAATTCTGTTAATTTTACTTTAATTAAAACGCCCCAATTTAAAATAGGATTATCATGATTATTATGATGAATGAATTATGATGTACTTTTAGACATTAACAGATATTCTTCTTTGCCATCAGTTCCCTTCTAATATTTTTTTTCCCAACTTCATAGGATATTGACAGATTTTGAAATACAAAATAAATAAATAAATAAACAGAAAAAGTCGTTGCTTGTCCGTAAACATATATAGGCCTACTAAGTTTCGGGAAGATGTGTTCACTGATTCCAAAGTTATTGGATGAGAGAAACAAATACATACAGAAATAAGCCTAACTTTTTTTTAGAAGAATAGATTAAAAATAGAAGCCTATTTGAAAAGGAACCTATAAAAAAACTATAAGATTTTTTTATTAGGCTAATGATAGATAAACATGACAGATAGAAATGACCTATCATGGAATACTTTCACAAGCATTTCTTGCGAACGACCTCAAAACGTTAAATTTAATTTATACTCATTTTAAGATACTTTGAGGCTATTTATTAGGCAACTAATAATGTAATCAATGTCAGCTTTTCTTCTATGAGGCAATTCAAGGAATAGCGCTAGATGAAATTCAGTATTACTGTGATTTGTTTTACTGTTTTTTAAAAGTCGATCCCAATGCTCCTTACATCACGGACATCGGTATGTACATATGGAGATGGAGCGTCATTACCATTCTATGATTAAATGGCAGGGAGAGATTCTATGCTTTAGAAGGACCTAAACTAAATGACTACACGGCAAAGTTGTAATCAACAAAACCCAAATTTTACAACGTTTATTTTAAACTAATTAACGTTTATTTTAAATTCATTAAGCATAATTTTTTACTTATCTGTTAGCTTTATCAATTTAAGCTACCAATACAATTTTCTTTTAATTTAATTAATAGTTTTTATATTTGTTTTATTTTGCTACTCAAAAAAGTTTGATTACTACATTGCTTGTGTGAATAATTCAATTGTCTCTTGCTTATTTAACGAATAATAGTAACTTTAAACTAAAAAATCCAAAGCTTGCTTATCTGTATTTGAATTTTTAATTATTATATCTCTAAGTATGCAATTTTAAACATTATATTCATGAAGGAACGACTTTTAACGAATTCGCTAAACATCGAAACATCGTTTCTCTCATCAGTGTGATTAATTTAGTAAAGCTGAAACACGAATACATTTTATTTATCTTTCATGTCAGCGCTTTCTCAGTTCACTAGTTGTGTTGCAATTTTCCGTTAGACCTGGATGTTGACATTCGCCATTAACACCTTGCAGCAATAAGTGCTTATCGGTGACCTCTGTTTATACTTGTAGATTTTCAGATTAATGGCTTTTTCTGTAACCCGGAACATGGAAAAAAGAAAAGACCACCTCATTGCAAAGGAAGATCTGACTTGGAGGAGTCTGTAGGCGTAGCAGTTTATACCTGGTTCGCTCCAATAGAAGGAGGTCAAGGAACGGGAAATCGACCGCCCTGCCGCCGGATCACCTTTAATAACGAAAGGGTTTTCTCTCTCTAGTGTCATGGGATCGATTCCGTTAACGTCTTTCCTTGCTTTCATAAATTGTCCAAGAACTTGTTTAGGTTACCGCCATTGGCTAATGATATCACTACGCATCAATTCGACAACAGGGACTCTTTTAAGTTAAAACAAATATCCAAAATGAAGGTGTTTTAGATAACGAAACATAAAAATATTTAATATATTGGTATCTGGTGACCATAGTGAAAGGAGTGATTCATTCTGAATCGATGAAATGGTAGTAAAACATCCCGGACTGTCAAAGTGCTTTAAGGCATAATGCGGAATTTTTAAAGATTTTTCTCTCTTTAGTTTTTAAGTTTCACGTGACTACAACCAGTTTTTGAAATAAAGCTGCAGAAAATGTAGATCATCAATTCAATCGGATTTATTTCTTTATTTTTATTTATTTATTTATTTATCTCGATTTTAATAAATAATCCTTGAGATTTTTGATTCAAAGGGAAGAATGTGCATATTTTTCTTAAAATTTCAAGCTAAGCTTTCTTTTTAAACAAACAGAAAATTGGTTCTTATTCTGTTTATTTATAAATTTTCCAGCACAATAAATTTATTCCTAAGCTTTCTTTTTGTTTGTTATAACCTTTTTTTTCTCTATTGCCTGAACCCTATATGGATTCATAAACTATCAAATGCGGAATGTTTTTCCAAACCTTTATTGCCTTTGTGATAGCCACATTACTGTATGAGTTTGAAACTGGAAAAGAACTGCAAGTAGGACTTTTATTATTGAATATAGATAAAATAATGCGAAATGATCGTTTAGTTTTTTTTACAATGTCTGTTTAATGTTTACAATCTTACATAGACAAAAATTAATACTACCTAATGAAAAGTAATGAATATCGTTTATTTTATTTGAATTTTTTATAACCTTAATGTCTAGTTCTTACTCCCTATTCTCTGTCATCTCAGTAATAGGTCACTCAATTATTGCTAACTAAATACTTTAATTGATATAGTACAGTCTAATGTCGGTTAATCGACCAAGACGGTCATCTAATTTGTCAGATAACTGGTTTCCTACAAATGATTTTTAGGACAAGTGACTGCTACCGGATATTTAAGATAATTGTTTAAAGCTGAAAGAAATGATGAAAATTGATCAAAATGTTAAAAACTAGGACGTTAAATCTGAAACCTGAATCCAATAATTTCCACAACATTGTACTGTACTTATTCTGTTGACTTAATCTGGGTGCTCTTCAATGTTCTTTAAATGGAATCAAGGTTACCACCGGTTATTGGCAGAACTCAAAGTAAACAAACAGGAAATATTCTTCCCCTGAGCGAATTGATGCATCTGTCATCAAGTTAATGACGGACAAAATTAGAATTTCCTCTAATAAGTTAAATGCTTAAGGATTCTTATTTAATTGATTGAATTCAAAGCTTAAACCAGTTTCCTATCAATAAAAACATTCCATTACATTCTATTTTAAAGAAAATAACAACTTTGCCAAGAAGATTTTTCATTTAGTCTTCTAAATTAATTGTAATAAAGGAATTTTCCAAAGGAGAATTTTGCCAAGAAACCTCTCAGAATAAGTGTGTTCATCCTTAGTGTGTTCATCTTTCCTGAAGTTTATAATATTTAATTAACAAAAGAACAAACCAAATGTGTAGAAATAGGAGGTAATTGCTTCTAAAGTAGTATTATTCATAAATCGGATATTTTCAAAAATTAATTTAAAAATATATTAATATTCTTGAAAATAATAATAATAATAATATTAAAAATAATAATAATAATAATAAGGCTGTCCCCTTCTCTCTCAAACAGACTACCTCCACCGACACAATCAGGTAGCGTCGATCGTTCATCAACAACTAGCACACAAACATTCACTTATTAAGAGCACGGTCCCGTACTACAAGTACATACCACAAAGCGTATTAGAGTCACCCTCATATAAACTATACTGGGACCGCCCCATTCACACAGACAAAACCATACATCACAACAGACCAGACATCACACTTGTTGATAAGGTCAACAAACAGACCTATCTAATTGATATTGCAGTGCCTATCAGCAAGAACATGCAGAAAACTCACGCAGATAAGATCAGTAAATACACTGATCTAGCACACGAGCTCCAGAAGCAGTGGAGGCAGGATCGAGCATCGTTCTGTCTGCCACTGGTCTGGTGCCTCACACAGTGCACCACAGTCTCAGCACACTAGGACTTCACAAAAACACTTATGCACAACTGCAGAAAGCTGTGGTACTCAACACTACACGCATAGTTAGGAAATTTATGGACACAACCACACATCCCTAATCATTCTCGCACACGTCTTTACACTTGGCAGTATGTGCTTTGGTCCTTGACCCGCCGTATTGTTTTTGCTGGGGAAACCCAAGGTTTGAAACATACAAACATAATAATAATAATAATAATAATAATAATAATAATAATAATAATAATCCCTACGGACCCTACCCCCTCACGCTTGGGGCGGAACTACCCTTGCTTCAGGGTTGGCTAAAGGATCCTATCATCTACGATGAGGTCTTGTTGTAGTATTGATCATTTTGCATCGGTTGTGGCGCAGGATATAGTTACATGCGTTCGGGGGTTAGACAAAGGCCTCCGTTCGAAAAATGTACTATATTCTCCCTCAGATGGTTATGGAAAAGTGGCACCTCATTCTATAGTATGACAACCTCCATCCAGCCCAAACAGTCGGAATTATTTCGTCTTTGTCGGAGCAGGCGACTACCCAGACTGGGAAACCGCGCCAGCGCATTCAGTGGTCTTCACAGATGAACCAGGATCTCATGCGCAATTATTACGGAGTTAGGGGCTCATCTCACAGGATACAGACAGCCACTATACAACGCATTCACCACACGTTATCCATCGTTAGGGCTTACCGAACAGCGGATAGCCGATCAGCGACGTTCCATAGAAGGTAACAATCTTGTTCCCACATCCACATCCACATTTCCTAATTTTCACAAATTAGGAAGGAAATCGCTGAATCCATCTACAACTTCCCACAGTACAACTACTGACATATTACAAGCTGCACAATATCATTTCTACTCTGCATCAGCGCAATACACAAGCTCAGATCCCACACTCAGGCTCCCCAAAGTACACACATCAAACTCTTCACAGTCGTATATCATCTCAATACACACTACTCCACAACACCTTGATAATAGCCAAACATTAGAAGACATACACACAACACTACTGCGCGGCACATGGAACCATTCGGGAACTTGGGATCAAACAACACCACATACCTCCCACTGCACGGTCACAAGAATACATCCCCCTTTAGAGATGTCGCCTTGAGGGCCGCATCAGCGACCTCAGAGGAGACATATCCAGCCTCACATAATACTGTGCAGGAAACAAAACAGAGAAACTTATGTCCCAGTTACGAAGATATTCAAACGCATATACACTGAAAAACGCACCCTGAAAACTATCTCCCCACACTTTACAAACTCCTCACCTTTTGCTTTCAAACAAAATCTATCCACACATCGAGACACATAACATTCTTTCCGAACAAAGAAGAGCTATCGTAGAAACTCCCAAGGTTGTAAGGATCAGCTCCACATTGATTGCAATCAAGCTGCAGGCGCGCTCAAAGAATAAGAATTTAGGTATCTCATACATCGACTACAAGAAGACATTTGACTAGGTCCCACATTCCTGACTCCTACACACTCTTCTTTAAAAATACACCCCAAGATCACCGCATTCTTGGATGCCACGATGAAGACTTGGAACATAACATTAGATTTGCGCATCTCCAACACCTCCATCACTACAGTGTCCATTCCCATAAGGAGAGGTCTCTTCGAAGGTGACTCCTTGAGTCCTCTTTGGTTCTGCCTCGCCATAAATCCCTTTGAGCCTTATGCTAGACAGCACAAAACACGGCTATTGATGTACCTCAGGCATTTTGACATCATACAAAATCACACATGGATTACATTAAACTCTGTGCCACAAGCAACACACAACTTACTAATCTACTACAAGTAACCACACAGATCTGGAGAAGATAATTGAACACGAAGATTTGGAAATCAAGGTCCAAAATCTCTGAGGAAAGATAACCATAACAATTCCAATAGTGAGCAAAGCACTAATTATAATTCCGAAGGCTCTGAAGAAACATTTAGGTACTAAAAGCATAAGTACGACATGAACTGGATAACTTATTGGCCAAAGTATTGGGAAAAAGTCAATCATGCAATGACATCCTCAATTTTTCGATATCCAAATACTTATGGAAGAATGTGATTAATTATTATCTTTTTTAAATAAAAGTCATTTAAATATATCTTAATATCAAGGGTCACCTCCGATTTTATTTTTAATGGCAGCTTTTATTGTTGAACCATTTCTTGTAATTAGACTTACACAGGTTTTCAAGAAGACCTCCAAGAATACCTACAATTGTTTTTATAATAAACAAAATTTAACGTGTAAAATAATTAGAATTTAAATAAAATAAAAGCTAACACACAAATAATAGGATAAAAAGCATTTAACACTTAAAAACGATATGTTTCGTTCAGTCTAAGCTGAACTTTTTTGTTTTTGTAATACTTCTAATACTAATTAGATCGGTAATTAACAAGAAATAACAATTACATTTAGAATATCGCACCGAGATTCCTATCAGATGAAGACAACCCATAGAAGAGTTTGGCAAATATTCGTAATGCTATTTCCTTGGTTGAAGCACTAATGTTGTTGATATGAATTATCCTACACTAATAACTCCATGTTATGTAGTATGTATGGTTTATACGAGTATGTACGTGTTCCATACAATGATTTCCCAGTTTTTTATTTTTCCATTTACGAGTTTATAAAAACTTTTTGATTTGTATAGTCTTTAGAAGGAGACCTCTTAAACTAACATTTGCATCTCCAAATAATAACAATTGCGTAATAGCATTATAAGTAACTATAAAAAGTGAAGCAGAACACCAATTATGAATGAAAATTTTGTAAGTCGGAAGAAATACATAATTAATTTTTATATGCAACAATTTAAATCACAAACTTCTGTGATTTTATATGCAACAATTAGATAAGATGGCATCTAATTGATTTCATGCCGTTCAGGTATAACCTTGTGATCAAGGCGATGGCCTGCCACGAGACTGACACGTCTGAATCTGGGTTCGAATCCTGGCGTGGGGCTTAGATGTTTCTTTCTTCTTCAGTGTTTGTTTCTCTTCATAGGAGGCAAAATCTGACTGTCACCTTACAGATGCGTCCTCGATAGTTATCCAAACAACAGCAGCATTAATTATCCCGTCATAGAGTGTAGCTCTCTTACTAATGACTGTTAGTGATCCAAAAACTGGATCTGGGGATATGTGACAACAACGAACACACAGAATAAGTAATGGAAGATAGGCAGACTGAAACAGGCATAAGTAACAATTTAAACGATTAAGGCCAACACTTCTCGATAATTATTAAAAGATATAATAGTCTAATGAAAACTTCGATTAAATGATTAGAATTTTAAGATATTCAATGAAAGATGGTATTGCAGATTTCATAACGGAATTTAAATTCGGTCTCTATTAGACTATTAAAATGGGATTACAGTCTTGGCAAAAGGATAAGATGTAAACTATCTTCGTTTGAGAATGTTCAGGTCCTTTTTTTTTGTATTCAACACCTTCAAAGGAAGCAAATTAAGATGATGGTTATATGGATGACCAAATGATAAGACATAATATTCTTCAGATTTCAGATTTCGATTGAAGACTTTTTTTTTTTATGTTGTGTTTGTTGTTTTTATCAATCCTTTTATTTTTTTTTTAATCATAGATACACAGAGGATGGTTTTTATTCTTTGACTTGCATCATTATCCTACAAAATAATGATAACTGTAGTGGTTTTGTTTTCTCACTGAAGTTGAAATTAGTTTACAAATGTTAACGCTTAATTCACAAGAATTCTACCAATTACTAAAGTTAATGTTAATTTTTATCCAATGTTTCCAGTGATCGACTGAACTGGCATAAGATCATCGCTGTCAATCGTTACAAAATAAGGTTGTACAGGTTAGAAGGTTTTTATACTTCACAAAGAAATGTATCGACTTTTGGATCAATAAGATAAAAGAATTAGCAGAAAAATGTCAAAAAACATCAGAGAAATTATTTGAAGATCTTGTGGGATTTAACAGGAAGTTCAAATATTCTCTGGTTTCAAAGTCGAAGCGAAAGTTGTTAAAGGAAGTTGAGATACAGTCTAGGGATAACATGACATATGAAGTTATTAAAAATCAAAACGATTAATGTATTATCATTAATGCGCTGATTCACCTCAGACAAATTGCGTAAGAAAACAACACTACGATGGATCAATTTCTTTGACTATCGTATATACGTTAAGCACGAATCTAACAGAATAGTTTGTTCTGCCTAATAATAATAGATGACATGAAGATTTCGACATTTATTTAGAATCATTTGGTCTCTTAATCTTGTCAGATTTTAGATATAGCTTCCAAATTAGACAAAGTAATAAGTTAAAAGTAATTCACATAAAAATAAAAAACATTCAAGTTGAATTAGACACAAAATAAAAGCGTAATAAATAAATAAATTTCATTGTTAACTTGACACATTGTCGGTCAGAATGTCATAAATTCTTTGAAAACATTTTCCCTAATCTTTAATATTACAAAAATATATATCTAATTTAAAATACACGTAGTTTTTTCCCATTTTCTAAAAAAGTTAATTAAATCTGCAAATATTTACTGAAGTTGGCTGAATCGACGCAGACATTAAGAGAATCAATAAGTGAATTAATATCGTTTGTTTTAGAAATCATAGAAAATCCATTCTAATTTCGATTCTAATGTCTTTCTATGAGAATTTTTGTGACATTGTGGTGCTAATTTATCTGCAGCGACCCAAAACAGAAAAAAAAAAAAAAAAAAAATCAAATGTTTGATAGTCTCCTCGCCTTATGTACACCAAGTTTCGGTGGTTCAAAAGGTGAGGGAATAAACACAAACACCCACAAAGCCTCACTGTCTTGGAGAAGGAGGCTAACAATAATACTGATATAGAAAAATCACATTTTTCATCGGTTGAAGCACTTTGTTTAAGAGATAGGCAGCACAGGAGGTAAAACTCCAACGATCACCAGCCGAACGAAATTGAGATCAGAAGGTCATTTATTTACAGTATTTAATAAAGTGATTAACATATTAAAAAAATCCTTAAAGCAAAATTACATAAAAAAATTTTGAATAATTTATCACGGAAAAAAAAAACCACCATTCAATCTACACTAACAATTAAAACGTGGGATATCTGTTCTAATAGGAACATAATATTATAGATTAGAATAGGTTTAATCTTTCCTAAAGTAACAGAGCATTGATAGATCAATAAAATTAATAGAGCAACTAATCAATGCATAATCATAAATGTAAAATTCGTGTTTCATAATAATGAAGAGAAAATTATCTCTGTTGATGCTATATTTAATTGACTAAAGCCAATTAGTTTTGTACCTTGAATTTCGTATCGAAAGATCTAATCTCAGCAGATTAAGATAAACACTTCCACTTAAGCGTATAGTTGGGACATGGATCGAGTGGATAAAAAACTCAGATAACCAATAAAATCACTCAATGAAGCCGTAAGATAAAAACATGCTTCCCATCATAACAAAAAAAGAGAAGTTTTATAAGTGTTAGTTAGATTTTTAATAAATACTTTTATTAATATTTGTTTACTGTTTGGATATTTTTTACTTTTTATTTCGTAAGATTGAGAAAATTGTTCGCTTGTTTTCAAAGCGTCTGAAATACCGAATTAAAACTATTAATTGATTAAATAATAATCTTGTAGTTGTTAAATAATAATAGTAAATCAGTTCTTGATATCATTTAATAAATGTATGAGGCTTCTCATATAATGTATTAAAAAAATTCCATTTGTGATCGAGATGTAGCTGATAAATAAAGTAGCGACTATTTCTTGTTTTTTTTTTTTTATTATTTTTTAAAATTTTATTTTCATTATTGAAGAGCTATCAAATATATAAAGAGATAAGAATTGCCGTCATAGTCTTTTCTCTGGCCCTCCGATCTTAACTTCGTTCTATTCAGCTTCTGGTCACAGGAGCCTTACCTCCTACGCTGCCTTTCTTCGAAAGAAGATTCGGACTTGACCCCTTAACCGTAGCATTTATTTTTCTTCTTCATATGTTTTTTATCCCAACCCATATCCCAACCGCTCATATGTTTTTTTTTCCAAACAAATTTAGTAGACAATTTAATTTTTTTCTTTGATGTATGAATTTTATATTTTAAATACAGTAACTTATTTACTATGCTTTATAATATATTCATGCGACCTTCAACTCAAGATGTGTTTAAATTTGTTTCAGATGTGTTTAATAAGAAAAAAAAGCAACATGTGCTCTTTCGTTTACAAAACCTTTATATTTAAATTTTGAAAAAAAAAAATAAAAAAAAATAGCTTTAACGTTTTACTCTTGAATCTTTTTCATTTATTTATTATTATTATTTTTTTATTATTTCCGATTCTATACTTTTCTAAAAACATAAAATAAAATAAAACCTTTTGAAATCAATTTTTCTTGGTTTACTTTTTTTCTCTAGATTTTCTGCTTTTTTTTTTTTTGTTCTTTAAGTTGCAACGAATTCTCAAAACAACAAAAAAATAGAATTTTTTTTTTTATTCTTACTTAACTTGAAAACCTGGCAACCTATTAAGACCTGTTTTGCTTTAGAGTTTCGTAATTTTTTTGTCCATTGCACTTATATTTTAAGAAATTATTAGAAATTACAGTTCTTGCACCACAGTTAATATTCAAATGAAATTAATAGATTTACTAATGCAAATAAAACTTAAATGAAAGCTATATACAAACAAACCATACTTCTTCCTTAAATCTTCTCTTTTATAATAAATATTATTAAACATCATAACACCAGAAAATAAATGTCAAACTACATTTATTAACCAATACCAATTGGTATTGATAATAATACCAGTAAGGAAGAAGATTTTAATATAGGAGTAAGTGATATGAAATCAAAATTAAAAAAGAATGGTTATACTGACAGATTCATAGATAGCTCAATAAGAAATTATAATAAATTTAAGATAAAAGAATTGGATAAACATAATGAAAATAGATTTTTCATTCCGTATCTGAATAAGAACAGCTGGAAATTAAAAGAAATTGGTAAAAGATATGGAGTAAACTTAAATTTTAAATATAGAAATAAGTTAAAAAATATTTTATGTAAAAAGATAAATAGCAATGACAAGAAGTTTGAAATGGGTGTTGTTTATAAATTAGATTGCCTGAATTGCGATTCGTTCTATCTTGGGGAGACGAAAAGAACAGTTCAAGAACGCATGGGGGAACACGAATATTATATTAGACAAAAATTAGTAAAGGAATCTGAAATTGCTGAACACTGTAAAGACAAGCAACATTGTATCAATTGTGAAGTAAACATTTTATATAATGAAACAAATACAAAAATTAGAAAGACAATAGAAAGCCTATGTATTCGAAATTCGAAAGAAAAAAATCTCAATAGATGTGATGGAGTTAAAGTTAGTGAAAATTTAGTAAAATTGGCTAGAGAAATGATTAACAAAAAATTCGTAACGTCTAACAAAAAGGTAATAATCGAAAAATTAAAGTGTTAATAGGCTTTCTATTATCCATCTAATTTTTTGTATTCGTTTGATAAGAATCTGTGATTATTAATAATGTGTGATTGTTATATTGTAGATTATGATCTTTTATTATTATTGTATTGACGTTTTTTAACTGTTAATGTCAATATTTTAAGGTCATTCTTGTAATAGAATCTCGTCAATTTATTATTATTGTAAAAAAGGCTTGAAAAAGAGGAGACGGTTAATTTTTTATCTCCTTGAAAATTCGTTTTTTCAATTAATAAATGTAGTTTGACATTTATTTTCTGGTGTTATGATGTTTAATAATATTTATTAAATGAAAGCTATTTCACTGTGAACCAATTAAAAGTTTTCCATTATAATATAATTATTTATATATTTTAAATTATATCTTTTTTTCTTCTTTCTTTTTTCTTTAGTTGATATATAGAATTAAATTAATCAGCAATAAATGAACGCTGGGAGTTGAATGAAACTTCTAAGAATTCACAAATCAAGTTTATAAATTATTTTTCTAAAAAAAAATATAAAATCGAATAAAGAAAAAATTTCTTTTTTATGTTTTACTTTAACCCTTCATGTTGACTTCCAGTGTAACCTCTATTAAAGGCTTTGTAACTAGGGCTGCCTGTTTGTTAACTGACCTTATAAAAGAATTTTGATTCATAAGGATGTCAAAAGCATTAAATCGATATCCTGTGGGAGTGGAAACCAGGTTTTAAACTATAAAAAAATTAGGACATCAAAATAAAACCTTAATGTTAGTAAATAAACTAGAATTTCTTAAAACGAAAGAATATTTATTTTTTTTAGTGAAAATTTATTTCAACATTATTTCTTATTCTTAATTTCAATTATCTTATTTGAAAATTTTAAAAATGAAGAAAAATTAGAAAAATTGTTGTAGAGTTTCTATTATTTATTAAATTTATTCAGAAAAGTTAAAATTTACAAAACATTTCGTAAGCTTTTCAATAACCAATATCAGTATTTACTGCATTTGTGGAATCTTCATGGGTTTTAATTGATTTAGTTTATGTAAATATATGTAATTTAATGTATATAAATATATATACAGCATAGACCTATATTTTTTTCACAATTCCTAATATAGTTAAACTTATTTTAATTTTCTGAAAGGCCCTTTTCATCTGTAAAACAGTTGATAACAGAGAGTGTTCAACGATCATGTTTTGGATTATTTTTCAGGGTTTAATCGCTTATGAGTTAATACCCATTATAAGATGTATGATGTAGTAATGCGCACATAATACTGTAACCGATATATGGAGTAATTGTTTTTTTATCTTTGTTTCAGAAAATGAAAACAAACTCTTACTGCTAGAAGAAATGCCCTATGCCTCTACGTACGGTACATCTGAAAAAAACGAACGAAAGCAATTTTTTTCTTTGGTGTTTTTACTATCACATTTCAAGCATATTCACAATAAACTTTGGTGAAAACTTATAATAACGACTATCCTCGCGCCATTCACCACGAGCTTGGATGCTGGCTACATGTTGAAACAAACAAAATAGTTATATATACTGGCCACTAAATTTAGGGAATATTGCGAAATGAATATAATACACCCAAACAGCAGAGGCATTTGAGTTTATTTATTAAAGAACATCATCAGAGAAACAAATGATACGAAAATGTAAGTTGTCTGAATATGTAAATGAGGTGCAGAATCCATTTAACGGGATTGCGCAGGATGTGCATATGGACAGGGGTTAACATTCGCAAATCAAACGTGAAAAATGTATCGCACATTGACTGTTCAGTAGGATGTATGGTCACCTGAGAATGCTACAACACACTGACAGCGATGAGGCATGGAGAGGATCAAATTATCCAGCAGTTCCTATGGGATTGGTGGCCACTCGCCCACCAGCTGAAGAAGTGTTATGGGAGATGATTGACATCACGTCTTCCTAGTGCATCCCAAGCGTGTTCGATGGGATTCAGGTCTGGAAACTGTCTGTGAAAGCCAGTCCATGCGCTCAATTCCAGCCTCTTGCAGCATGTTGTTGATGAGATGCGCACGGTGGGGGCGTGCATTATCGTCCATAAAAAGAAAGTTGCCACAACTGCTCCAGCATAGGCTACCACTATAGGCTGTAGAATTTCATCCCGATATCTTACAGCATTCGCCGTTCCATTTCTAACAACATGGAGGTCGATACTACCACCAATGCTGATGCCTGCCCACTCCATGATTCTACCAAAAGAATGTCTTTCTTGCAAGAAACGTGGATTCTCCCGTGTTCCACGTTCACCCCAGATCAGGGCACGACGATTATCAGGCTGCAGACTGAATAATGACTCGACTGAAGAGAACCGTGGACCAGCCCACCTTCTGCGGGTTCTGCGATGTTCAGCAGTTAACAGAATGCATACCATTGGTCGTAGGGCATACAGTCCACCGTGACGGAGTCGATTTCGTACGGTCTGAGTACACACCCGAAGCCCAGGAGCAGCGAGAAACTAACCCGCAGCTCAGTCGAATTGCTTCGCCGGTATCTTCGTGCTGTTAGCATCAAGTAGTGATCATTTCTTGCAGTGGTGGCATATGGGCGGCCCTGTCCTGGTCTTTTTCATACTGTGCCAGTCTCTCTGAAGAGATTCCAGTCTCCTATTCACTCTTTGGGAGATTCCAACCGCTGCTACCAGTGTCATCTTTGTTTGGCCAACATCAAGACGCCTGTGACGCTCCATGCTTCAGATTCGGGTAAATCACGCTGCAGGGACATTTTCAGGTGATACTCAACGATTCTGCCACTTGTTGTTGATCCAGGAAAGTGGAGATAACCCAGCAACTCCAGCTTCTTTATACAGGGTTGTGGGCAAACATGCAAATTAACGTTTTGCATTACATTTTCATATTCAGACAACTTCCATTTTCGTGTCATTTGCTTCTCTGATGATGTTTTTTAATAAATAAGCTCAAATGTCTCTGTATTTGGATGTATTATATTTATTTCGCAATAATCCCTAAATTTTGTGATAAGTGTAATATATTGTTCAACTTCCGTTGTTCATATATGATCCACATTTAGAAAACAATGCATTTCCTATCTTATATTGGTTGGATATTTTAACTATTTGTCTTTGTAGAATCTGTCACTGATGTTTTTGTATACCTTTATAAAAACATCCTTTATTATGTATTTCAGAAATGTTACGTGAAAATTACTGTAACTGCAGAAATATGTATTAATAAGTATTTCATTCATACTGAAAATAGTTATTATTTTTATTAATTAATTGATATTAAAACAAAGAAATTTTAAAAACTAATAAAATTTATTATTAATGTTAATTTATGTTAAAATTGAAATTCTAAAATCTTTATTTTAATTAGATTCATTTACAAGTGTTTTTCGAGAATTGAATTAGATTAAGGTAATAAATTAAATTAAATTGTATTTACTATAGTGTTTATCTTACAGGATGTACGTTATACGCCATATATGTTTTATGTGTATTATATGGGTGTTTCTCACTTTGAGAAAAAGAACCGTAAACATGGGTTCTCGAAAACATGTCGTGAAATTGTATTAAATAATTTTATATGTTTTGTGCAGAATTGGTCTCCTTATTCGAAATTGTATATACTGTACTTCAGAGAAAAAAAAACCAAAAAAAAAAAAAACCAGAAAGAACGAAAACGTGAAGGATACTTCACGTATAAATGAGCTTTGAAAATAAAAACAAGTAAACCAATGCAATATGAAGCTAAACTGACCATTAAAGATTAAAAAATTGTATCATTTTGAAATTACACGCTTCTTTAGTGTGAAAATGGTGTAAGAACGAGTAAAGCTGCGTTGCACTCTATATATAAGCCAAATAATAGTAGCTGAATAATCCGAAAAATAAGAGAAAACTGGAAAAACTTTATATATTTTAAACCATATCATGCTCAACAACTTTGTTGATAACCCACATGAAACAAGAGTTCAGTAAATATTTATTTACTGAATAAAAAAAACTAACAAAAAAACCGTGCGTTTGTAATACAGTGCAACTTGGATAATTCGAAGCTGAAGGGACCACTACAAAACTTCGAATTATCCAAGACTTCGAATTAAACAAGTTCTTTTAACTTTAATTTCAGGTCCACTGAATGCTTGAAAAGATTATTCTGTCAATAAGTAAATATTTCTTCAGAAAGATCACGGTATGAAAGACTTAAACTTAATTATGTAAACAAAATAAGATTTGTATTATGTAAGCTACAGTACAGTACAGTACTATTACATTCAGTACAGTACTTACGTTGGATTGGCCATCAATGTACCAACGAAATTCGGCGCTATCCCGTACTCGTTGGCGATTTGGCAGTTCTTCTTCACATCCTTTTCCACCTCGCGAATGACGGAGACCTTTTCAGCGAACGTTAAATTCTTGTACACACGTGATTTACTGAAAGATATGGTGACACTGACAGTAGGAAGCTCGAATGGCGTCTGAAGCGTCACGTGTCGAACAGTGGCGGGAAGGGGATTTCAGTTGTCACGTGTCGAATTTCTTAAGGATGAAACGCCGAAAAGTCGTTATGGTTCGAATTTTTTTATACAAAACTTCGAATTAAGGAAGTTGAACTTCGAATTATCCATGATTTTTTAACATTGATTTAATAAGAAATTCAAGGGACTAAGAGAAATCTTCGAATTAACCACGATTTCGAATTAAAAACGTTCGATTTATCCAAGTTGCACTGTATTAATTTTCTTCATTGGCCAAGCTATCATAGTAATTTTTACTATGAGTGTAAATAGCCTATATTAATGCATGTAACAAATTCCAGCACCACAGGAATAGAAATTTTATTACGATTTCTTTAAAACTGTAGATAATAGATTTTGATTTGATACTACTTTATTTTTTTTTATATAAGTATGTGATTTTTGACTACATTTGGAGGTTATTGTTGTCGGTGCTTTTTTTTTTGTGTGTGATTTCATTGTGAATTATATTGATGTATTGTTTAATGAAATAGTACCGTTCGCAAGTATAGACTAGTGGACATTGAATTCCGAAGATGCTTCATTGTGCTTCTGTAAAGGTGTCATTTATCAATACACCAAAAAATTTTGTAAAAGAAGAATAGCTTTTAAAATACAGTAAAACCCTGTTATTGCGCTCCTCAAAGGACCATGACCTAATTGCGTAATAGAGCTATATCGAGGTTTTATTGTACATAGAAAACGTCCAGGGACCGTATAAAAGGAGCGTAAAGAACGGGTTAGCGCTATAAGCGGGAGCGCTGTATCGAGGTTTTACTGTATATACTGTAGATGGTTACAATCCAAGAAATTCAAAGCCGGATCACAAAACTACTGCAAGAGGAAAAGTTGTAAGTACTCCAATAAAATGGACAATATAGAAATTTCGCATAACCACCGGACAATATCTCATTGCTTCAAAACAGACATTAATTACAATTCTAACTATACGTCAAGAAAACATATATGTACAAAGTATATAACAGACACGTAAATACCGATAGAATTAAGTATGAATAATCAATGACTATTTAAATGCCACTTAAATCCTTACCTCTCTTGCAAGTTATTTACTAATATTATTTAGTAATTTATTAACTATTTACAAATATTATTAGTAATTTCAAAAGCATTTGTTGCGAACTCTATCTTGTTTGACCAGTCAGTGTCTATCAAATTACGAGATTTGCCGAGGGGTGTATCGTTCAAATCTTCAGATCCAGACAATCAACTAAGGCCTCTTTCCTTCTTATCCCAGATAAGGTAATCCTCCGTTGCCTCAGTACCCTTTTTCTAGAGCTCCTCAAGCCACCTTGTCCTCCAGCTATCTCTGCTGGCTTATTTATCTGACTAGAAGCCCTGTCCGACATCCTTTCAAGTCAACGAAAAACCTCGACTATTCTTAAGTTATTTTGTGAGTTTTTATTTAGTTTCGGATTGTCTGTATTTTTAATATCCAAATTAAAAAAAATACTTAAATGATTCTTCTTCTTTTATTAATAGAAAAGATCATCAACATAAATCTTAAAATTATATATACAGTGTTACCTCCTTTAACGGACACCCTGAATAGCGGACACCTCTAATTAGCGGACATTATTGCGGGTCCCAGTCCCTTAAAATAGGACATTCCATGTTATCCACTCCGAATAGCGGACACTCTGAATAGCGGACAGTTATTTTTTTCGATTAACATTTCGACAAACACATCATAGTTGTACATATTTACATGGTGTCCCACACATTGATACATTGTATCGGTGTTCCGTGATTCAATGCACGAATCTGAGGCCCTATTTTTCACTGCAGTTGCTTTGTAAATGTCAATCCCTCGTAAAGCTATCCTATAACCGTGTTGATTAAATTTAGTGCGAATTAAAATGGCGTCAAAAAGGAAGAGATTGGCACTGAAAGAAAAAATTGATGTTCTTGAAGTTGCTGAAAAAGAAAAGCTGAGTGTGCGTTGTCTTGCTTAACGTTTTAAAGTTGGAAAAACTCAGATAAGTGAACTTTTGAAGGACAAAGATGAGATTAGAAAAATGTGGATGGTGAATTCAAACGAAAATTCGAAGAATTTGAAGTTTCGTAAAACTGAAACAAGAAAAATCGACGAAGTGGTCTAAAATGGTTCTGCTCGTGCAAAGAACATTCCTATAAGCGGTGTTTTGCTTCAAGAAAAAGCCAGAGAATTCGGTCAAAAGATTACGATTGGACATGTTTAAGGCATCAAATGAATGGCTAGAAATTATTTTCTATATACTGTAATTAAGTTTGTCACTATTTTAAGTAAGACAAACGGTTAGCACTCATTTAAAAATAAGGTGACCATTTTTTCTAAAATGATAAGGAGGACAGAAAAAAAAAATAAAATCAGGGGTTTCAGGGGTATAAACCTATCTGTTCAACCAAAAAAAAAACGCTGTAATCCTATCTGTTCAACCAAAAAAAAAAACCTTTCAAACTTCACATTTCAAAAAGGAGAACATTTTCCTCTTCAAACATCAAAAAGGAGGACACAATTTACAAAAGGAGGACATTTAGGAGGACACTTCTCAAAGGAGGACAGACCTGCAAAAAGGAGGACGGTTGGTCTCCTTATTAAAAAGGAATATAGTAAATAATTTGCAATTGTTCTAATTCTCTCATAGCGCAATGATAATTGTAGAAATTTCGTTAAGATTGTACGTAATTATTCATTAAATGACATGCTATAAGCTAAAAAATGAAAAAACGATAGTCCTCCCGAATAGCGGACGCCTCCCAATAACGGACGAAACTTCCGGTCCCATGACTGTCCGTTATTCGGAGGTAACACTGTACATATTTTTCTCTCTCATTGTTCATTTTTTTACTGAAAATCTAGAAGGGAAAATTCTTAGTAGAATTCTCTATAATTTAAAAAGAAAAGATCCAATTTAAAAATACTGACAAATTATTCAATGAAATAATTTTAAGGAAATGTATTTCCTGTATGAAAACAAAGGGGTTAACAGTTTTATTGTTGGAATGCGTTTTTATAGTTAAATGTTGAAATACGTACTTTGCTTCGGGCATCATAATCAAATACTTATTTTAAAACAAGTTATGTTTTGAACTACAGTAGTTTCAGAAAAAGATCGGGAGTGACGTCAGGCGTAGGAATCTCTATTCTGTGGTGGCGAGAT
>JAFIDM010012231.1:85093640-85125685 GCA_023159025.1 Thereuonema tuberculata
AGAAATTCACTTACTTATTTATTAAATAACAATATGTCTTATTTCAAGGTTATTTGTAGCAAATGAATTAAATCACTGCTAATGCTAAAATTAATATTGCTTTTTTTTTTGTTTGTTTATTAAAAGTAAGGATTTTTAAGGTTGGATCAAAGAAACAGCCATAGATTATGGACTTAGAGAAGCTCGTTTAAAATAAAGACAAATAAAGATGATTAGAAATAACAAAATTAAAAGAATCGGAAATTGAAAATTTTGTACTCAAAATTAATAGGCAAATAACTAAATATAAGAAACACGATTATGAAAAGAACAAAGTAATTACGTTACAAGAACAAATAAAATTCAAGAAAGATATCAATCGCAAGGCACAAAGCTAAAGTTAGGATTCGCACTTTGAGTTATCATCGGGAAGAGACTGGGACGGACCGTTATTAACAAATAAAATTTCAAACGCAAAACAAATAGATAGAATAAAAATACATTTTCGCATTAAATTTACATCATATACAGATGGAAGAGTTATTATAATACAATAGTATTAAACTAATATAACGTTCTAAGTAAAATAAACTGAATCTATCAATACACAATCTTTTTGAGAAATTCTCTACAAAATTAAACTTTATTGTAAAATAATTTCATAAAACAGACTTTTTTTCCTCGGAATTCTCTTCAACCATATTTGCTTTTGCAAAACTCAGAATGAAAACCATTGAGATTAAAAATAAATCTATTAATAGATAAACATTTCAATCAAATCAAATTGAAATAGGAAAATGAAAAACACATTTCTTCCTAGAAATGATGAATCATCAAATTAAGGTCTGATGTCACGGTTGTATTAGCAGTGCAATTTCCTCTATGGTTTTCGAAGGAAACTGAGAAGCAAATACTATGTTTTTATAGGTCATGGTAAAGAATTTTTATCAAAAGCTTAAATTGGTAAAAGAAGGACTTTATATTATATCATCACTATAAGTAGTTTTCAACCACGAAACAATGCATTAAAATTGACCTTTTATTTTTATCCACTAAAGAAGCTCATGAAATGATGGTAGCAGTTTATTACATGGCAAATCGCTCCATGCTTTACGATTATTCTTCAAATTTGTTGCACTTCTCGGTTCTATGAGAAAGCCGTATCAAGTTTTATCTCTAGAGGAGATGGTTAAAGGCATTTAGGAAACTTACGCAATGAAAGAGGAAAGGGAAGATGAAGGTAGATTGAGTTCAATACATAAACGAAACTAAAAAATAAAAAAATGATCCTAAGGCAGAAATGATAGGAAATTCATTTAACTTAACTTGAAGTTGACCGAAGTTCCTTAATCTCAAAGATTTGAGCTTTGATTTTCATGTACCGGTATTTACTCTTTTTTCCTTTGTAAATGAAGATAGTTTGATTTTAATTCACCATTGTAGAGATTTAACGTCTCAATAGATTTCAGGCTTTGAATTGAACATCCCACACTTCTATTTTGTTTCTATGGTAACTGATACATTAAATGAATTCAAGAGCAATCAGTTTTCTTGAATCAAATTTTATTTTTTTACTTTTCTTCTATCTAAAGAGTAAGTTTAAAAGTGCACTTTGACCTAGCAGGAAGAGTTCAAAGAAATTCTTAAAAATCTAGATGATATCTTGTCAACACCTGAAGTTCACTTCTAGTTATCTTGAAGATATCATTCACAGGCCTATTGAAATCCAACAGCAATGACTTGAGCGCATTGAATGAAACCCAGAAAGTCTCTTACTTAGAAGCAGGCGAACTTTCAGAGTTTACGATATCAGTCTCTGAAGTGACTGAAGTTTAAGGAGTTTTCCTGAATCTGGAATTTCTTATTCAAGATGTAAAGAAAAAGTTATTAATAGTAAATACGATTAAACTAAATGTACTATATGATTAGTAAGTTTTCTTAACTAGTATTTCTTGATTATTAAGATATCAAGAGGTAGAATCTGAGGTAATAAATTTTGTAATAGAATTGTCATTAAAACTTCAAAACTATTTTTTGCTTAATTGTTTTTGTTTTGCGAATGGAGACTTCATATAATAAAACAATAATTTTAATATGGATTTAATTTTACAATCACACATTACTTTCTTAATATTAAATAAACCATCACCATCAGATTAATTTTAAAAAGTAGACAAAATTTAACAACAATACTTCTTTTAGATGAAAGCACGAAAGAAGATTCTAAATGAAACTACTTAACAATAATTACCAGAATGTAAATTTGCATGAAGCATAAAATAAGTAGATATATCTTCTATTTTTACCTAAACAGAAATACTAGAAGTTCAAGTGATAGTCTTAGCCTGTGTAGTCCGGCTGTATGTCGTTCCTTTTACGTATTACAATTCGCAGTGATTAATAGAAATTTTAATTTCGCACTTTTTAATCTACCGAGAATTCTACTAAAGAAAGAGATTTTTGGTTAAGAGCGTCAAATTCTTTTAGCTGGTATTTTTTTTTGGGGGGAGGGAAGGATTGCTTTTGTTCATTAAACGGATAAACCACTTTATGTAGTCCCAAGTTTGGAAGAGCCTGCATCATACAAAAGTGCAACCAGTACTACAAAAATACGGATTAAGTTTAAGTTCAACTCTTCTTTCAGATTTTCAAATAAATAAAACCTCTTACTTCTCTTTTTATGAATAAAATGTAAAGATTTAAATTGAAGTTCATTTATCGAAATACCTCAAGCTTAATAATATTTAGATCATTTTGCAAGTTCTGCTATGGTTGTCTATGTTGATCATAAAACTCAATTGATAGTGAATCAAATATCCTTTATTAACGTAATATTTTTACTTAAAGTTTCTGGACGAAGAATTCTGACTTAGTTCGCAAGGCGAATTTCTTTTCTGCTATAAAATATAAATATTAAGTTATCCACAATTCTAAATTTCACATTAAAAATAAAAATAAAAATAAAATATTTGATTTAATTTAAAGTTTAAATTTGTAATATTATCATCAATTATTCTAAAAGTCTTGTTCTTTTCGTAGAATAGAAATTTGTAACTATGATACCTAAACTATGAAACTACGCTTGTTTATTGAGTATCACAGTGTACTTCTGTCCATGAATTTTCTAACTATGCGTGTTGTGTTGAGTACCACAGCCTTCTGGAGTTGTGTATTAATGTTTTTATGAAGTCCTACTGTGCTGAGGCTGTGATGCAATGTGTGAGGCATCAGACCAGTGGTGGACAGGACAATGGTATAACAATGAATACAACATGTACTCTGTCCTACGTCCACTGCTTCTGGAACTCGTATGCTAAATCGATGTATTTACTGATCTTGTCTGCGCGAGTTTTCTGCATGTTCTTGCTAATGGGCACTGCATTATCAACGAGACAGATCTGTTTGTAGGCGTTTTGAAAACGAGTGATGTCTGGTCTGGTAGTGTATGGTTTGTATGTGTGATTGGGGCGGTCCCAATAAAGGTTATGTGAGGGTGACTCTAATACGTTTTGTGGTGTGTGGTGTGTGGTGTAGTATGGAACTATGTTCTTAATAAGTGAGTGTTTGTGTGCTAGCTGTTGATGGACGCTACCTGATTATGTCGGTGGAGGTAGTCTGTTTGGAAGAGAAGATATTATGTGGTCGATCATCTCATGCGTAGTGTGGCACTTTCTGCATGTGTCGTCGTACGTGTCTCCGTCGTGTAGAATGTGTTTCTTGCAGTTGCGTGTGGGGATCGCGATCACAAGTGCCCGAATGGTTCCCTGTGACACGCAGTACAGTGTTGTGTAGATGTCTTCTAACGTTTGGATATTGTTAAGGTGATGTGAATAGTGTATTGAGATGGTATATGATTTGGAGAGTTGTTTTGATATGTATACTTTGGGGAGTGGTGGACTGAATGTGGGGTCTGTGCTTGTGTATTGTGCTAATGCAGTGCAAAAATCAGCATATGCGGCTTGTAATACGTCAGTAGAGATTGTTTCTGTGTTTGCCGTACAGGAAGTGTCTTCCAGTGGGTTGGGGTGTTGTGTCCTGTGGATGGATTCAGCGACTTCCTTCCTAATTTGTGAAAGTGTGGATTGGGGAACAAGACTATTATTATTATTATTTAAACTTGAGTTAGTTTTTAGGTTTGTAATTCTAGTTTCTATGAGTTATATACTCATTTTGAAAGAGTATTATTATTAATTCAGTGTTTTAATATTTGATTGGTTCTCAATTCGTAATTGACTCATCTGATAATGATTTCTAAGCAAATTTTCAAATGAATCAGTGCTTTAACATTTTCTTCTTTCCCGATTCAGTTTACAAGAGCGACTTCTAAAACTATTCTAAGTTGAGACAATCAATAGAAGTTTGGCACAAACACAGCGAAATTCGCTTCTATTTGGCTGAAGTGAAGAAAGATGGGCTGACATAGTTAGCAATATTTTAGTAGTAGTCAGAAAAGAAAAATTGAGAAAATAATTTTTTTTTTTTTTTTTAAAAATACTTAATAAATTTAAAGTTTTCCTGAAATATACATAATAAAAGGGTTATAAAAAATTACAGGAACTAAAAAAATTATAATTAATTTTTTTTATTTATGTTCCAAACTGTTTTTTTTTTGGGCTTTAAATTACAGAAATTAAAAATATCGAATTGATTAAACATTAGTAAACATAAAAAGTTTACGATTTATGAATAACAAAAATTTATGTGATTAAATAATAGGATTTTAGTAATTAACAAGATGTATTCTGAAAACTAAAAACTTTACTTTTCCCTAATAGAAATACATTTTTATATTCAGAGCCGTTTCTAGGTGTTCTGCCACCCTAGGCGAGAACTGAAAAATACCACCCCCTCCCTTTCAAATGCCGCCCTCACCAAAAAAAAAACCAACAGAATCCTCAATTGAACAACCAAAAAAAAAAAAAAAAACTGCAATCCTATTTTAACAGCCAAAAAAAAAATCGGATTCCGTCCTTCGGCCGCCCTAAAATCTTGCCGCCCTAGGCGGCCGCCTAGTCTTGCCTAATGGTAGAAACGGCCCTGTTTATATTCCGATTACAGAAAGTAACGTGTTTGTTCCAAAACGAATGCGTGATAATTGAATCTCTTTGTTACTACAACAGTAACAATGTACTTCTAAAATGAATCTTAAATGACAAATGGGAGAATTTTCATTTCTATCATTGTTTTCTTCTATAGTGAAAGAGCTGTCATAGCCGATTGCATTCATGTAGGTAGGGCCCCTACAAGGGGGAGGTCAGTTGGTCCCTCAGCACTAGGGTCTGTCGCCAAAAGGGCCCAGGCTGAGGCCTTAACCGAAAAAAAATTATGAAGTAGCCTATTAAACCAAATTTTTTTAATACTATATATTTCATAAAAACTTTTTATATAAACTACTTTTCTGCTTTAACCCTCTGCATAGAGCTGATATTTTTAGCTAAGAATCTACGATTTCGACCATAACGTAGTAGGGTCCTGCATTTGTTAATGCATTTGGTATCTGGGCTCTGGATTTGATGTGGAAGGACCTGGATATAGGTCATCTGCTTTCTGTACTGGGAAATGCTTGTACTTTGGAGAAATGCTTCCTTAACAGATTGATCAAAGTGGTTAAGGCGAAATCAGAAAAGACCACGAATTCTACAGAAGGCATAAGAAAGCCACTCAAGGCGAAACTTCTAAGTTCGAGCGGTGGAAATGAATCTTTATACGAATTTTAATATTGAATTTGAATATCAAAACCATGCTGTTGTGCAGATACTTAGTACTTAGATAAGTTTGCATTTGTGGTCTTGTATATTGCGGGTTTGTAATAAATAAGTAAATAAAGCCATCAAAGTACGGAAATTACAGACCTGAAATTACAGACCCTAATAAATAAATTAGCCAAAAGGGAATATAATAATTTTTAATTTCTATCTATCGGTCTATCGAAACGTTTTAAGGTTGGCAAGTAAAGCGAACGTCCTCTTAATTTTTTTATATATAGATCCATTCTTATATTATTAAATGTATTAAAATATCTTTCCTTTAATTTTTCTCCTTAAAAAGTGCTTACTTTTAAACAGGGAGGGCCCGATTGGCGAGAAAGGGAGGGGGGGAGGAGAACTCCTTTCTCTGGGAATCTCGAAGCGTAAAAAGCAGACCCTATTTGTTTTTCTTTCATTTTTCTTTTTTGGTTGGATGGCTTGTTGAGAGATCTTGCCTCTCAATATTAAGACGATTTTATTTTGGTCGAAGCAAGCCCCTTCCCTCTCTCAAATTAAATCCACACAACCAATGCTTTTAAAATATTTCCAAAAATAAAATAAATATTTTTTTTAAGCATTATTTAAATATTTATTATCCTTAAAATCAATAATCAACAAAGATAAGGAAACAAAAGCAATTGTTAGTAGAACAAAAATAAAAATGGAATTTGTTTCTTTTTGAAAGCATTTGGTTTTAGTTTTGTTTTTCTGTTTTAAAAATAAAGGTGCGAGAACCTTTATTTGTTTATGTGCATTTCAAAAATTTTCTTTTTCTTAAAACTTTTGATGCACTTTTTATTTACATTTAAAATAAAATAGAAAAATCGAAGTTCCAGAGGCAGTAAAAGCTAATAAATAATAATAATAATTAATAATAATAAATAATAATAATAAATAATAATAATAATAATAATATAAATAGTTCAAAAGAATACGACTTAAATTTTAATTTCAAGATTCAAATTTGGGAAGAAAAAAATTGCATCGTTAATAATATCCTCTAATTGGAGAGAAATATGTCTTCCCTAAATGGTGTCTGGTAGCTTCATTTCTCCTGGTCAGAGGCTCCAATTGATCATATTTCGTCTCCTACCAAACCAACTCGTCAGTGGCGCCCTCATTCACTGAAAGATCTATGTTGGAAGGAAGTAGCTCATTGGCAAAGTCAACCAACTTCGACCTCGAGACAAGACTGACAGTCAATTGTGCTATGTCTAGAACCGGTAATAGGAAACCAAGATATGATAGCGCAGAAACTAATCGCCTTCGTAAAGCCCTACATTCTATTAAATATTATTATATAATAGAATTAAAAATGTTCATTTTATTTTTAGTTTTGAAGAATTATTTTAAACTTATTACAGATTTTAGATAAAATTTCCTGATAAATTAAAAAAACAAAGTTGTTTTTGGTCATCTACGTGAAAGTTTGTATATTTGAGCATTAGTACTTATTTAAGAATTAAAATGAGAAAAATCCTGTAGGGAATTAATTAAGAGTGAAGTCCTCCAGTTGAAGTGCCGTAGAGAACATCAACATGATTTATAACGACTTCAGGTAGAACGTTCCAGATCCAGTCACTTATCGCAGCTAACCAGAGGTGATATCTCGAATTAACATTAAAGAAAAAGCAAATTAGGCTACTATATTTGTATTAAGATTCTGTATTAGTTAGAAAGATTTTTATTGACACTCGAAATCAAAAATGTGAAATCACTGCTCCAGGCTTATTTTAAAACTGTTTTTAGTTAAATACTCTTTGTTATGCATTATCTTATTGAATTTATAAAAAATGTCCATTTTATTTCCTTAAATAAAACGTTTTCAAGATATTTGTACTAAAGTATAAGTAAAATGTTTTTAATGAAAGCAAATTTAACGTCCGTACTAATTCAAAAATAGAGAGAAAAAAAATAGAGAGTCTCTATTTTTTAAAATGTTTTTTAATATTGAAAACAATGCGTTTTTAAAAAATAAGAAGTAATCTTATCGCCGATTTATAATAATAATAAAATATTATCTTAAAAGATATTGGACTTTACATTATTTGTTTTCATTCTATCTTTACGCTTAAAGATTAAAAAAGATACAAAGAAAGACACCAAATAAAATAGGCACATCTAAGTAGATCATAAAGAAACTCTCCTTCGAGTAATTAGCAAAGAGAAGAAGCTACTGAAATTGCCGGAAGGAATTTTACTAGATGAAGTATGCTGACGAATTAATAATTGAAATAGAGCACCGTGTTTGTAATGACTGTTAGAAGAAGTATAAACACCAAAGCTGGATCTGCAGAGACTAAGGAAATGAAATAATGAGCCTCTTATAGATAAGAACCATTTCGACGAAGGCCTCATCAAAGATAGTAAGAACATTAAAATACATCCGTTCTTTCTAAACCACTTCAAGCAAAATCTATATTAGGAAAGAAGATTCCGTGTTATTGTTTTAAGCTTAAGTTCAACCTTAAAAAAAGCTTAACGTATCTGAAAAAAAACTACAACGCAAAAATTGCTTAAAGATACCCTTAGATAGAACAAATTTTGTTACTTGTGAATGTAATGTAACTTAATGCTAACCTTATTAATAATGAGATGAACTTATATCATTACTGTAGTTTCTGTCTTAAATGTTACCAAATGAATTGAAGAAACTTTGAACGGGAACTAGTAGGGAAACATAATGCATGCTTATTACTCTGACCATTCAAGGAAATTTGGGAAATGTTTGTTGATTTCCGGACATCATGAGTTTTTTGTTTAACAACAAATGTAGCTTTTGGATATAGCTTTGAATTTAAGAAATGAATCAGATAAGTATACAGGACAAAAATATAGTAATTCCAAGTAAACGATTCAAAGTGAAATGGATGCAAAAATATACATGAATTTTCTGATTATCCTTTGTCGATTGTCCCTGAAGATGATACCGTGATGTGTATCGAAACTGACGGAATTAATTTCATTACATCTTTCGTATTTGAACACAATATATTCAAAGACTATACGACTTAAATTTACTTTCATCGTTTATTTAACTTAACCCAACATGATTCAACAGTACAGCTTCACTGTCTCTACTTTTAATATCTTCATGAAATATTAGTTTGATACTTTATTCCGTAATTTATTTAGAATTTTTTAAAATTCGAAATCAATGAATGTGATGAGCACTAATAAGTGCGAAACGATCCGTCCCAGTCTCTTCACGATGACAGCTCGGGGTGCGAATCCTTTGCGTAAATTGTGCGTGTCAATTGTGTTCTTAGTTAGTTCACTCCGCACGTTAAAGAAAGATTAATAATTTCTATTTACAGCGTAGTTCTTATCTAATGCTGCTATTAAATTCCTTTTATGCTTTGCGAGTTGCAGGCCAAGGAAGTATTGTATTTTCTCTTTTTATTAATTTTTGTTTTGTATTTCTTTGGGGAGAGGTCCCGCTCTTGGGAGCAAGAGCCGGGATAGCTAGTAGTTTCGCACATCCTGAGCATGTTATCGGTGGAGTTTGGCTGGCTGATGAGCACTAATAAGTGCGAAACGGTCCGTCCCAGTCTCTTCACGATGACAGCTCGGGGTGCGAATCCTTTGCGTAAATTGTGCGTGTCAATTGTGTTCTTAGTTAGTTCACTCCGCACGTTAAAGAAAGATTAATAATCAATGAATGTGTTTAGAATCTTTTTTAATTGCGAAATCAGAAATATGAAGAATTTAGAATTAGAACAAATAAATTCGATTTTTTTTTATTTATAAAAAAATCTTTGGATAGTGGAAAATTCATAGGAGTAAAATAACTAACAAAAAATAATTTTTGAAGCAGATATACTCGTATCTTTGAATTACAGAAAAGAATGCGATGATTAAAAATATACTGGACAATGAATTCCTAATACATATTTCCAAGAGAATTGGGTGAATTTTGTGAATAAGTATGACTTGAAAAACATGGAGACGTTTCAAGTGAATTGGATGCAGAAATGTGGATGAATCTTGTAATTGTTCTTTTTCGAGTGTCACCTAAGATGATACCTAAGATGAATGTCACCTAAGAAGATGCCACATAAGATGGTATCAAATTAATGAATGTCACTGCACATTTGGAAAAATTAGATTAAGAAATCGATAAGGAAAAGAGCATAATAACATCAACAACAGTCTTCAATAACATGAAAAGAATCTATTTTTGTCATCAAAATTTGATTGTGCACACTATCAAGTTAGTTTTAAAGGATTATTATAATTTACAAAATCTATGAGTTGAGAATGAGTCAATTTCTATAAAAAGAAATTGTTAGTTTTTTTTTTAATAAGTCAAAGATAAACACAGACACACGTACATAACCTTAGATCACAACATAAATAAATTTTTTATTTACATCTTTCCTGCTTTATTGAAAGTGATACTGTTTTGTGTTGCTTTAACTAACTACCATGACTATCGGTAGAATCTTAAACCAGAATGCTTTTAATTTGCACGACAGCCATTGAAGACAGCTTCTCACTATGAGACCGTTATCTCATTTATTTTTCATGCCTGAATCTCTCGACTCTCTCGTTCAACAATTCAGATGTGATCTTTTTTTAATTAATTTGAGTCGAAAACTAACGAGAAGAATGGAGGACGGGTCAATGATTACAAATTCAAATTGCTGCTTCGCTCTGCTTAGGTTATCATCGTTCCCGGTGTGAAACAACAACTCCAAGGGAGATTTGATTTTCAAATCTATTTTAAGATGATCAATTTCCGGTGGATTTATATAGAAAGGGGAGGAAAAAAAGAAGAAGGATAGGATGTATTAATCTTCTGCTAATTTATTTTACCTCTACAGCTAGTGTTTGTAAACAGGTTTCTGTAATTTTGCTTTCGGGAAAGCCTAACTCTTTTACTAAACTAAATTTAAAATATGAAGCATTAAAAATCTTGAAGGATATTATAATTTGAAATCACAATTCTAAAGAAATTAGCAATCAGTTCCGTATTCTGTCAAATTGTATCTAATTTTTTTTTAGTTTTTAATTTCTGTGTAAAATTCAGATCTTTTCAATTCTTTATTGTTAGCTCTTAAATTCCCTAAATTATCCAAACATGAAATATTATTTTTGACAATCGTTAATATTAGTACGTTCTTAAAATGTTAAAAAAAGGCAACATATTAAAATCACGATTTTCTGATACGTTTCTTTTAACATCCATATATTTTTTATTGCGTCTATTCTTTGATGGTTAAGCTTTCAAAACATGGCTTTTACTCGTCTTAAACTGCACTTGCGAGAGCTGTAATCAGAGAATATTACAGTGATGTTCTTTATTTCTTTGGTTAAATTACGTGCTATTAAGGAAATATCTTCGAAAACGTTCGGCTGAGATCAACAAAAAGAAACATATTTTATTATTTTGAAGATAAGTATTACTAAAACTGTTAAAGAGAACCCTCTTTTTAAGTTGAATGTTAAGACATTTACGATACTGCCTAGAACTTGCCGCAGTTCAGTTTTTTTTTCCTTGCTAAACTGTCCGAATCAAAAAACTCTCGGCATTTGTTCCGTAATATGTGTAATTTTGCTTGGTTGTAACTTATTAAACATTGACTTGCTTTATTACTGTGATTTAATATAAATTGTTATTTCTTAAATTATAATTTGTATTTGTATTCTATATCTACTTATTTCAATATGTCTAATAAAAATATTTTCACTATCTGAAGTTCTGGAATTTTCCATTTTCTTCATAATAATGGATAACTAAAGAGATATTTTAGATCGTCTTGTTTTGTTGTCTTTATTTACTAGATTCTTATTTTCTTGCTGTCGTACTGTTAAAACGTTATTGACTAATCATTAATGAAATCCTTTAAAAGTATTTTTTTGCTTAATGGTACTTTTCTTCTACTTTTTTTTGTAGAAAGATGCCTTGATGAACTTTATTATTATTTTTATACTTTTCAAATCTAGCAAATTCTTTACAGACGACTATTGAAATTTAATGACACAAAAATGATAAGAGATCAATATCAAAACTAAAACATATCTACATAACATGTCATACATTAATATATCTATTAGCATTGCTAAGTTAATTTCTTATTGAACAGAACTTTCCTGATTACATCTTTATTAGTTTGATTACTAATAATGAATTGAACAGTGAAAAAAAAGAGTCATCCTCAGGATTAATTTTAATTATAGAAAATAATAACTGTAGAAATATCGAATCTATGCTAATTTTTTTTTTTTTTTTGCAAAGTAAAGAACATAAAAATAGCCTTTTATAGACCAATAAAGGATATATTTACTATTAATAAAATTGGAAACAATTGATATGTCTGTTAATGCTTCCTAATAAAGATTTTAGGCTTCCAGTTATTAGGTTGGTCGCTTAGCAAAGCCAATGTTGCTTCTAAACACTTTTGACAATTGATAAAATCGATTACTGTCTCCCTACCTATTCTTTACTTACTTTCCACAGAAAATTTTACAAATTAAATAATAAAGCTTATTTCTTTTTCATAATGTTTATTTCTCCAAGCTTAAAATCCTCCATACTTCAAAATCCCCTCCCCTCCCCAAAACTCAATCCTCCCGCCAAAAAGCCATCACACATTTTCCTAATTTAATTTAGAGCAAAAAGCCAAAAGATTCTGATACCTCAAAACCTTTGGATATAGATTTTTTCCCCTCATCTTTAATTAAACTTTATCCTAAGATAAATATCATTTGTAAGACAGAAAAAAATGACTTTGAAATGTTAAAGTGGATGAGTAAATTCTTTCTTTCTTTAAGTACATCAAGTTTATGTGTTTAAAGGAACTGTTACTTTTGTTTATTTTTCAAAGTAAATGGTTGCAAGATGACGACAGTTTGTCTTTCTTTTGAGTACTGGGTTAGTGAGACGACATTGAAGCAATTTCAATGACATTCTTCCTTTCCTTGAGTCCGGTCGATCTAAACTTGCACGACAGACTGGAGACCAACACTTCGATCATCCGAGTAGCCTATTTATTCGTATCTCAGCGTTGGTATCTGATTAGAACTTGGAATAAGTGTAATTTGAAAAGTAATACAACTTCTTTTACCCGAAAATAATAATTAAAAACAACTTCTAAATTTGTTAAGAATCAACAAATAAAAATGTTTAGAACAGAAAGGAAATTTCTACCTAAGAGACAATTTTATTGTGACGCATCGGCAATTAAAAAATAGTATTCATTTCAATAATATTATAAAGCGGAAACTGCTATTTTACAGTAGTGAATTTTCTTATTACTTCCATAATTACATATAAGGTTTCCTAATATTTCCACTTGGTCCTTCCAAGTCCAACTTTTTTTCTTATAGTCTGCAGAGCAGCTTTCCGCCCTTTAAAAAAAAAAAAAAAAAAAAAAAAAAAAATCTGCAAATCAATTTAAAAACCTTTAAATGTAGAATCTTTTCTTTTGATATTATGAAATTAACAACTTTGATAAAGTAATTGCTGAAATTAATTAGTGCTAAAAATATATCAGTTATCAGAATAGTAATTGATCGTCTCCTTAAAAATACAAATTTTACCCTAAAAGTTGTGAACAATTAGAAAGTAAACATAAATTTATCTATCATTGTAACCAAAAATGATTTATTTAAGCTAGACCAAGATCAACCGATTTTTGTTGTGAAGTTGCTTCCAATGTGCTCTATACGATTAATTGATCCAACAGTAGAGCAGCGAACATTGTACAGTAGGAATTGGACCACTTGAGGATAGGCGGGGCTTCATAGTTACAAAATACCCCACCAGGCAGTAGCTTGGCTTGTGGGATAAACAAAGCCATGTGCTTCGTTTTAACCCTTTTAGATATAGAGGGTGAACTAAAGGGTTTGATTAGGATCAGAGCCGTTTCTAGATGTTCTGCCACCCTAGGCGAGAACTGAAAAATGCAGCCCCCTCCCTTTCAAATGCCGCCCCACCAAACAAAAAAAAAAAAACACAATCCAATTTTAACAACCAAAAAAAAAACGGAATCCGTCCTTCGGCCGCCCTAAAATCTTACCGCTTAGGCGGCCGCCTAGTTTTGCCTAATAGTAGAAACGGCCCTGATTAGGATGAAACGAATCTAAGGCTTACAAAATTTTCATATCGGATGTTTAGTTGATTGTAGCTTATTGAAGAAGACGATAGCAATATATTATCAAAGAAAGATATAATTTAATGGATCACTTGAGGATAGGCGGGGCTTCGTAGTTACAAAATATCCCACCAGGCTACTGCTGGGCTTGTGAGATAAACAAAGCCATGTGCTTTGTTTTAACCCGTGTATATATAGAGGAAACATTATATTAATGAAAGATATTCCAAGCTTTTTTACAGATTATTACAACAAGGAACTGCACAGTAGTGAACCATTCCGTCTTGAAATAACAAAAATCGACGATTTTTTGACTAATTCACACTAAGTTATATGTTTGTTTATCCCACAAGATCTGCTTACACGTCATACGTGACGTTGGTAGGGGCGTAAACCTCAAGTGGTCCATTAGAGTGAAGTATGGCAATTTGACGTCATTGGTGGCATTGTTAATGCAATAATAAGATTATGATTCGAAAGGAAATAATGTTAAATCTTAATTCCATGCATCAGATTACGCCAGAAAACATTTTGAAGAAAGATTTTCGAACATTATTAAGTTATGATGCCTATTTCAATTCCATGAATCAATCAACGAAAAGTTTTCTAAAACTTGGAATTTGTTAATTATTGAAGCCTTTATATGTGCCAAAATTTACATTTTAATACTCACTGATATAGTCTGATCCATAAATTAAAACTATTTAGTGCAATCCTTATTTCCTTTCGAAAGTTACACTAACAATTATTGTAATAGTTTTATAATTGCCTTTCATTCACCTAAAGTAAAGACAAAGATCGCCACGGATTGTACTTGAAGGGCTGTCCTTTTCAATTCTTTACTGTAATTGGCTTTCACATGCGATGATAAGCTGATAAAATAACGCTTGCAACCAAAGGATATCGATCACAATAAAGGATTTCTCATACGATATGTTACTGGCGAATGTCAGTTGCCATAGAAATTGTCCCAACAAGTGTTTTTTGTAGAAGATTGTTCGCGGGGCTTTAACATAACTTAGGTTTTTGCCTCTGGCATCTCGCTTTTTAGGGCGCTCGTGATCTAAGTTGCTGATGACTTTTTTTTTTTGTTCGATGGTTTGAGGTGAATTAGTAAAATAAATGGGTCCTTCGTGCTTTAATTACTTAAAAGACCCCTCGAATAAATTAACAATTACTACAACATCTACTTTGTTTCAGTCATCAGTATTTCAAGCAGAAAAATTCACACTATTGAATTTCTTTCACTGAAATTTAGCAAATCTTAAGTAATAATAAGGAATACGACCTTCATGTCATGATGCATTGCCAGTTAAAAGTATTTGATTTTCAACTTATTAGGCTGAAGCGAGAACATTAGAAATAGACAAATAATCAAAATAGGGACCTTCGAAAGGATATTCACTTCTCCAATGACATAAATCAGATCCAGAATTGTAGATTGAAAACAAAAACCGTGCTAAGTGCCAAAATCTAAGTTCTGAGAAAAACAGGAAAAACCTTTGTGAAAACTAATATTGGCTACAGTGAAAGTCTAACAATTGGCTAAAGTTTGAACTACTTGCAGACTGAATATCATACCGCCTGGTTTTTACCGCATATAGCCCATATTTTAGCAATAAAATGGAAATCGATTGGTGTGGAACTTAGCCCGGTTTTTATTTTCAGTGTACAATTGATCTTCAGAATTCAGAAGGAATACTGGCTTGTGAAGCTTCTACGAAGATGCAAGTGGGTTTTTTATCTTCTTTATAATATTAATTAACTTTGCATCTCAGTTCTTTAAAATCTTAAAAGGAAATATACAAATCTTTAAATACATAAATAAATAAATAATTTGAATTCTTATCATATAACTCATTCTTTAAGTTGGAAAGGAAAGATACAATATTTCATGCTAGATTATTAGAATCTGAATTTTTTTAGAGTATTTTTTTAAGATATTAAATTCTAACAATATTCAAATATTGTTAATTTTTGCATTGAAGAAAGATTGATATTAACTATTAAACTGTTAAGAATAAAATTTGAATAGTTAATCGATGATTTCGTTTGGTTTAAGACTTATACAGTTATGAGGGATTTCATTTCGGTAATACAATACGCCAGTGTCTTCCCTCAAATTTAATCGATTTTTTAAAATTTTATCTTATTTATTTATTTTAAGTTAAAATTGATCCTCAAGATCAAGGTAAATAACGTTCATCTCCCTTTCCTTTCCCTTCTCCTGTTTTTTTGGGGTGTGTTCATTATTTCTGACTGAATCGATGTGCTCGAATGCCTTTGAGTTGTTTCTGTTGCCACGGAAGCATCAGCTGATTCAATCAGCAGTTTTTGATTTTCTGCAAAGGTAGCTAACCTCTCCCAAATCAGCTGTGGAGGCATTAAACAAGCTTAGTCATTTTAATATCTCTTTCCCCCACAAATATTTGTTTAGTTCCCTTCGTTCCAATACTGTTACCCTACTTGTTTATTTATTTAGCAATAAAACGTTTGGTTGTAAAAAAACTTACAACAAATTTTATAAATTACATTTTTTTGATAAGACATCATATTTATTAATAAAACAAGTAAGAATTGTTTATTTTTAATTATGAAGCCATTATTGTCCTGACTATTTTTAAAAATGTTCCAGAAAATTATTATTATTATTACTAAAAAGGGTCATTATAAGCTCCAAAATATATTTTGACAAATAAATAGGAAATAGCTGCAGAAAGCAATTATTAAATATTTATTTTATCTACGATTTTTGTCCTTTGCGGTAACAAAGATAGGTTTATAAAGTAATTAGAGGAAAGATATCCACTTGAAAATTACATTATTCAATTATAAATATTTATTATTACATTTACATAATAAAATTATAAAGCTCTATACAACAAAATAATTTTAAGATAATTTGAATCATAACTTTCTCGATTTTTTTTTTTTTTTATTTGACTGCAAATCGTAAAATAAAGTTTTAGTTTAGAGAATTAAAAAAATCTCTAATAGTCATGTTCGTAGTAATTGAAGAATCTGAAGTTCACATTTTTATAAATAGTTCCCCCCCCCCCCCAAAAAAAAAAATCTTATTTCATCCACCTTCATTTATTATCACTTTATTTACCACTTTCTTTTCCGTATATTTATTAGGAGGTAAATTATATATTTACAGGTTATATAATTTTTTTTTTATTGCAATAAGATTTTTTTTTTTCGATAAATGTATTTATAAACATGTTTGAGACTCAGTCAACCTGAGTTAAAATTTGCTTTTTTAAACCAGACTTGAAAAATACTAATGCACAAATTGAACCCGGAAAATTCGAGCGCTTTGGGGTCCTGACCCTGTGTAAATCGATTATAAATACATGAGTCATAGGCATTGTACAGCAGTTATCAGAACCGTTAACATATTAACAACAAGCGAACAGCAACAAGGAAAATTAATGGTAAGAATTATTTGTGATTAAACGCCTTCGATATATCAATGTACAAAGATTTGGAAACATCCATTGTAAGAAAAATAGAAAGTCTGCTTTGGTTTTGAATACAACAGAGACGATAAGAAGAAAAATAATACGAAATTTGGTTTTAAAGTCATTTTTGAAAGTGGATTTTAAAAACATACAGTTGATTTCAGAACCCCTCAAATTTGGATTACATGTACAAAAATTAATGTCTAAATAAGATAATGAATGGACAAAGGGCTTTGTAAAAATAGACTTAAAAAGAGTAGAAAGATGTGGTTTTAATAAATAAATGAGATTCGCTTGGAAAAAAAATACGCTTTAGTAAAAGAAAGGAAAAAAAGAAAAGAAAAAAATTTTTGGAAATAATTTTAATCAGAATTTAAATTAGCAATTTGCAGAGAAAATTAAGTAAAATAATTAAGTAGTTAATTGTTATTTAAATACAATTAGTTAGTATTTAAACTAATTGTTGCAATTAATACATTAGTGCAAACATGCATATGAATCCAATTACTTTAGTTCATCAGATTTCATAGTTCAGAGATCAGGTGACATCCCAACCCCACTTTTAGGTTCACGGCCCAGGGATCCAGGAGGCCTCGGGAAGTTGATCATTTCATTCTTTTTTTTTTTTGCAAATGGATAAGTATAAAATTAGAAATATACCGTGATTACCGACCTTCATGCTGATCGGATCCTCCTGTTGCAGTCCTTACTGTTACTCACTTTGCCCTCCATGCAAGATTTTTTTTTATTTATTCTGAAGCAATTGATAAACCTAATTCTTTTTTGGCTATCGCTCTTCTGTAAGGGTTATACTTGTAAGAAGACACATGTAGATTTGTTTGCCATTAATTGTACATTATATATTCTCTCTTTTAAGCAATATGGCGAAATGGTCGTTCGATATCAATATGGAATGAAACTGTTTCCCCAAACTTCGATCAATGCTTCGCTAAAATCTTTTTAAGATTTTAATTAAGATGCTTAGCAAAATATTTCTTTTTCTCTAAAAGTTAAGAAATGATTAACTACCTAATGAGTGCGGAACTGTAAAGATACAAGAGCATTAGATACTGTACTTGGAAGTTAACATCTCGAAATCTGTAAAGCGTTGGCCCCAACACATATTTGAAGTGCTTCATGTGTACTTTCATCTCACAAAAGGGCACTCAGATTTTAAAGATACAGGATGTCTTTTAGGAAATGTCTATTCGCATAGAAGAATCAAAAATACGTATGATTTTCTTTTCCTAGTTAATATATATTAACATATTATTAATAATACAATAATTTAAATTAAATTTTGTAAAGTTGTAAGTCTTTTGTAAAGTCGTAAGTTAAAAGTATTTTTAACTTTTTAAGAATTTTTTTTTTGGCATAAATATTAAATTTAAGTTTATGCACGGATTAAGAAAGATTAATATTTAAAATTATACTATAAATTGAGGTAAAATATATAAAGATGGAACGGAACAGATAGGTTTAGGTTTTTCTCCAGCATGCTTCTTTTTTTTATGCTGAGTAATTTTTACCTTTAAAATCTATCTATTAAAGTGTCTATCTTGAACGAACTGGAGGCTTAAAGTGATTTTTTTTTTGGTTGGATGTTTGATTGATGATTTATTATTATTATTTTATTTTAATTTTTAATCATGCTTTGAATTTTGTAAATGATACTGAATGCATATAGCTAAGATTTATAGGTCACAAAAATCGTAGCCCTATAATAATAATAATGAAATATTTTATATTAGAGCAGACGTATTTTCTTTACAAAACTTCAGTAAGGTATTCAAAGGGAATTTTCTTTACACGTAAATCATTCTCACTAGATAAGGAACTAAAATTCGACGGTAACAGTAAGAAAAAAAAAACGTTCTCTACTCTCGCATCAGAGAGTTGAATGTTAATTTATTAAAATTGGCTGTTTCCGCGTTCTTCTCTCAGCATCCCCTAATAGGAAACGGAATATCTATAAACGGTTTCTTATTAGGAATATTCATTTTCATTAAGACAGAAGCTTGCAGTCGTGACTCGAAATACACAGCGGAAGAGATTGCATGAGAATCCCGTCGGCCACAAACACAACGCTAGTTTTCTAGCTTCATCGACGAGCCAGAATGTCAATACATAATAGGCACCACTTGATTCGATTGATCCAAGGACAGACGGTGAGGCGAGACAGGTGGTTGCGTGCGCCGGTCGACACAGTCAGTTCATTCACGTTCGGACGTGCAAATGCCACCATGCCAGCAAGGAAGGAAGAGAACTATGCTTTCGAAAGAGAATGCGATCGTATGACATTCCCTTGTTTGTCTCATTAACCAAAATGCCTGACGATTAAAACACGCTGAGAATCAGATGATTTGAATTCAAGTACTTCGACAGCATTTGCTGCAAAAGTGAATTATGTTTTGAACTTTTCAAATACAGATTCCTAAAATTCAATATCATTTTAATGTTATGATACTGAACAGCAAACAGTTGAGGCCACACCCTTGAAAACAAGTGTAGTCAACGTGAGAAAATCGTTATCAGTTTAACGCAAGGGAAACATCAGTATTTTTAAAAGCAGATTTTATTTATTTATTTATTTATTATTATTTTTTTGTAATTTAAGCTCGTATTTATTATTTTCTCTATAATTTAATTAATTATTAATTTATTCTAAGAAAAAAAATCAAATATTACCAGCGAAAATAAAATAATAATTAAAGATTCACATAGAAAAACCTGGAAAATCTAATAACTATCCATTTGAATCACAAATCATCAACAATATCTTTGATCACCAGATGGGACTGCTGTAAACATACAAAAAAAAAAAAAACATCATTTAAATAGAGCGTTTTATGAAAGAATCAAGCAAAGATTTCAAGTTACAATTAGTGTGACAGGGAGGGAAAGTAATAACTAGAACTTTTTTTTTATACACATTATAAGAATTTTAGGTCTGGAATGTAATTTCTGCATAACTGAAGAACAAATTATTACATATAAAATACTGTTGGAGGCAAATAAAAAAAGATGACCAGAAAAAGTGTTTAGGTGTGTAGTTCTATAATGACTTATCAGACTTAAAATTAAAATTAAATATAATTGTCTTATTTTCTAATTTTTGAAATAAACCATTTTTGTGAAAAAAATATTTCCTTCCCAACAAGTGAATCTTACATTAAACATCATCGGATTATTTTCTCCAAACTTAAAAAGAAATAAATACGCCAAAAGAATTCAAGTTACTATTGGCTATTCAGTTATTTTATTTTTATTTCTAACAAAATTGCCTTCCGGCGCCCTTTGTGGAAGGGTACCTGAAACTAGTCACGTGGTATATAAATATTTGTGTTAATATATAGTTTGTTTTTAAAGGACTTTTATTACATTTTAAACCTACAATATTGGTAAGACATTAAATTCTACTCATCTTTGTATGTAAGGCCCTGATTCAAGCAATGTAGGTGACTGCAAACCTTTTATTTCTTTTATATATTTCTTTTTCCAAAGCGCATAAAATTTTGAAAATTTAAATATGAACTGTGAAGCATCTGGGATTTCTATTTTCTTGTTTTTAATTTTCAAGAATTTTCAAAAATTGTCTGTAATTAATTAAATTAAAATTCAAAAAGATGTTTTCGAGATATTACTTGTATTTTCAACTTAAAAAGACTTGACAAAAGCCTGAAATGATAAAACATTTCTAAAATAATGATTTGTATTTAAAATATTTCTTGTTAGTGCAACAGATAATTTTTTAAAAAATAAAAATTGAGTTTTTTTAAAATTGTGTGAGATTAAATTATTTTTATAAAATTAATAGTATACTAATAATAAATATTTAAAATACAAATCATTACTTTACAAATTTTTTATCATGTCGGGTTTTTACAAGTATTTTTTTAGTTGAAAATACCGAGAATCACCTCGGAAAAAAACCTCAAAAAATTGGCTTATATTGAATTTTACTTTAATTAATTGCAGAATATTTTGAAAATTAAAAACAAGAAAATTGAAATCCCAGATGCTTCAAAAGTTTATATTTAAATTTTGAGAATTTTAGATCCGCTGGAAAAAGAAATATATAAAAGAAATAAAAGGTTTGCAGTCGCCTGCATTTGCTTGAGTCAGTATCTGAAGTTTTATGTTTATTTATTTATTTATTTATTTATTTATTTATTTATTTATTTAATGTTTATGGAAATAATTTCATTTTTTAATGAATAACTGTTGAAGAATTTATATAAAAACTAAAGATAATTTTATTAACTTTAGATAACACTGAAAATCGGACACCTATTTAATAGGAAACTTTCTTTCTTTCTTATTTAATAAAACGTAAAATAAGAATGAAATAAATTTCAACGAATAAATAAAATTTTACGCTATAAATAACACACTTTAGTCTTATTTTATTTTGTTCTTGATTTCTTCCTTCCCTTTTAAAGATGCTTCCCTTCCAAACTTGCTTGACATTTCTAATTTGCTACTTACATTTTAATAAATTTGGATCGGGGGTTGCTTTGGCAACCCTCTCTTGCGATGATACCTTGACGACAATGACGTAGATTCTTCTGATGTCTCAACATTTGATCAGAGGTAGAACACTAAGCAAGAAATGAATCCAATCAGGACATGGTTTAAGAATATTGGATCGTGGAAAAGCGTGATTTAAAATGATACCTTTTCTTTTCTGGAAATAGGATCTTGACAGTCACCCGTCGCTCGAGAAAGACAAACGATAATTTGCTCAATTACGAGGACCACTTGAAATCTGAAACTCAATGACGTGGAAAAAGTGGGCTGACTTTTATTTTTACTCCAGTCTCATGTTAAATTATTTAAAAAAAAATAAATATTTAAATTAAAGTAAATATTTTTGAAAGAGAAATTAACTTCAATCAAAGTAATTCCAAAGAAAATCTTAAGAAAATACTAAAAAAATCATTATGATATTAATTTAAATTCTTGATCTAATCCAAATTATGAACGCTTCATTGAAATGGAAATTCCTTCAATCATTCATATGTATGAGAACACTTTTTTTTTTTTTAAGTTTTTGTGTCAGAATAAATTAGAGCTTTAAAAATAGAAACTGGATCTGGAGAAATAAATCACGTTAATCAGCAACAAAATTAAAAAATGAAGATAAGGATTTCCACAATCAATATTTCTTCTCAGTACTTTGGTTCTCTGAGCTTTAACGTTCTTCGATATACATTCAGTGTTTCAGATATATTCAAATGCATACAGAAAGCTAATACAATGTACAATGTACTTGAAGAAGGTTCGAAGTTCTTAAGAAAAACAATCATCTACTGTAAAGGATTTAAATAATTAACAAAAACAAACCACAACAAACATATCTGTAGTTTCTGAAAATTGAATCGAGGTATGTATGAAATCAAATCATGTTTTAAAATTAATTGTGAAAGAAACTTGTTTTCCTAACTTTTCTCAAGCTAACTTAAAGAATTTTTATTGAAAACTTCCTAAGTTTGAATGTTTCCGCAAAATGAACTGGTTATAGTGTCATATTTACAATGTAACTCCTTATGTTAGGGTTTTGACTTACTATTTACGTTGTCTGAGTTTATTAATGAAAGGAAGATATTTCATCACAAAAAAAAACTATTTCTCATTAATTAATAATGAACTGTTTTGATACAGATGGGAAATTAATCCTTTCTTTAAGGATAAAATTTAGTTTACGTTGTGAAGTAATGTTTGGAAATTTGTATATCAATCATCGTCTCATAGATACGAGGCATTAAATGAAGTAAATTGACCAGTAAATAAAGTATCTCCTGGTATAATCATAATAAATATGATTTTTTTAATATACCGTTGAAGAACCATTAGCGGAACATCCGAAAGTTGGAAGACAAGTAAAAAAAAAAATAACATAATAGTTAACTAATGAAACATCAGTATTACAAAACAAATTCAAAATACTTATTGCCAAAAGTACAATAAAAGTATTGTAAATTGTCTCTCATTGTTATGTAAATATACCTTCAATGCTACAGATCGTCTAATTTTAGAAGACGAATTTATCATCATCTAAATTTCTTTACAAGTGTACAGTAAAGATTAGCCACAACAAAGACTGATTTGCTGAATATATATATGGTATTGCAAAATTCGTGTGTAATATTCAAACCACGAGTAGGGTCATGGCTAAAGATCAATATATTCCTAATGAATCCATGTCCGGAAACGCCCCATTAAGACGCTAGGTGGTCCTAAAGTGAGCCTTTTCTAGAGAGCATATCCTTTGCTACACCATAAGAAATGTTTTGCAGGCGAGCCCACACATTGATCTGGGAGTGCTTTTTTGTTTGTTTCAATGTAATATATATATCTACTGTTTTTAATCGTAATATGCATTTGAATCATCTTATAATTGTTTTATAAGATCTATGTCATGTAATTCTTCACATTATCAAAAGAATCTGAAATGAGAGAATAATTTAACTAAATCGTATATCAGTGATATCTGGTAAATTACAATACTTTTGAAGATATTTGGGACAATGCAACTCTACACATAAGCCAAAAAACAGAATTTTAAACAATTTTTAACCTCAATGGAACTTTATTCTTGTTTTACTCTTTAATCAAAGGGCCAAAGTATCATGGATTGTCTAAACCGTTCTTTAAATTGTTAAATCAATGCACTTAAAGTCAATTATATCTTTCACCATTTATTATGCATTTCCTCTTTTACAAATTCCATTTAAGAACTACGGATTTTTAAGAACTTTCATACATATTATGTATATTTTTCGTTTCAAGAAAGCTTTTGGCTTAAATTATTACAATAAATAACTTAACGAGTTAACAGTTCAGTAAGTTTTTAAAATACACTATCCCCAAACTTATCACTTCAATTCCTTATAACAGGAAATGACACTTTTAATATTTAATTTTCGTTTCAGTATTGAATAAAACACTCCAAAGTTTGCAGTGTAATACCGAAAGGCATTCCGCGAATCTTGCGATGCATCTCCAAACTCCAAAGAGTGGTGCTTTATATAAAGCTTGATTACAGCTGTGCTGAGTTGTAGCCCCATGAATAAGCCAACTGTTGTGTAAAGTGATGATGTGATCCCTTGGAGGATAAAAAAGTCGAGACGCCCTTTGAGGGGCTCAATGGCATGCGATAACAGTTTATCTGAACTTAGTAGTGCAAACAGGGAATACTACGACTCAATTAGAACATCACACGGAAGCATAACAGCCACTTTCCCCACTGCCATACTTAGCTATGGGGGAAAGATAGAAGACTATAGTTAAACTGTCATTAATGCATTTCCATTAGTTGGGGTTTTTTTTTGTTAAAAAAAGAGATTTTTTTTTTTTAATTATTACATAAATTCATTCCATCAAAAACTAAATGACATAATAATAATAATTCTTAGCTGGGGAAATCCCATGGTTTGAAACTTTTTTCGATAAAATAATAATAATAATAATAATAATAATAATATCACAGCTGCCAGTTCTTTAGCTGGTGTTGGCCTTCAAACGCATCGAATTCTTCCCAAGAATCTAGGATGTCGTAATGTATCGGCGCAAAATATGTGCTGATCCAAGCAGTGCGGCTTTTTGGAGTTGACCGATGGAGATTTTGTCAATATTTAGATCTCCTGTATAATAAAATTACTATTTTTGACAAATACAAAGGTACAGCTAATTCCTTGGGATCGATTCAATGCTGTCATCAGGAATTTAAAAATTGATATCTTTGCTTCTTTTGTCGTCGTAAATATTAGAATTTTTTTTTAATGTCGTATTATTATAATATTAAGCATCCGATCCACTAGTAAAAATAGCAATGATTTTAAAGCCACTATTTCAGTATCATTTATTTTCTTAAGGTAATAAATTGAGACCTTTTTGCTGTAATTCACACTTATCCCATAGGTTTTCAATAAACTTAAAAATGTAATGAACAAAATCTATACGGATAACTACAATCAAATTCTCCATCGTTGGAAGATGATTCGCTCAATTTAGTAAATATTTACATTTTTTGGATCACATCTCCTAATTGTAAGGTTAAGATTTATAAATAATTGAAGATAAAACCTCGAACCAAATGCTAATGATAGTAAATGCAGCTAGGTTAACCTTAATTGAAGCTAGTGGTTATTAACAAATGCAAATTAATTAGATATTGCAATATTTATTAAAAAAATGTAAAGCCTCAATGAAAATAATTCAAATTTTAATGGTTATGAGAAAATTTTCCTGTTCTTTTAATCGTTAAAACATGAAGTGGAAATGTTTCCAAGGTATTTGCTGGCATCCTGTTATGCAATGATCTTACATAGCTGTAAACAAATTAATTGGCTGCAAAAATTTGACCAATTCAATATCGACCTCAAAGAAAATTGTATTAAAGAGTTGAAAGGATGCAGGAAAATTTAATCAACAAAGTTTTGATCGTAATTACGAGATTCTGCTTTTGACCACAAGAGCAATTTTGCAGGGAAGCCATTGGTTGATCTTCCTAGAAGGAAGAAGTCATTTAGTGAAAAAGGGATATTCCGTTATTGGAAAGCAAAAGTGAGAAAAGGCCCCAGGGCTAAAAAAAAAATATTATTTAAATGTAAAAGGAGAGGGGGGATGTCCGATGCAATGACTTAATGACTTTGTAATAAATACCACGGTTTTTCCTTGAACGTTTTCCTCATTCGTCAAGGACGCTCTGATCAATGGACACGGAATTATGAATGCCGCAGTTGCAGTAGATGCCGTTCAGAAAGAAGTACAACGAAGCCGCATCGCACAAGATTACAAACCGAGGAGTCACTCACGATACTTACTAAATAAGCAAAGGAAAAGAATTTAAAAATTATATAATTTTTATGGTGGGAGAAAATGCCGACAGAGGAACTTCTTTTTTTTTTTTTAGTTCTAGAGGCAGTAAACGAGGATGATGGGAAAAAAAGAAAGAAAAAGTAAGAAAGAAAAACTTCATTAAAAGAAAGTAGGTCGTCTGCTATCAATGTTCTAATGGCAGATGTTATTTATCAAATTCCAAAAAAAAAATATGAATTCTCAAAATGTTAATTTGTTGCAGCTTTGTTATTAAAAATTTCTGTTTACTGGCTTTAATTAGTAATAAAATAATAATAATAATAATAGCGATAATGTTTTCTGTTGCAGCTTTTTTTATGTTTTTATCTAATTATTTAGGACGAAGTTTTTTTTAGAACAAACAATTCAACCGATTTATTTAGTCTGCTGCATTTTTAACTCGATATTGAATTTAAAATTATAATCGGAAATATTAACAGAATCAAGAGATATAATTGACTTATATTTTTCACCGATTTATTTTCATTTATTTACTTTTTTTTAATATCTGTATTATTTTACTGAGAATATCTTTAGAAATTTTTAACTCAAAGTCATCATTAAGTCAATTTAGAAACTGGGACCTTTTTTCAATTCGTCGCAGGCTTCTGGTTTTATGAATAACTACGGGAGGAGCAGAGCAATGGTCCTGGGAAGCACTGTGCAAAGGGGACCGCAAAACTGGGTTCACCACTTATTATTACGGCCTGTATTTTTGTGGTTGGGAGATAGGATCCGCTGCTTGTTTTTCGATCCTTGGGCTGCCATTTAAATCACACGACGTAAATAAGCCTAACTATAAAAGCGGTTTTACTATTTCAGTTGAATTGACCTTATCCATTTGGAGGAGAAGTTGCTTTGGAACTCTTTCCCTTCCCAAAATTTTTCAGAAAATTTTGATTTTTTTTTTTTTTTTTTTAATTTATGATATTGTTTTCATTGCTTGGTAACTTTTATTTAAACTGTACATTGAAAAGCGATAGGCTATTTAATTCAAAAGAATCGAGAAATGTATCATAAATGCTAAAAAAAAAAAAAAAAGTTATACACATTCCTACGTCATATTTAGGAATGGTTAGGATCAACCCCTAAATAAATTCTTCTGTAATCTACGGCCTTTGGCAATAGAATGATGTCCTTATAATTCGTTGACTCAGTCAGATTGGTTTTTTTTTTTTTCACGAATTTCTCCATGCACTACAGAATTTAATGATACATTCCTTACTATCATAGGTGATCTTTAAAAGGTGTGCATTTTAATTGGACGACTCTTAAACTATAAAGTAATCAAGTACTTCATTCCGGACTGTAATCTATGAGAATTTAGAAATACAAACTTTTCGATAAGTTTCTGGTGACTTCTCTATCGAAATAACTACAGTTTTTGATGATCCATACTTATGATAAAATAACGTGTAGATTGTACACTATCTACCTGTGAGATAGAGTGGAAATAATTCAGTTTCAGATTTAAAGTATAATCATGTACACCATAAAACTAATCCCTACATTATGTAAATCTTATTACAAATTAATAATTTTAACTCATTATTATTATTATTATTTTTGAATACCATTTTTTTTAAGAAGGGGATTTTAATTGCTTAATTCCGGCTCTGTCTTGTTGTTGGTTGTTTTTCTTCTTCCATTCTTAACAAAATGAGAGCTGCAACATCTTAAATTCTCGAAGTCATGACTCTGTGGCAGGTAGGTGTAGCATTCCTTCGTTTCTGGAAATAATTATTGTACCTTAAATTACACAACAACTCCTTAAAGCTGTGAACTTTCGTGATCTTCAGATAATCTTACCAATTTTTCGAACTTGACTATCAGGAATTCTCTAAATTTTTTTTTTTAAAAAGAAAGAATGCATTTTTATGATACTAAACCCTAATGTCATATTAATAATAAAGATATTTAAAATGATAAAATTTTGCCACCCTTTCACTGGAGAAGGAGTTTAACCTCAGTCCACCCTTGTTGTTTGGTTCAACTTTAAGTTGTTTCTGCTTTTGGTGAATTTATTGTTAATGACTTAGTCAATATTTAAAAAAAAATATTCTAATTATCCGTCCAGAATTATTCACACTTAGATTTAACGATTTGCTGTAAATTTCTGATGATGAAGTCTTACAGAAGAATACTCTGAAACAGTTTATATAATCAGAGACACATAAACATTTTCGACTTTTGAATAAGGCCGCTATGTTTTTCTTTCTTGCTATCCGTTTTTTTGGGAAACGAAAGGGCTTCGCAAATGTCTATTTGTCAGGACCTCGCACAGCCTAAAAGCGCCTCTGTAGGTTATACAGTGAACATTTTGAGTAAATTTAAGGATACAAAAACTACTCCTATAGCTTATTCGAAAGCTTTCTTGCTGTAAGACTTATTTATTATTACCATCATATGTCTATCCGCATGCTATTAAAGATTTGTTATAACGTTGATAAATACGTGTCGGAGAGACAAAAGGTAAGTTTTAAAATGCAATTTTAAGGAGAATACGCTTGTCCGTCCGTATGTCCATCTGTGATCACGATAATTTTAATCCTTAAAAAATGAAATTTTAGGGTTGGTGTAGATTGAAAGGATGGGAAGATCCTTATTTTGTTTGGTAATTTCAGAAGAATTAGGAGTTAGTGAGGTTGCCGTGGAAAATCCTGTCGAGAAATTGCTTCCAACGAACTAACTTCTTCAGTGGCTTCGAAATAATATTGAATAATTTGTAAACATTACGAAATTTTTCCAGTCCTTTCTGATTTCAATATAGTAAAAGAAATATAAAACAACCAATCAGATATATACATTCTACTATTAATTTTAATGACTTTGCTAACTTTAATTATTTTTAATGAAATAAACTTACTTTAAAATTACTAAAGAAAGATTTTATTATTAAGTATTCTATTACTTAACTTTCCATCAGTTAGGGTTGTGATGCCAAGTATTTGTGTTTTGATTTTGTTTATTTTAACTACCCCGATTATCCGCGATTGCCGCGAAAAATATTTTTAATTACGAACCTCAAAAAAACCAATTTTAATCCAAGCCAGCAACAGGGAAAGTACAATAGGCCCTACAGTGCGAGGGTCGAAAATTACTGAGAGGTTTATTGTGCATCGTTATCCTTTAGGCCTTCTCGGAATTTGTGGATGAGTGGCATGCTCTTGCTCTGCAGAAAGTTTTCTGTACATATTTTAAAAGTTTTGCATATTATGTTTTTTGTATAATAAAACGTATTTTTTATATTTTTTAAATATTTTTTTTCGTGTTTACACCTCATTTTTAGTCTTTTTAGGGTTATCCGCGATTTTTACTATCCGCGGTACCCTTGCCACCCAATTACGCGGATAATCGGGGCTCTACTGTACTATAAGTCAGTATAGTAACTTATGATGTAAATAACTGAACCTCTATTTGTATAATAACAAACTTACATTTATAAGGTGTGCTATGTTTATTAAATAAAATTGCATAGTTTTTCCATGACGTTTAATAAAAAACTATTAGGCCTAATAAATATGCTAAATAGTAGATAGGCCCTTACATATATATAAAGAAATGTTAAAACCAATTTATATAATAAAATTATAAAAAGTCGTTACAATTGGACATGAAAACATGTAGGAATAACTAAACTACGTTTACCGTTATTAAATAGAGAATTTATTGTACGTTAAAATTATTGCTGCGATGAGATTATAAAGGTAGGTTTTTATTAACTTTTTTAATCCTTTTTTTAAGAAATTCATACAAAAAAAATCGTTTTGAAAGGAAACTCCTTAAAATTATGGAAGGAGAATTATACTACATCCCTCAATCAGAATTCGATCACATTTCTTTTGGGAGTCGTGTCTCACAGCTTTGATTTGTCTTTTGTTAAATATCGCAGAAACTAAGAAACTCCGTTAGACAACTCGTTGCTGGTATGTAATTCCTCTGCTGTGAAACGTAGTTAATAGTGAACGAAAGGTTCATCATGATCTTGTTTCTTTCGCACTTCTTAATTATTTATTTTTAAATGTGATACATCTTACCTAATAGAAACTGTAATTCTAAACGGAATTATAGTAATTAATGGTTAGCGATGAATAACATGCCTTCATTCTTGTAGACCTTGGAGTTGCGCCAAAGAATAAACAAACACTGCGTCTCCAAATCAACACCACTTCAAGTCAATTCATTTTCTTCAGAACGGAATGCATACATGCAAACACTAATTGGAAGCCTCTGAGCAGCCTTTTTTCTTTTTCTCTCTTATCTGAAATTGAAATGGCACAGGAATTAAAATTTTAGATTTTTCTAAGCGGATTGCAGAACATGACATCTTTTTCATTATGTTTCATATTGGATGCAACGTATTATTTCTTCCTCTACTAATAAGCTCTCTAATTTCTGCATCTTTGTAATAAATCAAAACAAAAAAAATTCTTAATATTCAACTTATGCCTTAACAATTTAAATTAGATTTATTTTCTTTTGTCAAGAAAATCAATAATAGTAAAATTAACTCTAATTATCATTAAAAGTAATAAGAGGAACATTAAGAATTAAAAAAAAAATATTAATTTATTGAATAGTAAAACACTGCATATTAAATGCGCCAATGAATTGTATTGTATTTATTTATTTATTGTTAATACTATGGTCAGTCTTACTATTTGTTATTATTCCAAAAACCCACCCCAAAAAATAAATAAATAAATAATTAAATAAATAAAGTAGTTTTTATTTATGTGTGTGATTTGATTTTTGATATTTTCCTTAAATTAAAAAAAAAAAAGACAAAAACAAAACAAAAAAACAACTATAATATTTCGCCAAGCACTTCGTTTTAGAATGTATTATTATTGTACGTATATTTATTTCTTTGCAGTTTCATCGAATTTCTTTTGTCTGGATTTAAAAGTATTTGGGAAAGTCTTTTCATTGTTGCTGCTATTTTATTCAATTTTCTTCAGTGAATCTGAAGAAATTAAGGGAAAAAGTTAAATTATCTGATGCGATCTAAATCTTAAGTACGACGTTACAATCTTATAGAAAATAACCATTAAAGATACCTAAAAGAATTTGTAACAACACAAATCATAGTATAATAATAATAATAATAATAATAAAAAAAAAAAACTAAGAAAAAATAAAAAAAAAGAAAGAAACATTAAAGCACCAAAATTCTGAGTGTTTTGACCTCGTTAAACTTTGATCAATAACAGCTCTAGATTTAAGTGAAAAGCATACGAACTCAATTTTTCTCTTCGAATTCACGGAAAAAAATATAACATAAATTTTCTAATTATTCTTGAAGCCCTGTTTTCAAAACATAACAAATGAAAACGAAAAAAATACTTCCTAATAAATTAATAAAAATTAAATTCAGAAATATGGGCATTATATTTTTTTTAAGGAAAAAAATTAAACACTACTTTTAATTAAAGTTTAAACGCTTACAATAAAAACTAAAGAAAAGCTGTTACGATTTATTACAAAAATCTTATTTCCTAGTTTGTGAGTGAATGGAGCTGAATAATGTTCTCAGTCTGATTAATTCATGAAGTGCCTTCACGATAAACAAATGTTTGTATGAGATGAATTAATTAAATATATTAATACTTATCAAACGATAAGTATATATATATATACAGTCGGACCTCTATTTAACGAAGTCGCTAAATCCGAAAAAAAGTTCGTTATATGGAAAATTCGTTAAATAGAGATTCACCTTTTAAAATTACTTTAAACAATATAAAACAGATTTAAAATACATAAACAATAAATATTATTAAAAAACTAATAATTTTAATGATATTTAAAACATACATTTCCACATGCGTACTTAAATTTTACTAAAAAAGTCTGTTAATTTTGTCTGAGGTTTTTTTTTTTTTTTTTTTTTT
>JAFIDM010012231.1:85125785-85138832 GCA_023159025.1 Thereuonema tuberculata
GGTTTTTTTTTTTTTTTTTTTTTTGAAAAAGTGTTTTCGTTCATAGTATGTCTCACATCTTTGCAATGCACCAAAAACCCCTTTAGTATTTTCTTCAAATTGTACTCCGCGTCGGATTGTTTCAAATGATTTTAGCATTTCACCATACGAAGGTTTTTTTTTTTTTATTTCTTCATCATGATTATTTCCATTTTCATCATCTTCATCTTCATCGCAATTCATAGCTGTATTGTTTTTTATTTTTTACACTGTCCAAAATATCCGATTCAGTTAGTGCTTCCGAGGTCTCTACTTAAAAATCAAGTGAAAGATAATCATCAATCAGCACATCATCGTTAATTTCTTCTTTTTTCCTCAGCTGTATCCAAATTTCTTTCATTTCCTCTAAGGGAATGTTGATAATAAAAACATTTCATGGAGAAAAAACAAAATAGATACCACGAAAAAATTCGTTAAATAGAAAATGCACTTCGCTATTTGGAGATTATTTTACGAAGAAATTAGCAAAATGTTCTTGGTTCCAAAGAAAAGTTCGCAAAATAGAGAAATTCGCAAAATAGAGGTTCGTTAAATAGAGGTCCGACTGTATATATATTTTATTTGTCAATCCTCGTTTCTTTGAAAGATGATCTGCAGCTTCTCGAAAACACCTACACTTCTCCAACAACAAGTATTTCCTTTCTTTTGCCTTTTGCCTTTTGCTATGAATTGATTGGCCGTGTCGGCGTGGTCTAGTGGATTAGACGGCGGTCTTCCATGAGGCCGATATGTTGGCACCTGGGTTCGAATCCTGGCAGCGGCTTGGATGTTTAATTTCTTTCTTGTCTTTGTCTGCTTCTTCTCTTCCCTTCTCATCACCTCAGTCACCTGGTCAGTAGGGCCAGAGTCCCCTCAGTTATTGGGGACGCCTTCGTCCTGTCGTGGACTGAATTACAAAGCCGTCAGTAAAATAAAATAAAAAAAATGAGTTAATTTCATGTGATTGGTGCTGGGATTGCTGGGACTCTTGTTAGGGAATTTAAAAAAAAAAATCATAGACGAAAGGTTGAGAGCCTCTGGATTATTCCAATAGTTTTCTAAAATGCTACAATAGCCAAAGAAGAAATGACGAGAAAGATGGATTCAAGATACAATAAGTTTGCTTGATTGTATTTTGTTTAGAGCCTATTTACGTTCTGGAACAATTTATTCTTATTGATAGTAACTGCAAATATCAAATCAAATGCTAAAATGTAATTCCCTATCGATTCCGATGTCTGAAATATTATAAATATTTCTTCATAAAAATTTCCAAATCTTAGAAAAACTTCGTTCGTTGTTGCCGTATTATCAGAATAAACTTATTTAAGGGAAACTTTTCAATCTTTTTATTTTTTTATTAAAAAAACACAAGAGGGTTTATATAATTTAAGTTTTTTACATCGTTTCGTTTGCCATAATTTCCATCCGTACATTTCGATTGCAAATGTCTTAGAGAACTCTCGGTTCTAGAATTTTTTTTTTTCCTTTTTTTTTTTTTTTTTTTCTTTTTTCAGAATTCACTTCAATTGAACGAAGGATCAGAATTTTTTTGTGTTGTAATCCAGACTTACTCAATTAATTAATTAATAATTTTTAAATAAAATTCTTTAATATTAATAATACTGTAGTACTGTTCTAGAACAATCATTGTTCCATTTAAACGAGGTACAATTGTTTGTGTTTAGTAAAGAAGTTTTTTTAAGACAAAAATAACCTTTTTACAATTTTTTTCGAAAATTCTCGAGAAAGCAAAATAAATTTTAGAATTAAATAGAAAAACAAAAAAGTACTTCAGAAACAAAAGGAATCTATAATCTTCGGAACAGAAGGAAATCGCGCAATCTCTCCTCCATTATGCAATGAGTTTGCCTCTTTCGTCGAAAAGATCGCAAATATTATTATTACAACCTTCCAAGAAAATTGAAGTAGATCCACTAAATTTACGTTTCTTTACAACTTATTTACATTAATGAAAGTTTAATGCGAGATTATTATTCATTTATTAAATTCATTAATACGTAATGTTGGAAAAAAAAAAAAAAAAAAAAAAAACCCACACTTAAAGAAAATTTTAATTGCGGCTATTTTTGTATTTATTGTTGTTGTTTATTTCGTGAGCGGGAGTCAAATCCACGTCTTTCTGAGCTTATCATCGAGGGTAATCTGGCTAAAGAGTCTTAACAAGGACGAAACAGCTGTCCCAGGTTCCCGTCGATGATAAGCTCAATGCGTGAAAGCTAACCTACGTGCAAGCTTTTACTTTCCATTTTTATGAAGAAAAAAAAGTAGTTAAAAGAAATAGTTTTTATAATTACAGATACTGAATGTTATGTCTGCAGCTGAGGTTAAATAAAGCTAAAATTGATTAACTGATCAATGTCTTGCTTTGTAAATTTCACCTACATTTTAAATATTAAGGTCTTAAAATAACGCTTGATTTCCTTTTCTTTTAATTTTTGTTTTTAATTTTCATTAAAGGAGGAGCTGTTCTCGAAATATTTTGAATATCAATTATTAAGTCCACATACATATTAAGAAGAAACAGTTAACGCATGCTTTTTTAACATTTTTGACTAATTAATAATATTAAAATCAGTCTTTTAATGAAATCGAACTTGTTTTCTTTCCGAAAGGACAGTATTTTTTTTTTGCAGGGGAGAAGGGTAGAAAGAAAGAAAAATCTCATTAAATGCTACCTTTATTGTTCATTACGTTTAAGAAAGAAGGAAGACCATTCTTTCAAAAAAATAATAAATAAAAACTGGTAAGTAATTAATGCTTTTAATAACAATTAATGAACGTCTTCTAATGGCATTTTTTTTTCTTTTTTTAGCATTTTAATATCAACAAATTCTAATTAAATTTTTTATTTAAACTTAAGAACTCTCGTTATTCAACGGAAACGTAGATTTAGCGTCTGTCTGTCTTTCTCTAATGAGCTAAAATAGTCATGTTGTCGCTAACTTGTCATTGTAATCATCAATCAATATAAAGGCGTTGTTGGTATCGTCTCATGTTTTTCCTATTTTAGAAACAAAGATGGCCGCTATCGAGTTTCACTAACCGTAAAATTCACTTTTCTCGCGAATCGAAACTCACATTGAGGTCATTTTTCAATACTTTTAAATAATTTCAATGAATTGATATCAGAAATAAAGTAATTAAAAGTGATATTTCATTACTGATTAAGAAAAGAATGTTAATTAGGGAATTGGAAAGAAATTAATGAATTTAACGGGTTTTGCCTTATATTAAATATAGATTTTAAGATAGTCCAACTGATTTATTTAAAAGACATTTTTGTTGGAATATAACAAATACAATTACTTTTTCGTTAATTTAATATGCACTTTCTTTTTCTTGTCTTTATCGTTATTACGTAAATAGTTTCTTGGCCTGCTTTTAAATTGTAAATCAAAAAAGTTTACAAATAATAATAATAATATTTTACAGCGATTTACGAAAAGACTTTACGAAATTCATTAAGAAAGTTAGAGACAAAAATGTCTTATTTAAATGCTAATACAGTAAAACCCCGGTTTACCGAACTCGGGTCAACCGAAACCCGGATTATCCGAAACGCCTCCGAAAATCGCAAATCCAAACAATAATGCTAAATTGCACGGAAATAATTACGGAATTAAACACTAAAATAAATAAAATGAAAAGATGGCGGGACATCGCTGCTCGAAAACATTGGGAGGGACTCAAGAAACAAACAAAAATTATTGAGTTTTTTTAAATGGATATTTCATATGCTACAAACTAATAAGTACAGAATACTGTATATTGATGTAGCCTACTGTAATCCTAAAAATGTAATTTTAACTTTTATTAAAGAACATAAGTGTAGAATACCAAGAGATTTTTGAATTCTTCAAAAATTCTTCAAAACCTTTCAAAAATACTGTAGCTGTATTAGATTTTCATGGCATAACCGAAAAAATTGTTATCCGAAACGGCTTCCCCCCCCCCCTCCTTTAGTTCGGTTAACCGTGGTTTTACTGTATTTACATTTCAATAAGATATGTTCGTATCTAACTTTATGAATTTCTTCCTTCACAGAAATGTAATTGACAAAGTGTTGGTGTGGTATTGACTGAGGAATCAATCAATGCTGACTGTGTTATGATTAAGCAATTAATTTCCTTATTGTTTAATTGCTAGAAGCATGAAAAGGAAGACGCTAACACAGATTTCACTGAGTTCTATTTTTTTTTTGTGTTTTGCTGGATTTAAGGATGGACAGTGTGGTTCAATATATTTCCTTCTTTTTCTGTTTTTTTTTTTTTTATTGGGCAGTAATAGTACAATGTGGCAGCGATTCGCGATTCAAAAAAGTTTGGGAACCGCTGAATTAGATGATAACAATAATTCCAATTGAGAAATAACATTTTCTGATTTTATTAATTCTGAATAATAATAATATTCTTTTTGCATTTATAGTAAAAGATAGATAAATGTAACAGTGTTTCATTGATTTGATTGTGGGAAACGTAATCTCTGCAATGCAGATATTTGCGTTATAGGATTTTTTCATGAAAAACACATTGGCTACAGAAATTAAATTGGGGGGGGGGGTAGTTAAGAAAAAATATTACTCGCAGAGACGGTCTTCGCCATTTAAACATACAAACAAAAAAAATGCAATGGAGGGATAACAAAACAATAACTCATCAACCAAAAAAAAAAAAGGTGTAAAATCATGGATATCTTCCTTTTTGGTTGCAATGGACGGGATCCCATTAACTCACCCCTATCCTCTCGGAATGCCAATCTTTGATATTACTTTTTATATTTATATCTTTTATAAGAGAAGATGCAGTTATTTATCTCCGTCTGTTTCCTCTTTATTTTTTTTTAATAAAGATTTTAATTAATTTTTTATTTCAGTCAGTAATGCTGATTTCAATCAATCATTTAACAAAAAATTTTTACAAAAAACAAAAAAAAACAAATCTAAATATACTAATTTAAGTAAGTTATTTACATGATGAATTTATTTATAAATAATATTTTTATGTGTCTATGTACTTTGAAAATAATTAAGTTATCAACAAAATAATTTATAACAGCATTTTAAAACACATCTCATAAAAAAAAGCGATAGAAATATTATATTTAAGTAAAATTTATTTTATGTGTCTTAAAGACTACAATTCTTCCTTATTAGTTTCATAGATGACAATTCAATGAACAATAGATTTCTTTCTCATTTCAAAATCTTTGTGAAAAATGCTTCAGTGAATTATTTTATAACTGTTATTAATTCTGGTCTGAAGCAAATTCAATTTGTTGTGGACTCTCGGTTCTTTCATTAAAATCTGTGTGCGAATAGCAATTACATAAATGTATAATATTAGACCAGAATTTCCTTCACTGTTTTTGTGGCCTCCGGCTTTTGCTATATTTTTTTTTTTTTTTTTTTATGTGACATCCTATTGTGATATCCAATGGCGCCCGCAGTGCTTCTACTCCGCGACCAACAGAGAAGTTGCGGAAGTGGTGCATCGCGACTTCCCCTGCAGGGCATTGCCGTCCAGAAAACACTGCTGAATATTTTTTCCATCTCCGGTGACTGCATATTAAAACAATGGGTGTGGGAAGCACGTGTCACACGAAGCAGGTGTTTTACGATATTAATTACATGGCGTCACTCTCTGTGGTCAGGTTCCATTCGCAGAATTAGAGAACACTGGCTATGATGGACTTTCGAAACTGACTGCTCGACTTTTTACAAGCGATGTGACTCGGAAATTCATGGTGAGGTGTTGGAACGAGGTTTGTGAATGAGTCGAAGGCGGGTACCTTAGATGAAAAGCTCGAGGCAAAATACAATCAAGTTAGTCTTCAATGTCTCAAGAAACGGGTGTATTTGCTACAGGTGAATCAATCTTGAATTGAACTACTACTTAAACTATGATTATTGCTCTCATTAAAAGTTAAATAAAAATAAAAAAATACATTGAATTGATGAAGACAACCAAAGTTCCGATGTCACCAGAGATTTTTAATATATAATAAGCCTAATTGTTACAGGAAGCGTTCAGATGACTTTTGAAAATATAATAATGTACTTGGAAGTCCAAGTGTCATTAATTTCGTGCTAGTCCTTCCCCTTTGATGCTCTGACAACCTTTATTCTTTGAGAAGACTTTCCACCTGACGTTGCTTCAAGAATTCCCCGCCATTTCTCCACAAAAGCAGCAGCAAGGTCAATTAAATTAGCATCTAATTAAAGACAATTTCTGTTTTTATTTATTTCACTCTATATATTGCGAAAGTAGATACAGCAGGCAGATATATAAATTTTTAATTAATACTTTTACTAATTTTAAATTCTTTTCTACTGCTTTAACAAGGTAATAAAATAATCGGAATGTATTTTCTTATATTTGGAGCAAATTCGTAATTTTAAGTTTCCTAAAACGGTTGGATCATGTTTCAAGTAACAATCTATGACAGTCATAAAGTTCAAAGAATTATTTAGACATTTTTGAACTAACATAAAGTCTCATAGGCGGACAAAGGATTTTGAAAATGGGGGGGGGTTATGATTTTACAATTCAACAACAACAAAAAAAAGTCCTGTCCTTTGGGGAATGGGGGCAGAGGTTACAAACAAAGCGATGAAGTTTCCAACCAATCAAAAAAAAGAAAGCTCCAAAATTCTAATTTTTTTTTCCATTTTCTAATGCAATAGAAGGGGGTTATAAACCCTACAACCACCCATCCCTGAGTACGTTAATTTAAAGTCTACATTTTAAGTTAATTCATGTTACTAACTTGCTTATTCTTTAGTAGATGTAGACCCATGTGTGAAAATCAATTACTGGTCTCTTGTGTAATCAAACAATATTATGGATCTGCATTAAATTTTGACAGTTTAGTGATTTTTGTCTCTAGCCAATGAGATTTCAGCTCCTTATCCATTTTAAATGAGAAGCCAAATAAAATGTGTTGATATAAAAGATTAAGTCTGTTGTTTGTTCTTCTAGTTTGTTTGATAGAGATCAATTTCAATCATATCGTAAGGCACAGTCAAATGATTGTTAAAAATTCTTTTCAGAAAGACTTACAGATAGAAAAAACAAAACATATTCCCAAATATTTGGTTCTTATAATTTTTGAAAAAGTTCTCATGTAGGCCCGAGTAACGAGACCTGGTTGTGTACTGATGACTGCTCCTAGCTGATGATCGCCATACTAGCGTGAAACAGCTCTACTAGGATGTCATTTAGTATACAGTTTGATCTCAGCCTTTATTTTCTTAGAAATTTTGTTTCAAATCTTTTTTTTTAAACTCACTCTTCTTTGCCAATTGTATTTATTAATATTTATTACCTCGTACTTTACATTTTACGAAGTTGGTTCGCTTGGGATAAATTAACGACGCTGGGACGATATTCACAATCGAAATCAATCGAAACTTATTTCTTTAAATCTCGTAAGGAATGAAAGCGAACACAGCAAGCAAAGAGGGGTTAGTGATTGTTATGAATTTCTAAATATTTTTCTCATTAAGTGTATGAATTGAAAAGAGAAAAAGTGACCGAGAGTGCTTCTTGACTTGGACTATCATTTGGTGAAGAGCAGGACCTGTTTTATCGTTCCCAGAGAAACAATAGCACTGTTGTTTTTCATTCTCTTTCGTGTTCGATGCAATCAACGAAAGGGAGGGACTAAAGTAATCGAATTCACATCGCGTCCCTACTTTTTATTAAGAAAGAAGAGGTTTGAAAGAGCACGGACAGAAAAGCAGTGATATTCCTTGTTAAGACTTTATTCTTTTCAAGAGAGATGAAAATCTTTTAAAAAAAACAACAACTTGAATCTGTTAAATGATCTTTACGAAAACAGTAAAGATGTTTGTACAATTGTTAACAGTCAATCAGATCTTCAAACTTTAACCAAAAGCGATCTCCTTTCAATAAAATAGACTTAATCTAGCACTTTTGAATTTTTAGACGTTAACACAGTTTTATTAAGGAAACTTTTGATATAAAAAAATAAGTTTTCTTCAGTCGTTTTTTTTTTTTTTTTATCTTTTGTAAGATATTTTTCAATGATTTGCCTTAAATAAAAAATAAAAGGAAGAAGGAAAAAGAAACTAAAAAGAAAAGAATAAGCAAGAAGAAAGAAAATTTACGAGTCCATCTGATAAAGTGGTGGACAACCCATTGTTCTGAGAGCAACGTATTCCCATGACAATCTAATCCTAACTGAGTACAATCATTAGGATCTCATTTGAAAACAAACTGGAATAATCAATGAATAATCAAAAGAAACAAGATTAGAGTGAATTTAAGATGATAGCAGAGTGTTATCTATGATTTAGTAGCAGTTTACAAAAGATAATCAAAATCAGTTTTGCTCCTTCAACGAACCCATTCAATAAGCCTTAATCTCAATTTGTGAATGCTGGAGTGTGTTTAAGTGGAAAACTAAAGAGGTTAAACTTTGGAAGCTATTCATTGAAGTTATAGTGAAATTGACAGTTTTCGCGATAGATGTTCTCATAAAATTCAGTGATTAATTAACTAAGAACATTAAGGATACAATGTTCAATACATAGAATGATTTGTTATCAATGCTTGGAACTTTTACAACATACAGGACTATATTAAGTATTACAATTATTAAATATTTAATTTAGAAAACTATCATTCATATTGTTTTAATCACTTTAAAATCTCAAAATATAAGGCCTACACACATTTCAAACGAAATAAGACACCAGTTCTTTTTACAAAAGTAGTCTGATATTTTTGACTGTTTACATCTTTTATGTCTCAAGTTTTCTATTTGCTTCTCTAGTTCATACAGTTTATCAAAAATTGAATCATCTCTTTCTGTAGCAGAAAGATACCTCCTTACAATCTCTAATGCTACAATTACATCTGCTCTTGTGGGAATTATCTTGAGAGTAGTATTCATGAGAAAAACATGTGGTAACAGAATTTTTTTATCGCAACAATATTCTGCAATACTGGTGAAAGTTACTGCTAAATGACGAGGTAACAACGAATGAAGCCGAAACCGAACGAAGACATCGAGTATTGAGACAATTGATATATCGCATGGACGCCAATTTTTTTTTTTTACTCCGTTTGGCGAAAACAATGTACATTGCGGGAAGCTTAATATTACGACAGCGTAAATACAGGTGAAAAAATAATATAATTATAGGAAAACTTAAAGGACCGAGAAAAATATTGTAAATAACGGGAAAACATTATTTACAGGAATGTAAAAGCGGGGTTCGACTGTAGTTGTTTTACGTAGAAAAAGAAGAAAGAATAAAACATTAATATTTTGAAATATATCAGATCATCCCAAAAGTAATGTCCGGAAATTCCTCTTTTCTTCTGAACCTGTATTCGGACAATACTTATGGGATGACCTGAAAAGAAAGTAAAAAAAAACAACCCAAAACCATCAAGTTGGTTATTCTCTTAATGAAATAGCTATGTTGAAGTGCCTATCATTGGCCAGAATGTTAATTAGAGTATCTCATCAAAACAAATTCGAAGAATACAATGCTATTTCTTTTAAATTATACATAATAACAATTGATCGGATATGGCCACTTTTCATTAATCTCTGTCTTTTAAAATTAAAAACTAAATAAATTCAAAGTTACAACAACATCTTTTGCATTTCCATCCATTTCTGTATTTGAAATACGACAGACTGATAGATAAAAAGAAATTTCAATAGAAAATGCAGGTAAGAAATGACTACAAACATTTTTGTGAAATACTATTTATTTATTTATTTATTTATTTATTTATTTATTTATTTATTATCTAATCACCAATTCTAAATTAATACAAACAATAAAATTTACATTTTACTACGAAACAGGAAAACTGAAACCTTTGTTAAAGCGTAATTGTTAGTTCATTTTCAAAACAAACATGTGGGTCCCTCATATTGATTATTCATGAATCACCAGAAAGTCACCTTCCAAAGCAGGAAATGTTCTACAATAAGGTACACTTTCATTGAGAACATCACTTAAATCAATGTTTTTATATTTATCACTTCATGAAATATGGAGATTTTTTTTTTTTTTTTTTTTTTCTGAAATTCAAACAATGAAATTGGAAAGGTTGAAGTCAACTCTTGGATAAATATGGAATTAGGCCTAATTGGAATATTTTCTAAGATTTATAAAAATGAAAAGTTTTATAAAATATTTAAATAACTTTCTATATTTATAGGTAATACGTATATTAAAATACCACTTTTAGATTACTCAGGTAGTTTCAAAGCTAATGAATCTTTGCTTGTATTAGGCAGGTATTCAAATTTTCTTTTTTTTTTTTTTATTTAGGATGAAATCTAAGTTGTTTTTTTTTTTTTTAATAAACATTAAAGTAAATTTTAGGCTCTAATATTTTTATTGTTTTTATAAAAAATGTAAAAGATAACGTTCTAATTAATAAAATTTAGAGGAAAGTAAATTCGAAAAGAAAGAGACACTTTCAAGGCATAAAGAAGAAGGAAGAATGAATGATGGAATGGATGGATGGGAAACTGAACAGATGTAAGATCTGAAAGATTGTAGAGATAGTTTTTAAAAATTCATATTTACGTAACTCGATTGTACATTTGGGTAATTTGAATAATTATACAATATCCAATTGCACAATTAAATAATCAGATCAATCGTAATCGTAATAAAAACTGTTAAAATGAAACGGAAATTAATATTTGTATCACTAACCACTCTATTAATACATTGGTTACTAATAAAAAAAAAAAAAAATCTAAATTCAATTCTTTTGGTAATATCCATTTTTTTCCCATTCTGTTATTAACACAATTCACTACAGATCTCAAAGCATTCGACAACGATTAAAGAAAATTTTAACAAATTGTTTTAATTAAAAGATAAAAACCAGAAAGAGCCAAAGAATGCTTTTGTGATCAAGATACTGAAAATTAAAAGCGTCCGTTTCTATGAACTCATTTCATTACTTTCCTCGTGGTCTAGATTTAAAAGCACCAACAGATGGAACAAATTAATTGCCTTCATTTTTTTATAAGCAAGAAGTTCTGTTGAAAAACAAAATTCAAGAATGCATTTGCTTTTGTACAAAAAAGATCTGTATCTGCAAATCTACGTATCTGTAAATTTTAATATATTTTTTGGTAAGTTTATTTATACCTAACATATTAAGAGGCATAAACTTAAGTTCATCTTCTCTCTCAATCGATTTTGCTTTGAATGGGAAGGGGGTTCTATTTCTTCTCTCCCATCTCATTAAAAATTGAAACACTTAAGAGGTGGCTCGTCCTATCTTGCCCATGTTAAATATCTTTTCAGTATTTCGAATTGACTTGAATTTCATATTTTTTTTAATAATTTTTATTTTAATTAATTTTTTAATTTTATAACTAATGTAAAGAATATTAGAAATTAATTTTAAAAGGATATCTAAAAGTAAACATAATTTTTTTCTTGTCGGAAGCGTAATTGTGCCTCAAAGGAAAAAAAATACACACAAAAAACTCACTAATGAAAAATTAGTGAGAAAATTCATGTGCCAGCAGTGCGCAGGCCTCAATGAATTTGTGCTTCCGACGATCATTCATATTAGCCTCAGTACCAGACCTTGTTATTTACTAGTGACTGCTCCTGGCTGATGTTCACCAAAGAGCGTGAAACACCTGTTCCAATGTCACTTGGTAAATAATTTGGTCTCACCCATTGTTATTTAATATTTTTTTTCTTTTTGGATTCTTGAAAAACAGCTATTAATCTATATAAACAAAATACAAATATGCTGAAAACATTCTAACTTTAATAAGTGATGCTTGATTGTTTACGAATCATTAGATAGCCAATTAATCATTAAAATAAAAAATGATGCTGAAATAAAAAAAAAAAATGTTTAATGATGAGCAAATGAGGACTAAAAAAAAAAAAAAAGAAAGAAATCCAATAACGATGAACCACAACATTAAAATGCTTTTTACAAAAATGTAATTCTGTTATTCATTTTCCACAACAAAGCCCTCAACCAATACAACAATAATAAATTCCGAAAACTAATTCAATTGGAATGTTCAATTAAACATTTAGACATCAGAGCGTGAAGCAGCTGTTCCAGGATGTCACTTGGTAAACAATTTGGTCTCACCCATTGTAGTTTCATTTCAATTTTATGAAAACAAAAGCCAATTTCTAATTCAATAAAAAGTAGACTAATTCGTAAAACAAGAAAGTAATAATAAAAAAATTGTTGAAAACTTCCATTTTTATTGGTTGATATTTTTACTTTTTTTTTTATTATTATTTTCATTTAACGCCATCTTCTGTCGGTCGTAACCCAACAAAGCTCTCAGCCGAGTTTCGTTTCAATAAAAAATAGAAACGAAACAGGTCAACCTTTGGCTGTTAGTTATGGATCAACTCAATACCTACTTTGTAACACCAACCTAGAACCATTTAAGAGACAGAGTTTGTGGATGGTTGCCCAACAAATTACGCCTGGTGTCAGTCAGTGTGAACTAAATCAAAACAGATGCCCAGACATGAAACGCAAAGTTATCATCTACTGGTTCGACAATTAAAAATTATAAGACTAATATTTACTGCAGAAAATTTCAAATAAAAATCTTATTTTAAATACTGAAATATTTCTCTGAAATGATTAAATAAAGAGAAGGAATTAAGAAAGCAAGACAAAATAAATATTTAACATTTCACAGAATAATGTTAAAATTTGCAAAATTTCTTAAATCAGTAGTTTGTCAATATTAGCTACTTTGAACAATTTAAAGAAGTTGAATTTTCTAATTAATTTTTAGTCTAGATTTTAGACAAACTAATTGAAATAATAAAAGTAAACATCTCTATTCTAACTGTAGTTTTGCTCTGTTTACCGTTCTTATTCATAACAATACTTTTTAAAAAATTTTAAAGACTCTTGTTTTTATTTTAGAAAAAGTCTATTAACAAATTAATAATTGTCATCAATAAGTGCTTAAAAACAATTCTCAAAATTTTAGAAT
>JAFIDM010012231.1:85138842-85155190 GCA_023159025.1 Thereuonema tuberculata
AATAAAGATTTCTTATCTTATTTTCTTTTTTAATGATTTTTTTTTTCTGTAATTGTTATGGCTAAGTTTCTGTATGTTTATTTTTTTTTTTTTTTGAACAAAAATATTTCATATACATATAACTATGTATTTCATTACAAAGCATTATTAAAAGAAAATAGTTGTTTAGTAATTGTTTTGTAATTTGCTGTTTATTGTTTAGATTGTCTTGTTGTTGGGTGGCTCGACAGTGATTCAAACTTATCTCATTCGACTAACTAAGAGTAAACTACAATATTATGAAATTAAATTTAAAATGTTCATCCATTCAGACTTCTTGTGTGTAATGGACTTTTATATATTGGAGAATGAATCTTCCCGTTGCTTTTTTCTAAGGAATCTCAGCTCGTATACATCGGCCGATATCATTAAGTGCAGTAAACGGTTCAACTTGACGACGCTTTTGAACTGCGATCATCTCACAACGTTGTTGGCGCAATAGCTTTAAGACGGATCTTGGTTTTTTTTTTCTTCCAGTTTGGTCAAGGTTTAGCCAATCTTTGGTTTAGCTACTGAACTTGAATGGTGCAGCCAGGCATTAGTCCTTTTGGTCAAGAAACTTGGAAGCCTTAATTTCAGCATCCATATTATGATGGTCGGGATGTTACATTACCTGTCTATCTACCTACAATCATTATATCTACTTATTTAGCGATTTAAATAATAAAAACACGATCCAATTAACAAAGGAAAACGTGAAACCCATATTATTATGTTTTGTGAGAATTAATATTAAATTACAATATACTTTTTAAAAAAAAAAAAACAAAAAAACAAACTCTTTTTAATTAAAAGCAAAAATTCAGCCTAAATTCCAATTGATTTACAGATTGATTGTCCAATTAAAGTTATCATTAAGAATCTATTGAGGTTGATGAAATGATAGTTTAGCAATTAATGAGAGTCAAATGCTTTTTTTTTCAACATTACGAATTCATATTAATATGAAAATTAAAGAATTAGTAAAATAATTGAATAATATATTTTAAAAAATGAAGTAAAAATGTCAGAAAAGAAATGAATTAAAAACTAATTACAAAATTTAACCAATCACAGAGAGTAGAAATCGTTCTTCGAAATTGCGTTGGTGCCTTTCATCACTGGCTTGTTGTGAGGAAATGCGGCTGCCAAAACGATGTCAACGGCATAAATTTTGTGGGTGGAACCGCGAATGGCTAGTTATCTTATTTAATTATCCCCGTCTGGAATGAATGCTCGGATGATCATTGATTTGATCAGATTGAGACAGCAGTGGAAGGTTCAAATTGGTTCGTACCAATCGGGCAACGGAGCAATGAGGTCAGACAAATTGAATTTATCATCCAACACATTCAAAATCACCAACAAGAGCTTCACAACGTAAATTAAAATACTAATTTATTTTTCTTAAAAAATTCTACAAGACAGCTCAATAATAACATAATTACCTTCCAAACAATAAATATTATTTAAGACTGTTAGAAATAAAAGTTAGAAGAAATGTCCTGTAGGATTCTTTTTTATGTTACAATATAATACATGGTTATTTTGCTATCATAAAGTCATGGTTTAATAATAAACAATGCTAATTGTTATCAGTTTACTTCGGAACAAAATTTTCTAGTGTTTTCTAATAGGAAATGAATTATAATTTGCTTTATCTACTATTAAAAAATATTTCTAAGATGATTCTGAAGACTAAAAGTTATTAAGAATGGTGACACTATCTAGCGAGCGAAAGATATCTTACTTTTCTGCTTTTCATCATTCTGTGCAAAATTAATGGTGTTGGTTTGTTTAAGTTATATGTTTGTATTTTTCATCTTGCTTTACTTTGCTCGATTAAATCCTATTAAAAAATAAACTAAAACTTACAAAATAAATAAATAAATAAATAAATAAACAACCCAATCTTGATAAATTAAAGCTTTTAATTTTAATTCAAAAAATCCGAAAATAATTTTAATTTGAAGTTTATATTATACAATTTTTTATTTTTTTTTTATTTTAGTTTTTTCCAATTAATTAAAAATTGTATCCTACATTTCATACAGTTAGAAAAGTCAATATAAGTCTCCTTATAAAAAAAATAATATTTACAAAAATTTATGAAGTAACTGTTAACTCACTATTTTTCATAAGAAATTCTAAGCTGTATAATTAGATATTTGATGAAATCAATTTTATTATTTGTACAAAAGTAAATGTACACGAGAATTAATTGTTAGTGCGTACGATCAGTTTTATAATGGCTTCTAGCCAATTTTATACTATTGGCATTGCCATCTATGTTTCGTACAACTTAGACAAATGACGTCATGAAAACGTCAGAATATCATTCACAGTCCTCTGAATACAGGCCCACGGCCCTCTGAAATACAGGCCTCACAACTGGTTTCGTGACGTCACGGAAGCGGGGTAACTGTTCCAACACTGAGATTTTAACTTTTTCATTCTACGTGCGTTTTACAATAAAAATTTACAATTTAATGCACTTTACTCAGGAATGTTCCCTTTATCCGACGAATTTAATAAAAAGGATAGTAGTCTAAATTAATAAAATGCCAACGGACAATTTTTAGTTTATAAAAGTTAAAAATAATTAAAATAAACTAAAATTTTTATTTTGAAATTGTGGGTTGGCTTTTTTTTTTAATTTTATCATTTTATTTTACTCACTTTAAAAAAAAATAAAAATGATAATAATTAACAAATTAGATACTGACATTTTTATATAATTTTGTTTTTCAATTTTTCTTATGCTCTGACGTTTCGCAAAATTTTAGATATTTTTTTTTAAATAATAATGAATAAATTAGATGCTAACATTTTTATATAATTTTGTTCTTCAATTTTTCTTACGTTCCGACTTTTTGCAAAATTTTGTGTAAATTACTTGTTAAATGAATATAAGTAATTCTTTTCATTTTGTATTTATTTAAATCAAATTTAGAAAAGTACAAATTTTCTTCTATTAACAATTTGAATTATCAGTTCTTTAAAACAACTCGTATTTAGAAAATTTTGTAAAAAAGAAAAATAACCACTTCATTTTTTTTGTAAATATCAATTTATTGAATCACTTAAAATCTATTAACAAAACTTAATTCCTAAGGTAACTTAATGACAATGAAATAATATCAAATGTTTAAAATAAGTGAAGTACAAAAGTAATATATAATATTAAACTGCATCTAATTGTTAAATTTTGACAATTTCCTTTTTGTTTTTGTTAAAGATGAAAATACTTGATTTTTATTTTTTACATAATTGTTTAATAATATTTTGCCAATTATTACAAAAATCATTTTTGCCCTTTCTTCTTTTGAGCAAATATGAGCAAACCAATCCTTTGCATTATTTAACAAATGAAGGTGTTTTAGTGAAATATCAACAATAATAGCCAACTGATTTTTATTTTGAATAAAATTTGTTTCATTTTCACTAGAGATTAAACATTCAAATACTTGAAAACATAAAAAAGTAACAACAACTGACCATAATGTTGGCTTTTTTAAACCACCTCTATTTACTTCATCAATTAATCTAATCTCTGATGAGAATTCATATTCCAAATCATCATCATGTAGCATATTAGTTTTACAATAAGAACAATTTATTCTTTTGATCACCTTATGAACAGCATATCCAGATATATAAATTAATATTGGTGCAATGTCAACAGGTAAATGGGAATCAACATCCACGTTTATTTGGAAACTATCATACATAAAATTATTTAAATTTATTTCTTTCTCATTATTTTCCTCATCTACAAGGATATGCTGAATACTAAATTGACCCTTTTGTGATGAAGAGAGAGATAAAAGGTTGCGAATTCTGATTTTTTTTTCACTTTCATATAATTGTTGAAGGGATATATGATAATTTCCTCCAGACATCTGCCTGTAGAGACTAAACCTTTCTTCCAAAGGATCAGTCTGAAGCTTTCCAAGTAGAACATAATCAGGTTTGATGTTTTGCAAAATAAAAACAGTTAATTCATATAAAGTTTGGCAAGTGCAAGAAAAAGAGTTGAAAGTGCGTGCTGTTAATCCAGTATAGAGTGTTCCTTGACACATTGAATTCCATCTTACTAACCAATTATTCATCAAAATTAAATAAGTTAATTGTTCTTGATTGGTGTTAGTGATGGGAGACAAGTCATCATCCCTATATCTTTGATTCATATAGGGTGATTTACAATTAACAATTTTCCACCAACGTTGAATTATTTCAATGAATTTTACAGTTCCCTCCCATCCAATCAATTCTGAAAATTTAGGTCCAAATTCCTTAAGTCCAGCAACAGTGAATGAATCAAAAACCTTTACAGCTAATGATACCTTTTGGCGTTCAATAGTAGTTGGATATACAACTTTATAACTTAGGCTTTTTGCAAATTTCAACACATTATCTTTCTCCAAATTATACAAAAATCTTAAATGCTGAAAATTACACTCATTTATCTGATTTGGATTATTTATATCAGGAAATTGGAATGTACAATTCTTGGAATTTAACCAATTGTTTCTAATGTTTTTAAGAATATGTACAGGATCATACATAAAAAAGATAGGTAATGATAAATCAGCTGGGTTGATAACTGCTTTGCCTCCAAGTGGATGAGGAGCAAACTCATGAAACATTGAACAATTTATATTATTGTTATCTGTTATTAAACTTAATACTTTAAAACCAATTGTATGAAGACCTTTTAAAATTTTACATACCAAACTATACAAACTTAACCCTGTAAATTTGGATACAGGAGCTATTGCTATTACATCTTTGTAATTTGACAGTATTGAAGTAACTTGAAATACATGAGCTGTTTTTGCAATACTTGAATCATTAAAACTAGTTCCAGTTATTTTGCCACCTTTAAAAGTTAAAGATGGATCTACATAAATTTCATCTATTAAAAGAGATACATATTTTTCTGTTTCTTCTAAAAATCCACATCTTTTATTCAGATATTTATTGACAGGATTAAAAAAATCAGAATCAACATTTAATTTCTTAGCAATTTTAGACAGAGTATTTGGATGAGGTAGTATTAACAATTTTGTTTGTCTCAAAGCTCTATAGCATGCAGGGCTAGAAAGAAAAATTTTAAAAGATAAAATAAAAAGTTCTACAGAAAAGTGTAATCTATGCTTTGATATTTCAGTTAGTTCCAATTGTTCAATTAAAAACAAAATCATTTTACTTTTATTAATTTCAGAATGTGAGGCAAATTTCTTTAGTAAAGTAACTGCTAATGTGAAATCATTCTCCTCTTTGCTAATAAGATTTTCATCGTTGCAAATACTAATTAATTTGTCAATATTGTGCGTTTCAGTTACAGTATTAAACATAATCAAATGTTTTTTTAGATTTGTAATTTTTTTACTATCAATATAAATTTCAAAACTTAAGTCAGAATTAATAACAACAGAATTAATTAATTTTGGGCATCCATCTAATGATATTTTACATAAAATAACTTTATCAGGAATTATATAAAACAAAATATTGTTTGGCAAAGGATTCTTTGAAATATATTGATTTATATCATTCAAACATTTAATTGAATTTCGAACTGTTTCTTCATGAAATGTTGACAAACTTGATTCCAATGCTGATGAAAGTTGCTCCTTTTCTCTTTCGTCCCAAGTTCGTCGTTTTTTTGGCAATGTTTCGGTTAGATGTGGAGCAATAGGTCCAACAACTGTTGGATAGGCATCTTTCTTTAATTTTATATGATCACGTTTAACAGAAATGAGAGTACCTGAAGAGTCTGTAAAAGTGTCCTCTCTCACGATGAAATCTTCGTTGAAATGTTTTATGCACACTCCAGAATTTTTTGTTGGGACGAAGTTTTCTCTGTGTATTTTGACAATCCAACGCTGTAAAAGATCTTCTTCTTTTGGAAAAGAAAAAACAGGAACATAACTTCCTGTCTTTTTGTAATTTGACTTACAACCAGGAACAGCACATGTCTTCGGCATGATGAATGTTAGGCCTAACGCCCCCTCAGTTGTTTTCCACGATAAAAAAACAGTGTAATCAAATAAAATACTTTGAAATAACTGTTTAGATATTGGAAAACTGAAAATTAATTCCAAACACTCACTAATCCAAAGAAAGTTGAACAAAATAGCAACAAAATATCCAATGTTCACTGAGACAGATTTCCATGTGCTCACACACACAATGAAAAACTACGGGGTTGCGCAAAAGCCAACGGTCATCGTTACCCTTCTTTCATGACGTCAGAGATAAGACGATGACGTAGTTGGGAGGCCTGTAGTTCAGAGGGCCGTGGACAGGCCTGACAACTACGTCATCGTCTTATCTCTGACGTCATGAAAAGTGGAGTGGTTACTTTTCTTTTTTTATAAAATTTTCTAAATATGAGTTGCTTTAAGAACTAATAGTTCAAATTGGTAGTAGAATATCTACAAACATATTTAGAATGAAAAAGTTAAAAATAGCATGAATCTCAGTGTTTTAACAAGTCACCCTGCTTCCGTAACATCATGAAACCAGTTTTTAGACCTGTAGTTCTGAGGGCCGTGTATCAGTATTCTCGATTCATGCCGAGAAGCCAGATACTGCGTTGCAAGATGATCCCCAATTACAAGATATAAAACTTAAATTAAAATTAGGCTATCGACCTAAGCAGTTAATTACCAATCCTTTAAAATTTAATCGATGTTCTTCTGTCATCTTTGCTAATGTTGTGCTTAATTTGCGCCAAAAACTGGACTGCATAGTCAAGAAGACTGTACGTCATCCGTTAGCGATAAGATGGATCACAGCAATCAATCAGAACCCATTCATGCTAATAATACATTCTCTGTCTCAAATAGGTCAAAGCAGGGATTGATTTTTTTTGTTTGTTTCTCTCTCTCTCAGTGAGAAATAAAAAAGTAGATTTGCTTTCTCTCCATACTTTTTTTCTCTCAAGTACCTATGGATACCTCTGCAATGTGATTTGTTTACAAAAGAACTAACCGGCAACAGAAGTGGAGACGAATTGTTCACGTACTGCAAGTACGCGCAGAGCTTTCACAAACACAAACTGGAAGAATGAGACGGATCATATCTTACTTTTACTTTCAAACAACCACAGACGGAGAAGCATTTGAGGAAGGAACTTTCAAGAAAGCCCGATATAAAAAGAACTGTAAAAATGATTTTTTTATTTTCAATGAGCTTATTTTTAAGATTGTTTTCTGTGAAATGTTTAGGTTCTGAAAAAATAATTTGTTGTTCTATTCTGAACTTCGCTGATATTACCATCGTTTTTAGCACTTAAAATGAAACTAGTAGAATAACTACGCTGTTAAAAGTTATTTAAATTATTCACAAGCACGTATTTAAAGAAGACTTTAGAATAACGATTCCAACCTTTTTAACTAGTGACCTTCTCCCAACATTGCATGCTTATCGTAAAACTCCTATCATCTAACAAAAAAAACAAAAAAAATCCGAATTACATCCTTCAACTAAACAAAAAAAAAATTAAAATATTCTTTTCAGATGTTTTTCCGACAACCTAAAATGGGAGACATTGTTCAGAAATCGTGTAAAGAGAGTTCCATTATAAAAAATATTATTTTTCTGTTATTTTTTAATTAATAAGAATGTAGATAAACAGTCAGCTAAAAGATAAATTTTATGGACGACAATATTGAAAAAAAGCAGCGTTTTTTCAAAAGTAATATTAAGCTGATAGTATAGCCGATTTAAATTTCGTTTATCGCTTTGAAGTATCCGCCTCATTAACCTCACAAGGGAAGGCAAGACAAAGTCAACCAAATCTGCGTTTCATTGGCAATTCCCTAAGCTTTCAAAAGCACAAAAATAATTTGTCGTAATTTATTCCCAGTTGAGAATCATTTCGTAATGTTTCGTTAAGTGATTGTTAATCACACATTGTTACACCATGAATACATCACTATTTCTGGGCCTGACTTGCAAGATAACAAGTCTTCTAAGAATCGAGGCAGTCTCATTCAAATGAGAAACTTGTTATTTTCATGAGTTGGTTTGAACGTTGCTTTGCCTTAGGCCCGACACCAACCTGATTTCCAACTGAATAAGGCAAGTACGGATCTACCAGCAGGAAAAAGCCTTGTTAGGAAAAAAAATATCAAAAGTCAAAATAACCGAACACAATCTACAGGAAAATAACTTTTTACATATATAGTTAAGTGTAAAAATGCGAAAGTAATTGATTCGGTGCAGGCTTCTATAACGGCATACACAAATATGAAAACTAGCACTTAAAAAAAAAAAAAAGAAAAGAATGGTTATTCGTGAACACCAGTAACTGGTTTCTGAAACCGGAAGGTTCTGCACTCTTATATCTAAACTGTAAATCTTAAAGTAATGATTTAACCTATGTATTTAGTAACAGATTATTTTTTAAAAATAGAAATAAAGAGAAAAAAAAAAATAAAGTGAAAAAAAAATATTACTTCCACAGCAGCTAAAAGAAGAAAAAGAAAACATATCTTTATTTACCTAAATTGCTTGAGAAACCGTTTAACTTAAAATTAATGTAATGTAATTAATTTAATATAACTTTGGATTAATACTTTAATTAATTTATATTATTAAAATAATTATTTAATCTAATAATATTGTTAATTTTTTTTATTAATTAAATAAATAAATTTTGTTAATTTATTTTTATAAGTTATGTAATTACATGAATAACTGTAGATTAATAATTATTGAACTTGTAACTTATAATATTGTATAATTGTAACTGTATAAAATAATTGACAGCAATTAACTGATTGCATTATTTGTAAACAAAGTATTATTATTATTATATAAAGTTCCTAAACTTGTGTTTCCTCAGGAAAAAGAAAATGGCGGGTCAAGCACCAAAGCACATGTTGCTAAGTGTAAAAAAATGTGCTAGAGGCAGGGAGGTGGGGGGATGTTAGGGATTTATGGTTGTGTCCATGAATTTTCTAACTATGCGTGTTGTGTTGAGTATCACAGCCTTCTGAAGTTGTGCATAAATGTTTTTATGAAATCCTAGTGTGCTGAGGCTGTTGTGTAATGTGTGAGGCACCAGACCAATGGCGGACAGAACAATGGGTACAACGTGTACTCAGTCCTGCCTCCACTGCTTCTGGAGCTGGTGTGCTAGGTCGGTGTATTTACTGATCTTCTGTGCAAGCACAAGTTCTTGCTAATAGGCACTGCATTATCAATGAGATAGGTCTGTTTCTTGATCTTATCAACAAGTGTGATGTCTGGTCTGTTGTGATGTATGGTTTTGTCTGTGTGAATGAGGCGGTCCCAGTACAGCTTCAGTGAGGGTGACTCTAATACGCTTTGTGGTATGTACTTGCAGTACGGGACCGTGTTCTTAATAAGTGAGTGTTTTTGTGTTAGCTGTTGATGAACGATCGTCGCTACCTGATTGTGTCGGTGGAGGTAGTCTGTTTGGGAGAGAAGGGAACAGTCTGATATTATGTGGTCGATCGTCTCATGCGTAGTGTGGCATTTCCTGCATCTGTCGTCATGTGTGTTTGCATCGTGTAGAATGTGTTTCTTGTAGTTGAGTGTGGGGATGACTTGGTCCTACATCGCGATCATGAACCCTTCGGTCTCCCCAAATAGCTCACCACTCGTCAGCCATCTCTTCGACGCTTCCATGTCGACATGAGGCTGGCTGAGTTCGTGGTGATGTCTGCCATGGAGTTCCTTACGAGCCCATGATTCACGCAGCTGCTGAGTGTGGGTGTCGGGGGTGGTTTGTGTTGGAGAAGGGTTTTCGAGATCCAGGTTATTATTATTATTATTATTATTGAGAAAGTATAGTTAGAAATAGTCAATGTTGAGTGAATTGGTTTAATATTGAATTTCTAATTTAACATTTTACTGAATCTATGATTTTGGTACAATTGTTATTCATTCGAAATCAGTTACTCTAAATTCCGATATTTTTCAGAATAATTTCAAGCATTCTTGAATATTTTTTGTCGAATCCTCTTTTACTACGACTGCAATTTGAGATCTAATAAAAGACTTCCTCATTATCATGGATATTAGTTAATAGGATTTTAATTAATCCCACAAAAACCAAAGAATTCAATCATGAAAATTGATATCGTTGAAGAATGAACAGACTTAAAGCTCTTTTTGCATTCAATGTAATTAAAGGAAACTAAAAACGAGTAAAACTACTGAATCCGCCCACTAATATTGACAACATCTTTTGAAATGTCAAGGCCTTGTAGATATGGTATGCTTTCAAAAAAAAAGTAGACCTGTTTAGTGAAGCCGTCTTTAACGTAACTTGTGCTGACGAAGTCAAAATAGATGAACTTTCGGCAGCCTAATTACTACTTCCTGGTTCGGAAGATAGATTTGAGACACCAATCACATTTTAAACAGCTACGGCGTCAACTATTAGGCGTTTAAATGTAGATGGAGAAAAAGATGGCTGATCATTCCTCTGTTGGTCAACGGAAGAAGCCAGAGTAGTTTTCAATTACTTTCCTAATTCCATTCGAATAAATTTAGGCTTATTAAAAAAACAAAAAGATTGGATGCGATCATTACAGGTTATCTGGATGTAGCAATTTGTCATTTTTAGCGACCCATTTGGGAGCTGTTGTGATAGCGATCACAATCGGTAGCTATTGCGTTTGTCCAGTCCGTCCGTCTGTGTCTGTCCACCCTTAACAACTCCAGAACGGAAGGGATTTTTTAATGCCTAAGAAAATTCATTTGAGGCTGGCGGAGGTCGGCACGTGGATTTTCCTTTTTTATTTCTAATGTGTATTTATTGTTTATTTTTTGGAGGTGCCATATTCCTGTTCTGAATTAGAACATTTTACATTTATAGAAGTTTTTACTGAAGAAATAATTGTAGAAGTAATAATATTGATTATTCTTTCATTTTATGTTTACCCACTCATGAAAGAATGCTTTTAATAATAAAAAAAGTAAGTAATTAATTGACTGAACTTTCTTCCGGGACATGACTGAAGAAATCGAAAAGTCCTACCCTAATTTTCATGTAGCTTAAATAACTTATATGATTCGTAAGTCTCATTCTTCAAAACTGAGTAATCAAAACAAAATACAGAAAATCCAGTTACATCATTGGCTGGCATTTACTTGTACTCTTTCTTTCGGCAGGAAAACTTCATTTAGATCTTAAAGGACGGATGGAGCCAATTGGCTGATACATCTGACAGTTTTTCTTTGGAAAGCTCTTGATTGGCACATCGGTGTTTGCCGAGAAGAAACTTCCTAACAAAGATGGCGGATACCAACTTAAGGCTTTCGACAAGGAGTGAACATTTCGCTCCTTCCAGATTTAAGTTTATCCTCTTCTGCACACATGAATTTACATATACAGTAGTAAGTTTCTGTATTAAGTGAATTTTATATTTTTTTTCGCAAAATTTCTTTTTTGAACTTTAATGTAGATATCAAGATCCTAGAAATGAATTTACAGGAATTAACTTACAAGATTCAGAACTAAAATTAAACAAAGTTCAGAAATTAACTGACAGTCTTCATTCTTAATATATTGTAAAACAGACACTTAAAACTAAATATTTAAAATTATTAAAACATTATATGTTGTTTTAATAAAACTCGAAAACTGTCAATTAACGGTCAAAGACTATGAAATACTTTCGTAATAGAAAACCAACAAAAACCTTCGAAGAAAGTGAGTCTCAAAAATATTAAGTCTCTGTGTGTGTGTATATATATATATATACAGTATATATATATATATATATATTCTAATAACTTTTGAAGGGAAGGGGTCTTCTTGAAATTTGACTTTCATATATAGAATCAGGAAACGATGTAGCTTATATATTTGGGGTCTTATCAATTAGAGAGTTTTTGCCATAACGTGATTTATATACGGGAAACGCAAATGTCACGTGAACGAATACGGTAACCATAATAGCGGGCTCTGTCATGAAGAGAGTTTTTGCCATAACGTGTCAGTGGACACGGTAAGCTAATAAACAAGATGGAAGACATACTTCAGATCGCTGCATTTGGAGGCATTGACGATGATTTGTTTTAGGATCTAGTGTTACACAATATCCTGAGAGAAAGAAACATTCAGGTTCGAGAAGAGGAACACCCAAGGTTGTGTTTAAATGAAATGAATGATGAGGATTGTCGATTGTATTTCCGTTTCGAAAAAAACGATATACAGCGACTGGCTTAAATTTACCAGCAATAATTGAAAATGAATTGAAAATGAAATGAAACTTCGCGCAAGAGAATCAAGTCGTCATTCATGTTAAATCTAATTCTCTAAGGTTTATCGGAACTCATGTTTCCTACCGTAAAGCGATACGCTATTCGAGGAAAGTTAACGTATCACGTTAACGTATCATGTTAACGGGACAGTGACGCATGCGCAGAATACCAGTCATGTGACTTTAGCGCTACCGTATAGAATAGCGGGCTGAGCAAAAACTCTCTATTAATTCGCGAAAGTGATAAAGATTCCACGGAAACATAATAGAAACGAAACAAAGTTTTTCTAACGATATTTAAGAATGCCTATTAATCCACTTACGTTTTGATGTAATATAAATTAATTGGATTTAGGCAACTTATTATATAAATGCAGATTTACTCAATTTTAGGAAACGGAAAATTTGAAGGTATTGTTTGTGTGTTGCAGATATCACACTTACAAATACAATGCTTTCCTTTTTTCTTTTCAACGCTTTTGGTTCTTAAAAAAAAAAAAGTCAAAGAAAAATTAAAACAAATTACGTTTCATATTCTTTCGGGAACGTCTTGTTTTATTTTTAATTTAATCAACAATTTAAATATGGTGTTTAACGTTTACCACAAGAGAAGCGTCGTTCTGTGATTAGGCCTACTCGTCTTCTTCCTCCCTCTCGAAATGGTCACAGTTTTGCCAACTCCTGTCCCTTCCCTATTTTTGGGGACGCCTTTTATGGACTGTCCGTAAGTTCTGAATTGGAAATTCTCGTTGAATGCATTGCCAAGAGACAGAAGCATCGTCTCAGTTGTTCATTTCACCATCTGATGCCAGTTAAAAAATGGTGTTTCCATAAACGGAGGAATCAATCTTATATGTGATAGAATTTAAAATAAGCTTAGATTTAATTGAAGAGGCTTAATTTTTTTTTAAAAAAAGGCTAAAAAAAAAAAAAAAAAAAAAAAAACACTTTTATATATTATTAAAAATACAAAAATTAAAAAGTAAACTTTAGTTGAGAGAGACATCCGTATCTTCTTCGGAAAGAACCACTCTTGGCAAATGTGTCTGTTTGTTCTCATGAAGTAAGTTTTCTCTTATTGATCGAGTTTCGATGACGTTTGAAACAGGAATTCCTCGATTAGAAATCTGTCAGTTTTTCCCTGAAAATATTAGTAAGTTTTTCTGGAGAAAAATAATTAAATTCCATATCGTAATAGCAGATCACAACACTAGACATTTGTGTAAAAGCATTTTTCTTCAGCTGCATCTAACATCAGAATAATAATTCTGAGATATGTTTACAATTAAGTTCAATTGCAATTGCTGTTATTGCTACAACTTTTTTGGTATTCTTATTTTTTCTAATTTTTCTTATTACGTATGTAGCATAAGATGTTGCCATTAAATTAATTTACTATAAAAAATAGAGGAGAAGGTCCAAATATAGACTAGGGTCTAAATGTGGGCTAGTTGAAGTATTCGGGTATGGGCGATACTGCCGCTCAGTGGAAATAAAGTGAAAATGTGTCTGAGTAATAAAGAGAAATGTGGAGAACAATTGGTCGTCTAAAGTCAAGTTATGCAGATACTACGTGGTGATAAGCGTCAATCAACCTATTTCATGATCTTAAAACATTTCACAGATAATTTTATTATTTTCTTAATCAAATTCCATTGAATCAAAAGCTGATTTGTAAAATGCATGACATTATTTGCATTTTAAAATTGTTCTAGCATAGTTTATTTATTGCAAAGAACCACGTGATAATGGCGGGAACCGATCTTAATATTTCTTACCGACTGGTGTAAATACTACCTAAGAAGGTCTAAATATTGACTAGCCCATATTTAGATCTTTTTATTTATTTGGAGCAAAAAAAACCTGATTGATTTATGATTTCTTCTTTTCAGAATGCTCAGAAATACCCCAAAACATTATTCGAAAGGATAAAAAAGTTTAAAAACTCAATCTACCTGAAGATGATAGAGACCTAGAAATTCCAGAAGGAGAGGGAATTTTGAGTCAAATGTATTTAGTGTTTTATGTGGGTCCAGTGATTGTGCAGGTGTTTATGTTTGTGACTTTGGAAATAGACAATTAATAACATTTAATTTAATTGTTTCAGCATTTTTTCACATTTAAAAAATAAAAAGAAATTCGAGTATTACAGTAAATTTTTGTTGGTAGCCCATATTTGGAGTACAATTTCGAAACCAGATTTCTGTTACTTCTTAAAAAAAATAGAAATAATTTTCTTTGTTTTTTTGTTTATTTGTAATAAAATTATTAAGAAATGAAAAACCAAATACTACACATAAATAAACAAGTCACTCCTTTGAGTTTGTCAACAGAGGAAATCGGGAACCGCCGTTTCGTCTTTATTAGGGACTCATCAGCCTGATCCACCCTAGTCGTGGATTAGTGACTTTTTGTGGGAGAAGGCGAATTCAAGGTATCATTCCTCGTGGAGGGATGATACCTTGTGGGGGAGCTTGTCCTACCGTATAGCCCAAGCTTTACGGGTTATACTACTACTATACTAGTACTTATAATACTAGTACTTATAATACTAGTACTACACTTATACTGGTACTATTCATTCAAATGATTATTGATTTAGACTTCCATCCAGCAAAAGACTCTTTTTAAATAACAAAGTCCTTAAAATAAATGATAAGAGTAGCGATATATAATAAAGGGGAGACCGGCGTAAGGGGCTAGTTGGCACACAGCTTCTATTTCCTGCCACCGTGTAGTTAGAGTGCTGACATCTTGATAGTGGGAAATATTTGTAAAGTGCACCATCCACTGTGACTTTAAGTTTGCTTGGAAGCGTCACGAAGGAAGGGAACTGGTGAGTAAATTTTTTCATCGTTAATTTTTTTGTTCTGGTGAACTTGTAGATCGAATTGAGTTGCTGCTGATGGCGGTTTTCGAAAAAGTGGATAACTGTGGTTGCTTGCATATATCATAATCTTTTGTTTCTGATGTGTCTACCCATCTTGTGTGGTATCCATCTTGTTTTGGAAATCCCTTAGGGCTAGTTGACATAGTTAGGTAGGGGTCAGTTGGCATAGCTATGACAAATGGTAAAAAGGGGGAAAAACTGGAGATGCCCAGACGAGGAAGACTCAATTTGGTACGACCAAACTAAAGTTTAGCGAAAATTGAACCCACCTGTTCAAATAAGTGAGCGCCCAACTCCTACATTTGTGTTTGATATCAAACAATAACTGTAGATAGCTAAGAATTCATTGTTTGTTCGTACAGTTGTTTTCGTTCAAGTATTATTAAAATAAAATTTTGGATAAAATAAAATGTTTTTTCTCGAAAATTGCTATGTTCTGCTCAAGTACCCTATCTATATCATGTTATGCCAACTCACCCCTAGAGATATGCCAACTAACCCCGCACCCGGGGTTAGTTGACATAGTTGCAAGCTTTTAGGAAAAGTGTTTTTGGGGTTACCTAAACACGGATTTAATTAATGGGTTCTACATAATTTTGTAATCAAAAAGTTAAGCTATCCGCCGCATTCATCAGAATCCCTCTAAGTATTGAACAAAAAAATAGAAAATCAAAAACCATAATCTATGCCAACTAGTCCCGGTCTCCCCTACTTTTGCTTTTTCAACATCTTTAATGTTAAAACATCAACTTTAAAAATCCGTTTGATTTTTAAAGTTGATTGCGTTAAAACAAACTCTCGTGAGGAGGGGGGGGGGGGGAAACATCCCTCAGCCCCCTCATTTAATCAGTCGGTGATCCGCCCTCCCTTGATGACAAACCCAGAAAGGAGTGATTTGCTTATTTATGTGCAGTGTGTTTGGCAAATTTGAAAGGGAGAAATATGAAATCATGTGGTGTTTTCGCGATATTTTTGGCTAAGAATCTATGATTTTGGTCATAACGTGAAAGAGGGCCCATTACTGCATTTGGTGTGTGGGCCCTGAATTTGATGCGGGGGGGGGGGATTCTGATTGATTTCTCAAATTATCCATTAACGACATTTCTGCAAAATATTTGGCCTTTTTTTATTTTCATTGAATCTATCTATCTATCTATCTATCTATCTATCTATCTATCTATCTATC
>JAFIDM010012231.1:85155200-85169637 GCA_023159025.1 Thereuonema tuberculata
ATCTATCTATCTATCTATCTATCTATCTATCTATCTATCTATCTATCTATCTATCTATCTATATTTTACTTGCATTGTATCATTGTATATCGAATGAAGAATCAATCTAAAATTTTAAAAAAAATAAAATTGAAAAAGCCTGATTTAGTAAGTTTTCAGTTACTTTCGCCTCAACTGCGTTATTTTTTATAATTATTGACGAGTTTTAAATTTTAAAATTACAGTCAACATAGGATAGAAATTGAAAAGCCTCGCCCTTTTAAAGTGAAACGATACCAGCTCAAAACTTAAGAAGTGCCTTTCGTTTTTTCAGAAGCCGCAGTTACTGTGGAGATCCATTTTTTTTCCTTGCGTTCAAAACACTGCGTTGCCTTGTTATTTGGCTGCTTGCCTCAGGTTTTCCCCAGTGACCCTGTCTGCTTGGCATCATTACACGATGTAGAAAGTTATACGAAAATGAAGGAAAAAACTATGCCTTTGAAATGCTTTTAATAATTCCCAATCCACTGCTTACAACTCTCTTCCATTCATCGCAAATTAGAAGGGAAACCAATTAGAAGTTATTCCGAAACAATTAAGACAAATTTTTGGCTTCGCTAGACTGGAACAATTTGAAATATTGTCCTTTCAATTATTAGTCCTTGAACAATAAATTTCTCATCTAAAATTGTCAGAATTTCTAAGGAATCTCGATATTTGATTGATGATTTTTTTCACTAATTAAAAGATAATAAAAAAATAAAAGAGAGATTTTTTTCCTAGATAATACTTCCAGAAATTTTGATTGCATGATGCTGTAAGTGCTGGTTCTTCGAATTGTACAATCTATTTTTATACACTAATTTTATGTATATTTACATTCAGTCACTGGCGTTCCAAGGAATTAAGGGAAAAAAATGAAAGTTATTTAGAATCCCTTTCACCAAAAATAAAAAAAAGAATAGAAAATGCTGGATTTTCTTCCTTTTTTCGGTTGTAAAGGAGAATTACAACCTTCATTAATCTTCCTCTCTATATGTCTAGGTGTATTCAAGGGGCCTCAATACGAAGACTCGCGGTGACTGTCCATTCTGAATTCCGTTTCAAAATTGAAATGTGAGAAATTTGTTATTCTGGCATTTATAAGCATCTGTATTTAATAAATCCTAGTTAATTTGAATCTGTTTAACCATCTGAGCTCAAACAGCAGAAATCAGTTACGAGAGATTCTTTCTAGTAGAGAAAAACTTTATGAAATAAATTAATGAGAGTAACTTGCCTGTACAAAAGGAATATGTATTATAATGAATCGCCTTTACAGATTTTTATAAATCCCCAACTATTACAATAACATGCAAATAGATCAGATTGGAATCTTTTCACTGTCAAGGTAGTTTAGGATGAAAACCTACCTACGATGTTTCGCACCTGTCTTCCTGGGTTGATTGAGCCAATCTCTGTCATTGTTTCAAAGGCTTCGAATATCGAATTTCCGCCGTTTCATGAAACCATAAAAAATGAATCCTGATATTAACTTTCTTTCTTACAAGTCTCTTTGATCTATTCCCCGGCATTATCTCATTTTTTTTTTTATGATTTAAAAAAAAAAAATAAAAAAAAAATAGCTTTTCTACTTCTATTTGATTTTTTCCCCATTAGTTTTATTTCAGATTTCCATAATGGAGGTTTTAAAGAAGTTTCTATTTAAATTGCTATTCTACTTAAAGTAAAAAAAAAAAAGAAAAATCATTTTTGGAATCTTTTTATTTTTGGTTAAAAGTAATGAAAAATTTAGTAGCAAATAATATAGACAAAATGTGTTTCACCTTCATTATTTCAAATAGTTGCCTTAAAATTAAAAAAAAAATCTTATATTGTAAATATTGCACTTCGTAGTTCTTTTACAATTTAATTAGGAAATGAAATAAAGTAAATTTTTGTTTTAATTTCTTTTCTGAACTTTAAGTATGTACTTATTAATATAATTACGATTTTTATTAAATATAATACTTATTTACACTTTTTAATTGGTGCTTTTTAATTGTATATTTTTATATTTCCATATAAATGATCTTCCTACATACGTTATTTACATAGGAAGCTACATAACCTTCTTATCCACGATATCTTTCTTATCTACCAACTCTTTCATCAAAATTTAAATGATCAATTAGAAAAAAACAATATTTTTATTTTAATGAACAAATTATAAGAAAAGTTGTTTTATTTTTAAAATCTATAAAATAATTACAAAATAATATCATATCTCCTTCTTAGTTCACTCGTCTTTATTTTATATATTAAAATTATCACATAAACTTCTTCAAATTATTTATTAAAAAAGAATAATAATACATATTGCGAATTTTCGGAATATTTCCTTATTCCTTTTTCTAGCTATTTCTAAATAAAGACTAAGATAACAAAAGAGAAATATGATATGACATACTCTCACATCTCAACAATGGAATAACATCTTTGTATTTTAATAATACTAAGCCATATCGGTAAAAACCATTTCACAAACCAAAAAAAAAAAAAAATGATAAGCATTTTGATGAAAGCAAATAAATCTTTGTCAAATCATTAGCTAGAAAAATACTCTGGTTACTTATATCAATACCATCATATCTATTTAAGTTCTGTGCTTTTGTACTCCTTATTAACAAGCTTTCAATATTTTTTTCTTTTTTTACTATGTTTTTCATAAGGTAATATTTTTATATTAAATGACCTTTACCTATATCATGTTTTGCTATTTTCGATCTCTTCTGAGCTTGTATTTTACATAATAAGCATGTTCTTTCACCCTTTCTCTTATTGTTCTTTTTGTTTCCCCCAAATAGAATGTGTCACAATTAGCGTCTTCAATTCTGTAAATCAAATCTATCTCATCGCCTAAATCACTCTGATTAATTTTGGAACATAAGATGTTTTTAAATTTATTACTGTAAGCATAAGTAACTTAATAACTATATTTATTACAAATTCTGCCAATGTTCATACTGTAACTATTGAAATAAGGAATAATAACTCTGGTGTTCTCTACTTTTAATTCCTTAATCTTAAATGTATTATTACTCTCTATAACACTGTTCACAAATTTGAGATTATAATCATTGATCTTCAAAACGTCTCTCATTTCTTTTAAATCATACTGGAAATTTTCTTCTAAGCTTGAGCTCTTGTCTATTCTTCTTATATAATTCTCTACTATGTTCCGCTTTACATTTAAAGAATGTCCTGATTTAAAATTCAAAACCATCTTACTCTGAAACGACTTCTTATAATTTTGTACAATCACATTATTCTCTTCTTTCTTCCAACAAAGGTTAAGAAATGACACTTTATTGTCCTTTTCTTCTTCCATTTGGAATTTTATGTCTGCAAGTAAATTATTAATTTCTTCGAAATATTTTGAACTGTCTATCAAATTATGAGAACATCGTCTGCATATCTAAAATACTCATATTTATATTTCTTTTGATTTAGTATTTGGATTCAAAAAAATTCATAAATATGTTGCTCAGTTGTCCTGATAATGGGGATCCCATTGGGAATCCCTACACCTGTTTATACACTTTGTTTCCATGTCTAAAATATGCAACATAAGAACTAAATTTATTAATTCCATCAATTCAGTTCTAGTTATTATGAAAAAGGTCAACTATTTCGGCAACTAATGACAATAACATTTAAAAACGAGCGCAAATAAAACGACGTACGTTTCGAAACCTCATCTGAATCGGTTTCTTTATCAAGTTATTAAAAAAAAAAACCCTTCCTTAAAAACAATCCTCTCTTGGCGGGATTCATGTAGCAAGTGATATTCGCTGTTGAAAGATTCGGAAGCATAGTATCGTACATCTATCGTACATCGTACACGAATATGCCAAAGGAGGATTGTTTTTAAGGCAGGGTTTTTTTTTTTTTTTTTAAATAATATTATTGTCATTAGGTGCCGAAATAGTTGGCCTTTTTAATTATTACAATGGCACGTAAAATTTTAATTAATCAGTTCTAGTTATGTTGTAATTAGTTAACAACTCTTTATTATCCTCTGATAATTCCTCCATTATCATTAAAGTCTCACCTACAAGGATGAATTATTTTAATAAATAATGTGAAGAAGTCTGGGTGACGGATTCTAATTACAAAACAATGTTAAAAAACGTTCCCATGAAGTATTTTGATGTCGTACAGCAAGCAGAATAAATGTATTATTATTATTTTTTTTTAATCTCCATTTTAATTTCGTTTAAGTTCTGACTTAAGAGATTCATTTTAATAATTAATATTATTCGTAATTTATGATTCAGGGTGTAATTTGTGCGGTATCCGGACAAATGTTGCAAAAAAAAAAACTTTATAAAAATTGTTAGATATTCGGACGTAAAAAAGTAAAATTGACATTTGACATTGACAAGTGCGGGATTAGTGTAGCAATATGGCCGCACACATGATTCTCTGCTCAATCAAAATAAGCCTAATTAACGAGAAATATAAGTGAATAACTTATATTACAGATACTGTAAAAAAAGAAGATAATATGAACTTTAAGAATATCACTATACGAACAAAATCAACCAAAGAAGCTAAGAAAGGAGAAAATCAAGATACGCATTACCAAACAAATGAAATGGAATCAGCTCTAGAAATACGTCAATTATTACAGGAGGTAAGAGAAATCAAGTCGGAAATACAGGAAATAAGAAGTAGTATCAACTACATTCATGAACATTATGAAGAAATTTTAGATAAATTATCAGCCATAGAAGGAAAACAGGAGAAAACTGAAGAAAGACTTTTAAAATTAGAAGAAGAAAAGGATAAAACACAAGAGAAAATCAAAAACTTTGAACTAGAAATAGACAATCATGAAGAAAAATTAAGACAAAATAACCTAGAAATAAATGGAGTTATCCAACTTCCAAATGAAAAATTGCAAGACATTGTAGAAAAAATTGCAAACAAGATAGGTGTGAAAGATCAACTTCAAAATGTAGAGGTTATGCATAGGGTTCAAACTTTTAATAAGAACAAAATAAAGCCTATAATAATCAAGTTTTCAACCTTAAAAAGTAGATTAATCTGGATGGAAAAAATGAAAGAAAAGAAAATCTTAAGAAATAATGAAATTTCTGATAGCAATGACACCAGTAGAATCTATTTTAATGAGAACTTAACGAAAAGGAAAAAAACCCTATTTTGGAAAACAAGAATAATTGCAAAAGAGAAGAATTATAAATTCACTTGGACAAAGTTCCATAAGATCTTAGTAAGAAAAGATGAAAATTCATCTATAATAAAAATAATGAATGAAGATGATCTTAAAAAAATAATCTAAAAATGTTTGACTAATGTTTGAAACATCAGATCAGAAAAAATTAAATATTTACTGTGATTTTGAAGAATGGTATATAAATAGAATAATAAATCAGTCTTCTGAAAAAATATTATACTTAAATATACGAAGTATAAAAAAGAATTTTGATTATCTCATTTGTCATATAAAAAAATTTCTAAATGAAATAAACATAATAATTTTAGTAGAAATAAACATAAATGAAAATGAAATTAAATATTTTACCCTGGAAGGCTATAGTATGATATATAATCTTAGGAAAAATAGAAGAGGTGGTGGGATAATAATGTATTATAAAAATGAATATACATTGATGAATTTTCAGATTGACACAATAACATTTGAAAATATTACATGTGTACTTAAATATAAAGATATTAATATAAGTAAAATTGATAATAGTACAAATTTAAAAAAATTATTAATAATTTATAAACCTCCTCTAACGAATAAAAACTATTTTCTTAAAGAATTAGAAAACACTATAGAATATGCTCATAAAAAATTGGAAAAAACTAATAATTTTATAATTATTGGTGATAGGAATATTAATATTCTAGAAAAAAAAAACAATTCTTTGGTACTGAAATATTTAGAAATTTTTAATACTTATGGCTTTGAGAATTTAATTGATACTGCAACTAGAGAAGTACAGACAATAAAATCTTATACTTCAACATGCTTAGATCACTGTTTTATTAATTTAAAAAATAAAGATACTAAAAGTAATATTATACAAACAGAAATATCAGATCATTATATAATAATGTTAGAAATATTTAATCAAAAATTAAGTAAAAGTAATCAAAATCTTAAAAAATTCAGAAGACACAATAATATAATAAATGAGGAATTATTTATTGAAAAATCAGAAAACTTACTTAATAATATAAGAAATAAGCAAATAATTGACCCAAATAAAATAATAAATAAATTTGTAAAAATTATAAATAAATCTAAAAAACAAATAAGTAATAAAGAAAAATATAGAGAAAGCCATGAATATCATTATCAAACTAAAAATAATAAAAAACAAAATTATAAACATGAATGGATAACAGATGAAATATATAGTCATATTAAGGAAAAAGATAAGTTATATAAAAAACATAAAAACAATAAAACAAATAAAGAATATAGAGAAATTTATAGAAAAAAGAGTAATTGGTTAAAAAACCTAATACAAAAAACAAAGCAAAGATTCTATCAAAATAAATTTCTAAACACTTACAATAATAATAAAAAGACTTGGAATATAATAAATAATATTATAAAAAATAATGAACATAAAACTATTGATAAAAACAAAATTTGTAAATTAATAGAAAAATATAATTATAAGCAAACTGATGAATTATTTGGTAAAACATTTAGTAAAGTTGTTAGTACATGTAATTGTAACACTAGAAGTAATAATACGGATATTGAAACTTCAATAAATTCAATAGTGTTTAATATACCTAGTATTGAAAATATAATAAATATAATTAAATTAATGAAAAATAAAAATACTGTTGGTATTGATAATATTGCTGTAAAAGATATAAAAAAGTATATGGATATATTTGCAGCAATATTGCATGAACTTATAAAAGCCATGTTTGAATATGGAACTTACCCAAGTATTTGGAAAACTGCGAAAATAACTCCAGTATATAAAAAAGGAAAAATTGATGATATAAAAAATTATAGGCCAATTTCTGTTCTTTCCAATATGTCAAAAATTATAGAAACATGCTTAACTAATTCAATATATAACTTTCTGTATAAATATAAATTACTAAAAAAAGAACAATTTGCATATCAAAAAAATTTAAGTACTGATAAACTCTTTCAAGATTTCCAAAAAATCATAAATTGTGCATTAAATAACGGTTATTATATATATATTATTTTTATAGATTTTGAGAAAGCATTTGATAGTATTAATCATAAGATATTGATAGAAAAATTATTTCATATTGGAATAAGAGGCAATATGATAGAAATATTAAAAAACTATTTAAAAAATAGAAAAATAAGAATTAATTTAAATTCAAAATTAGGTAAAACATATAAATTAAAAACAGGAATTCCTCAAGGTTCAAACTTAGGACCACTTTTATTTATTTTATACTTAAATACATTATATAGTACAATATCAACATCAAAAATTTTTGCTTATGCTGATGACATCATATTGATAAATATAAATGAAAATTATGAAACTGCAGAATACAATATACAAAAAGACTTTAATAAATTAATTATTTGGACACACAATAATAAAATGAAAATAAATAGTGAAAAAACAAAACTAATGATATTGAAAACAAAAAATAAATTTTTACATACAAATCCAGTAATAAAATATCATGATTATAATTGTTTATTCGATGATGACATAAACTTCCAAAGTTGTAATTGTGAAAATATTGAAATTATTAAAACAATTAGATATCTAGGTTTATATATTAATGATCAATTCTCTTGGAAAACACATTATTTATATATATTAAATAAACTTAATTCATTAATATATATGTTTCAACATATAAAGAGTATCTTTTCTATAAGATACAAGATGTTAATATATAAATCATTTATAGATTCATTAATAAATTATGGATTATGTTGTTGGGTACATTTAGGTAATACAGACACTAATAACATAAATAGAATATTAAATAAAATAATGAATTACATAATACAAGATTATTGTATATTAACAAAGAATGAAAAAATACAGAAAAGAATAAAATATAAAATTTTAATGCCAAAAGAAAAAATATTATATTCTTTAATAATAAATAACTTTTATAAAATTAGAAATCAAATTAGAAATTATAACTTAGAAAATATTACTAGAAATACATTAATAAAGATTTTATATTATGAAAATCCTAAGAACAACTTTGGATTAAGAAATAAAAATAGAATTCTATTAAAGATTTTTATGCAAATTACAAATGAATTAAAACAAAATAAATTTAATAAAATAAGTATATTAAAGAGGCAAATACTGAAAAAAATAATATTTGGCGAAATTATCTGGAATATTTAGGTATTTTTGATTACATATACTATATTTATATTTTGTGTGTTTTTGGTCTTGTGTATTGATATTTTGTTTATATATTTTTTGGTTGAATAATTTTGGCATGAGAGATTGTTATTTAAAGTTTTATTTTCACAATTAGATTTAGAAATTTTTAATGTTATACAGTATAAACATTATGTTATACAGTAATGTTATACAGTATAAACATTGAAAGAAAGAAATTGTAATTAGAATAATAAGTAAAAAATAATTTGGGAACCTTAAATTTGATTGTAATGAATGATATTTATAATAATTTTCTTTTTGTATTTGATTTTCTTTTTATATTTCTGTGATATATTGATTTTTATATAATTATATAATTGAATCTAATTTAAGTATAATTCGTATAATTGCGTAATTATATAATTTTTATATGATTTTATATGATTAATACTTTTTAAATTACAAATATAAATTATTTATACTTTCAGCACCTGCATCACAGGATTTCATTTTGAAAACCTAGCAGGACTGTAATTTTAAATTTAGAAATAAATAAATAAATAAAAAAAAAAAAAAAAAGAATCAAATATGATCTTCAATTTTGAACAGACTTCAAAGATTTTTCTGAAATCACAACAGATCCAAGTTTCCAAGTCATGAAACCAACTTGTGAAATTGCTGAAAGTTGCAGATATTATGTTGTAAATGAAAGAATACCAAGTTCGATTCAAATGTCTGTTTCTACGTTTTACACCGAAATCCCACCTATAGTTTGTATCTCGTCTTCCACTCGATCTGTGGACATATATTGACCCCTCTTTCAAGTCGATCGATCCCTTTTGGGAATACCTAGGCTTAAGTTGGACAGAAATACTCTTTTAGACTCTTTCCATCAAATTGATTATTTAACACAGACGGTTGAAACATTAAAATCGATTTGTCTGTAATGTACAAAATACACTGTCTTTAATGTAATACAGTAAATAAAATACCGTTGTATTCATGTTTGATCTTAAGAGTTACTGGTTTTGTTTTTACTTCTTGTTATTATATTCTTATAGGTCTAGACGGCGGTCTGTCGTGTGGCCTATATGCCTGACACCTGGGTTCGAATCCCAGCACGGGCCTGGATGTTTCTTTCTTCTTCTGTGTTTCGTCCGTTTCTCCCCTGAAACTTACAATTTCAGGATTATTCAGGTCGAGATGAGAATCTCGTCCCCCTTTGATTATTCTAGCCTCTTCCTGACGTTGTCGGGTTGGGCTAGCGCGTGGTCCGTAGTTGGCCGATTCGCGATCAAAAAAATTATTGTAATTTTAAAGAAATCATATCTTTATCCATAGCTTTTTTCCCTTCTTTATTAAATTCCGTAACAATAATGTCTTTAAATTTTGCAGCAGTATATCGGAGTGAGATAGTGAAGTAGCATTTTCACTCGCCAGTCCCCCAATTCTGGAAACATAACTGAAAGTCGTTCCTGACAAACGACTTGATAGGAGCTAGAATTCGAGTGTAAGTAAAAGTAAAAACAAAACAAAAAAACACCACCACGATCTCTTCATTCTGTGATTGAATCATTGTTCATCATAATAAATTTCACAAAGTTTACACTTCTGTATTTATTCTTTCTGCAGAATTTGAATTGATATAATACAAATTTCGACAAAGTTATCTGACTATAAAGAAAAGATTACAGGATGTTTATCTTCTGGAAGAGGAATTATCCAGTGCTGTAGCAAAAGAGAAATGTCAGTGACGAGAAATTGTATGTAAACTGTAGCATTGTTCAGTTAGGATTTACAAGTTATTAAAATTATTTCCAAAATTCAGATTTCTTTCTTTATATGAGATTTGATCATTATTATAAGAATCTGGAAGACCGAGCCTTTCTCGATAAAATAAAACGAAAATAAAGTAAAAACGCTATCGACAATCACCTGGTTATTTAAACCCCTTTCGGGAAATGGAGAGCTCTGCAGCGAATACACGCGACGGTGAAAAGAAAAAGTTTTAAAAATTATTTAAGTAAAATTATTATTTTATTGCAGGTAAAAATAAAATTATTATTTTATTACATGTCAAAAAAGCTCAGAACACGAATTAATTAAGAATAAATAAAACGAAAATAAAGTAAGAACAATAACCTGGTATCTAGGTCCCAGGTTAATCATTTACCGTCTAAATCAGTTTTTCCTGAAGTCGAGACCTAGCTAAATCGCTTTCTCGCATCCGAAAACGATAGAATTCATCCCAATTCATCAAAATCCTTAGACCTATTTTCAAGATAAAATTTACAAGAATTGCTCTCTTTCTAGTATTTGACCTTTGCCTTAGTAATGCTAACAGCAGTGTGAGCTGGAGCTTCTCCATTATTTTGTGAAAAAGAAATTTAAGTTTATAACTATGATTCAGGCATAAGATATACAATAAGATTCTGGGAATCACTGTTGTATGTTTTAACCTCACTGTTTACTGATGATCACCAAAAACTGTTCCAGGAATTACCACTTGGTTTCATCCACGGCTGTCTGTAATATGAATTTGAATTTATTCTCTTAAGTTTACAAAAATATTTAATATATTTACAATAATAACTATATTCAATCTTCCCCCTTTTCCTTATTATATAAATCTACCCAAAAGTCATACTGTAAAATACTAAACATAAAAAAAAGATATACAAATTATTCTAATTAATTAAACCCCTGTGCGGGCTACTGCCTTGACAGAGGGGGGGAAGGACGCCCCTTTTTTTTTTTTTTTTTTTTTAAACATAATTGCTATCTATACCTCTGTATTTTTTAAAATATCAGACCACTTCTCCATTACTTTATTAATAAACATACATAAATTTACATTGCATTTCCCTTCATATAATAGCTTTACCATTTTTTCTTTTTCTGTAAGTTCCTTTTTGACTATTTCTATTTTAAAACTTTCACAATATAAAATAATATGCTCCAAAGTTAAATCTCCTTTTTTGTTATACATATTTATATTATTAAAATTTCCACATCTTAATTTTAAATATAACTTTTTTGCCCACCATTTATCTGTTCCAATTAATTAAAATTTCATAATGTTATTCGAATTAATATCTTTATACCAAATATTATAACTGGAAGCTACAATTTTATGCTTCAATTCTTCCCACTCGTTATCTTCCACTCTTTGTTTTATTTCTTTAAATACATTTCTATTTCCAAACCTAAAAGTTTCCTCCATCCATTCATCTGATAGACCGATACTATTTAAAAATTTGGAAATTTCATCTCTCCAATTGTTTCTTAACCCATTTACTCTATCATTTTCCATTTGAATCCAACATTGTTTTGGAAACCTATAATCTTCCATCTCAAAAATCTTCCTAATATAATTTACGGCTGTTTTTAATTGAAGGGTAAACACTTCTTCAAAACCAATTTCCGTTCTCAGAATACGGCTATCTGTAATATCAATGACTTTAGAAATTGTTGCCAGCTACAGAAGTGTTGAAAATTATGAAGAGACATTTTATTTTTAAGTCAGTAATTTTTTCTTAATATCTTCCCAGTCATTACTAAGAATCTTCCCACGTAAGAATCAATTTTGTAAACTAAACTGTAAAAATTTTAAAATTCTTCTTAGCTGACATTTCAATCTTAGGAATAATTACATTTAACTATTAATTCGAATAATGCAGTTTAAAAGTTGATACTTTACTGATTTTATTTTTCAGATTTGTTGTTTATGACAACTTCAAAATGTCAACAAACACCTGCTTGCCTTATAAAGGAAGCGGCTTCTTAATTGATGGTCATTCTAAATTACAATATATGTAGGACAGAATATACATGAACTACTTAATTTTTCATTGTAAATATCTTAAAAAAAAATAATAATATAATGTATTTTACTATTCTTAATTAGGATGATATGAAATCGTAAATATCACTGACTGCATCCTTTCCTCTTTTTAATTATTACAAATAGTGATAAGCTAATTCACTATCTTTCAGCATTATTACTGTGCTTCCATTTTACATTCTGGGCAGACAGTTTCCGGGTTTTAGACGGTGTTTTCGAACATGTCAATAAAGAATGCAATAGCTTCTAATATGTGAGACAGGATAAGAACAAACAAAAGATTTTGCTATCCGGCCATTAATTTGATCCTTAAATAGGGATACTGCTTACTGCTTAGCAGTTTAAAGTTGTTGCTTTTTTTTTTATTTGCTATTTTAACTATTATTTAGTCAATGGAGTATGCAATGAGGAATTAAAATCCAATAAAATAAAAAAAATTGAACAAAAACTAAAAAAAAAAAAAAAAAATTAATGCTTTTTGAAGAATTCGATAAAAAACAAAACAAACCACCCTTTTTTTTTTTTTGCTTGTTCTCAGTTCGTTCCTTGCTTCTGGCTATGCTACTACAATTAGGTCTCAATAATTCCGTGTTATCTTATATAAGGATTTACATATTTTTTTTTTCCTAGGTTGAATCAATAGCATTTTTACGACTTTCTTTTGGACCATAGAAAATTCTACTTCAACCTATCTCCAAGCTTTAATGTTATTTCACAAAATGTATATCTTCAGCCCGATAAGTCCATTTATTATGCCTTAGTTTTTACATGTGCGTATAATTATATTTCGAAAGATAAGGATATTAAGTAAAATAATAGATTCACCACTTGATCTCGAAATAGTCCCACAATATAATCAGTGCTTCTTTTGTAAGTGTTTAGTTCATTAATTCTTTTATATCTCGTTGCTTTTCCATTATTATTTGCTTTTGTTTATCAAACTGCAAAATTCTCCGTTAGTGAACCGAGAGAATTATTCAAGGCATTTTCGTCTCAAATTAATTAATTTCTTATTCTTAACCAAGGGCAATGTTTACAAATCAGCCGATCTGCTGTAATCAGGTGGAAACGTCTACGGACGACTTGTTTGTTTCCCTTCCGCAGGGTGAATTTTTAATCGACTCTAACCGTTATGATTATTTGAATAATAGGCCGAACCTAATTGCAAATCTAGACTTGTTACGAATTGACGAAGCATCGCTGTCGTGTGAACCACGGACGTGAAAAGGACAGGAAATCGAGACAAGACGAGGCCGAGGGAATGCAGTCACCGCAATTGCTTTAGCAAGGACTAAAGATAGCTACGAGAACAAGAGCGCCAACAGACAAACGGCCTCCATCGAGTGAGCAGCGCATTTTTGCCCTGACTGCGATGGCTGTGAGTCGTCATGGTTGGACTCCGAGAAGAATAGATTACTTCGATCGGCGATTCCATTAGCGGTGGTCCAGTGAGTGCGGATAGGATGTGTTCCAAAACGAAGACGTAAGGGTGGGAAAACAGAAAGACAACCAAGGAAAAGTGCAAATCGGCTTTCGAAGAAATAATATTCTTGCCGCATCCCACGCAATGCAGTCGACTCTTTCTCATTTGAAATGGAAACAACCTAAACGGATCGTCACTTCCTCGAATTCTACTTACTTTCAAGATTTGGTCTTGTTCTGACTCAGGGAGAAGTGGACCAAATAGAATTTACAATCATTAGAAGACAGCGTCGTAGTTTCATCATCAATGAGACAAAAATTAACGTAAATCAAATAGTACAGATAAGGTTTACACAGAATAACTTCATTTCAAGCTCATTTATTTTTCAATAAATTAATAGAAATCTTCCTCCCCAAAAAATTAAAAGTGAATCAAGATTCGCTTTCTAAGCTTTCAAACGCATTAAAGTACTCCAAAGAAAAAGGCCTTCTTAAATTCAATTCGGAAAAAAAATAATTAATTTTTTTTATTTACTCAGATATTTAGAACGGAATTTTTTACTAAAAATGTAACAGAATAATTTCAAAATTAAAAGAAAGGTAAGAAAAATAAGAAGAAAAAAAAACAAAAACAAAAAAGAACAGAAAGAAAGCTTGAACAGAAAAAAAAAACGAAAAAAGAAAACCGAACATATATAATATTTGAAAAATGGCTAGGAAAAAATAAAAAAAAAAAGGGGGCAAATTAAAATTTTTAAATGAAAGAAGTTTAACGTGCCCGAATAATTCAAGAAAAATATCA
>JAFIDM010012231.1:85170037-85197928 GCA_023159025.1 Thereuonema tuberculata
TGCGAATCCTAACTTTAGCTTTGTGCCTTCCGATTGATATTTTTCTTAAAATTTTAGTTAAAAAAAATTGTTTTTTTTTAATGCAAGATCCAATACAATCACTAAGAATTTTCAAGTAGTAGTGATACTATTTTTATTAAACGGAAATAGACTTTGTAAACTTAATGGGATCTTCTTTATATCTTCTTCATTTTAATTAATTCTTGTAACATCTTGTTAACGGCTAAACTATTTATATTAATAAAATTCGTGTATTTATTCCTCCTACAACATCTCCAAAATGCGATGTTTCGCAGACATTTCTATTGGTTTGCTTTTTTCAAGCTAAATGATTTCGTAAACTGAAAATAATAACTTACAATTCATTTACAGTCACTGTTCTGTCTGCAGATAACAACAAAGATCATATAAAATTACACTGAATTTGTTTTCAGTGATACGGATTGCCCTATGCTTGGAAACCTTTGCCAGTTCAGGAAGAAATTCTGATTGAATTACAATTTCATGGTCAGATCTTCAGTGGAAAAATAAGGGATTTGAAGATAATAGATCTTCATTATTTAAGACATTTTGACGGTGTTTTGTCTATTAAGTTAAGCTTCCCATCCCGAAACTGCCTGAAATAGGATATCTACTAAGATTTATCCACACATTCCACATTTCCTTAGTTCCTCAGGTAAAACTTAAATACTGCGTAATGAAGAATGTTTATATTTATTTTACATTCCATTTTAAATTTCTTCCTTGAGTTAAAAAAATAAAATAAAAAAATAATAAATCTTGAATCTTAATTACGTAGAAGTACAAGTTTACTTAGAAATTAATTAAGTAGCAGCAAATGAGATTCCATTTATAAAAAAATAAAATGCTGATAAACCAGCTATTTGCTCTACAAAATAAATAAATAAATAAATAAATAAATAAATAAATAAATAGAAATGAAATAAATAAACAAATAAAGGATGTAGAAAGGAATCGAATCTTCTCAAACGGAGACTAAAGAAACATAAAATGAACAGCAAGTTTGTGTTTCGATTCATTTAAAAGTTGTTATTGAGTTAATTGTTCAATAAAATCCAATAAAATAAAAGAAATTGCAATAAAATATTTGTTTGTTTGGAAACATATGTGGAGCCGTACACCTGTTTAAGATTGACAAAAAAATTTAATTACACAATAAATTACAACAACTAGTTTCACCACTCGAGAGAGGGCTTTTTCACTCGAGAGATGGCTTTTGAAAAAGCCCTCTCTCGAGTGGTGAAACTAGTTGTTGTAATTTATTGTGCAATTAAAAAATTTTGTCAATCTTAAACAGGTGTACGGCTCCACATATGTTTCGAAGAATTTGTTTGTTTGTTTGTTTGTTTTTAAGATTTGAATGCAAATAGGCTTCATGGTTTACCTTTTAAATATTGAATAGTTTTCTACTAAAAAGTTCGAAAATTATTTGTTCGGCAAATCAAACAGATTATTAATAGTTAAAAGTTTTACTAAACTATAAATTATTAAGCATTTTAATGTTTCTAAATTTTTTTAGCTGACTTTTTTTAATAATCTCTGTTGATTCAGTTATCTATTATTAAATGGTAGGCCTAAATTATTAAAATTCAGGAAAAGCTAATTATTGAAAAAAAAAAAAAAAAAAGGATTCTTTCTAATGGATCTTTTAATATCTTTTAATATTTTCAATCATTTTTGTATTCATTTTTAAAAAAAAATTAAAAATCAATTGTCGAATCGTTTTAATAGCAATAACAAGCTTTCAATAAATTATTATAAATCTAAGAAAAAGATCAAAGCAACAAAATTAGAAAACAAGGGCAACACAAGAATAAATAAATTGCCTTTCTGATACAATATCGGTGGGAATCGGGAACGGCCGTTTCGTCCTCATGGGACTTATCAGCCCGATCCGCCCATCCCGATAAAGAACACAGAAACTAAAAGATAAATAAAAGATATCTAAGTAAAAGATATTCGACACATTAAGAAAGGATTTAATGAAGTATTGTAACAGTTTATATGTAAATATTTTAGATATCATTTATTTGTATTATTTTTGTAGAAATTATTTATCTGTATTTTATTTATTTTAATCTTTACCATTATTTTTTTAAATCATCCATTTTCTCTTTCCTAATTGCTGATGTTCTGTTTATTTTTAAATTCTTTTCCGTTGCAGCCGTTGAATCGCTTAATTAATTTAAGTTCGTTATGTTTTTAGCTAGTCATGATGTATATTTTTAATTAATCTTCCATTCAATTTCTTCAATGTATAATCTATTAAAATCCATACTTTTTGTTTAATAAATTAATTCAGTTCAATTACAGAACTTCACTCGTTGTCTTTCGCAACTAAAGACTCTCCCACCAATACCATTACAATATTTAGTAATATTAAAATACAATATTGAATTAAATAATATTATTTCCTGAATAATATAGTTTCAAAACCATCAAACGGAAGGTTCTGGATAAGTTAGATTAAAAATGGTTCAGTGGCAGTATCAGAAGATCTATGATCTATCTGAGATCTATGTGGGCCATTATTAGATGGCTAACAATAACATTGATGAATGGTTTCTATCTGTAATAATGAATTGAATTTCTCAATGTACCAAAGAGAAAGCCTTTATGTTATTATTAGATCCTAACAATCGTCGTCTGAGACGGACTCGAGATTGGAAGGATGTTTCGCAAATGATAGTAGTTCTTAAATTTGATGTTATCCTTCTTCGTCCCACTTCGTTACTTTTAAAGGGAGATTTCAAGATTCAACTGATCAATTTTGAAGAAAATTAGTAAAATTGTTCAGAGCAAGGTCAAAATGTATTTTTTAATACCAACTTACAATTGGTACCATCGCTTCACTATTTAAATGCTAAAAAGTTGGAAGGTATCTGTAATTATTGTAATCACATGCAGCAGAATATCCACTATTCTAGCAAATTATTAGACGCTGTACATGTTTGTCTCTTTCTTTCGAAGTCCGGTTTAGAATTTAATTTTTTTTTAAATTCAAAGAAAATTACAATATCTGCATAAGTTTTTTTTTGGTAAACAGAGTACAATTTTAGCTCTCCAATATTATTGTAAACCAAATCATTTTACATTTATTACTTTAGCCTCAATTTTTTATATTATTTATATTCCGTATTAAATTTCAGAGATAAATAGAATCTGATCACATATTTTAGGAATAACAATGCTCGAACCATTTGTTAATAATATTATGATATTGCTGTACATTAAAATAGCAGTTCCGAACGGCGAAATAGAGCTCATTTTGACCTAGTGAAGTCTACAGTGAACACTACCTGCATTTGTAATGTCTTGAGACTGATGGTCGGTAATATGAAGATGGTTGTAGCTTTCTTCTAATTTTTATCTTAATAACGCATTTTATTATTGTGGTTGAATAGAAGATGAGCTCGCGTTTACCACACTGTTTGTAGCCTAACAATAATCTTTTTTTTTTAAACAATGTTTACAAAATTCGTTACTATGGTTAACCTAATAGAAAAAAAACAATGGAAACCAGAAATGGTCCATCTTGGATTTCCGGTATCACAATTTCCAAAAACAGATCAGTGAACTCTTAGTTTTGTGCGTTTTATTGTTATTTTTCTTTGTTATGATGTTGTACGCACGTTAATTTTATGTATTATATATTTCTTGTTTTCTTCTTCTTCTTTCTTCGAATTTGGCCGACTATGGACCACGTGAAATAACTCATGATTATTTTTCTACTTTCTTTCTTCTCTTCCAGTATTCTTTCATTCTTTCACTATGTTGTTTCCTTCTTTCTTCCGTCCATTTTGCTCCCGTCTTCTTCTTTGCCTTTTATTTTCATTTCTTCCATGTCTTTTCTGACCTCCTTGATCCATGTCATCTGAGTCTTGGGGTTTCTGTCGAAGAAGGTGAATAATCTCTTCGTCAGTCTACCTTCACTCATTCTTTTAATGTGTCCGTAGAAAGCCACTCTTCTTTTCCTCATTGTGTCAGTTATTTTTTCTGTTTTTGCGTAGATTTCTTTGTTGTTTCTCAGTTTCCATTTTCCATCTTCATATTTTGGTCCCAGGATTTTCCGTAAGATCTTTCTTTCCTTTTTTTCTACCTCGTCCAATTGTCTGGCTGTGTTTAGTGCAAGGCATTCTGAGGCGTAGAGGCCTTCTGGCTTAATGACTGTATTGTAGTGCCTAATTTTAGCGTTTATAGATATGGACTTCTTGTTGTATATATTTTTTGTCAAATGGAATGACAGTTCCATTTTTCTTGCTCTTGCTAGGACCGCTTCTTTGTCAAGGGCGTTTGGTTGAATTATTTCTCCCAAGTATTTAAATTTATTAACCCTCTTGATTTTCCCATACTTTGTTGTGATCTGTCTTGGTGCATCTTTTCTATTGGTCATGTATTCCGTCTTTTCATAAGATATTTGTAGTCCAGCCTTTTCTGCCGTCTCTTTCAGTATATTTATTTGTCTTCTTGCATCTTCAATGTTTTCCGCTAGTATTGCAAGATCGTCTGCAAAAGCCAGGCAGTCAATTTCCAAGTTATCTTTCTTTCTTCCTATTTTTATTTTCTTGATTCCTTCCTCTTCCATTCTTTTCCTCCACTCTCTCATTACTTTCTCCAGCACACAGTTGAAGAGCAATGGGGAAAGCCCATCTCCCTGTCTTACTCCTGTTTTCACCTCAAATGGTTCTGAAATCTCTCCCAAAAATTTTACTTTTGACTTCGTGTTTGTTAGAGTTTTTTTGGTGATCGCAATAGATTTGTCATCAGCTCCGAATTCCTCCAATATATTGAAAAGTGTGTCTCTGTCTATAGAATCGTATGCCTTTTTGAAGTCCACGAATGTCACATGAATGTCCTTGGATCTCAGTCTCCTGTACCTTATTATGAGTTTCAAATTTAATATCTGTTCTGCACATGATCTTCCCTTCCTGAATCCTCCCTGGTAGTCACCTAATTGTGGATCCAGTTGGGCCTCCAATCTGTTTTGTAAAGCTTTGGAAAGGATTTTGTATGTAACCGAAAGGAGTGAGATTCCCCTATAATTGTTGGCATCAGTTTTATCTCCTTTTTTGTGTATAGGGTGGATCATGGCTGTTTTCCAATCTTCCGGTATTTCCTCCGTTTCCCAGATGTTTTGTATTATTTTATGTAGGCTTTTGACAGTTTTGATATCAACGCTTTTCCACATTTCTGCTATAATTGAGTCCTCTCCTGGAGCTTTATCATTTTTTAGTTCTCTAATAATCTGTTGGATTTCTGCTAGGTTCGGTGGCTTGGAGTTTTCAAATTTACATTTCGGATTTTGTTTAGGGAATTTTGTTTTCGGTTTTTCACAGTTCAGTAGAAAAATAAGTATTTTGCAAGTATTTTGCAAGTATTTTGCAGTTTTCTTGGTTATTCAGGGCTATCCTTCCTTCTTCATTTTTGAAACATAGGTTTGGTGGTTGATATCCCTGAATGTTTTGCTTAAAGGCTTTATAGAATGTTCTTGTGTTGTTCTTTTTAAAGTCTTCATCTATTTGTTGTAATTGGATCCTATCAAAATTCCTCTTGTTTATTATTATTCTTGTTTATTATTTCTTGTTTTATAATTAATCTCTTTTATGCTAAGCGGGTCTTAGCGGGGATTAATTCATTGGCCCTTTTTATTCTTTATTTAGATTTTGATGTTCTTTTAATTGGAGGGCCGTTTTGATGTTTACTTTTGTTCCATTTATATGTTTCTTGAGTTCACTGAGATGTTAAGATACTGGACAGACCCAACTGACGAAGGTCAGGAAACCAGAAATGGTCCATCTTGGGTTTCCGGTATCACAATTTCCAAAAACAGATCAGTGAACTCTTAGTTTTGTGCGTTTTATTGTTATTTTTCTTTGTTAAAAAAAACAATGGTTTAATGTTTTTGGTACTCACCTAGCAATGGTCTCCAGAAATTTAAAACTGATGACAGATAGTCCAGTAACTATGTACATCAGACCGTGCGTCAGATCGGGTAGTTCTGAAATTTTGCTGAGTTGTTTATGATGTTATCCCAATGTAAGATCCAAGTTTTCAACCTCGAGCGTTCGAACGCAACCTTGGCAAAAATCCAAAAAAAACGCGAAATTTTCTACCCTTCTTCAGGATTTGGCGATTTTAACCCGGAAGGACTATTGTTGTGATAATAATGACTTAGTATGTTTTTAAAGGAGACGAAATTTCCTACAGTTTGAGACCAGAACCATGTATATGAACCTAATAGCTTCCGAAATACAACGTTTCAAAATTTAGTGAGTTTTGCGAACTCGGCAATTGTTAGCAATAATGTGATGTTCTGTGGGAATTTCGACCTTGTAGGCTTATGTTCCTCAGAAAAGCAATCAAATATGTTATAAAATAACACAAAGTAAATGAAATAATGATCCTTAAAACCTAATGTTTGCAATTGACAGTGATAATATTAAAAAACAGAAGACAAGTAAGAAAATTTTGCTATCTTGGAAGGACCCGGTTGCGCATTGGTGGTTTCTCCACTGGGAACGTCTGCAGTTGAAACATCGATGTCTTCCCAAAATATAGTCTCCAGCATTTCGAAATCTGACAAATCGTCGCTTTCTGGGGAGTGCAAAACAACCTCAAGTGCGATGTCCGGCACATAGTCGCATGAGGCCCCGCTGCAATGGCTGCAGACGAAAGAACACTTCATCCCTGCCTTCCTACAGCTGCGCGCGTTCCCACAATCCTTCGTATAGCCCACGAAATCATCCGCAAGAGAGGTTGTGGAGCTGCGTCTATGGTCATCAGTTTGGGACTGAGGCCTTATGAGGTGGATATCTATCCGCAGTCGAGAGGGTTCAGTTTGGCTCCCAGCCATTTCTGCACCTGTAACAGAATTGGACATGTATACTTGAAGAGAAAATGATGAAAGAAATGTTTATAAATAACGTGTATACAATAAAGTAAGTGTATACGTGTATATAAGAACGAATTGTACCTGATGGTGGATGCGGAAGGAGTGAAATCGAGCCGCGTCTCTTATAGGAGGTAACCTTGCGACAATGAAGCTCGTTTTTGCTGCAGCTCATTAAGGCTCTGGATGTCGGGGTTGACACCGTACAGAGCAACTATTATCCGCTTCCCTGCTGCTGCTTTCTCATCAGTTGTAGAGGTGGTGTCGAGAAAACTGGCAGCGTCCTTTTCGAGGTCCGAGTGTTTTTAGTGCATTTCGAACATTATCAATTTCCCTTGGCCGAAGACGCAGGATGTCGAGTCACACCCACTGAAGGCGTGAATGAAAAGGAAACGCTCCTGTTTTAATGTGTACTTTGATGAGGTGATGCTGGAATAGATGACATCTGTAGCTTTGTTTCTTCCACATTTCTTGAAACATATGTCACGTTGGTGTGAGATGACAGTGAGCATTATCAACAAGTCGATGTCCTCGCCAGCGACTAACACTACATCATTTGAAGAGGCAAGAATGGCATTTATAGTGATGATGGGCCTGTCAGCATCTTTCTCTGCCTGCAGTACTCGAATGTTATGGTTTTGCATTTTCGTTTTCAGCAGATCGATGAAACGAATTGTGTCGTGTGATTCGAAATGATCTTGTGAAGCTGCCATGTTTATCGACACCACCGCTACACCTGCTGGGATAGCAGCAGCAGGGTGGCAACCTGTACGGTGTGTACGGTAGCAATCCCGACATCCAGAGCCTTAATGAGCTGCAGCAGAACCTATTTGCGAGAGCTGGCGCAAAAACGAGCTTCAATCTCGCAAGATTACCTCTTTCAAGAGCCCCGTCTCGATTTCACTCCTTCCGCACCCACCATCAGATACAATTCGTTCTTATATACACGTATACTCTAACTTTATTATATACACGTTATTTATAAATATCTCTTTCATCATTTTCTCTTCAACTATACATGTCCAATTCTGTTACAGGTGCAGAAATGGCTGGGAGCCAAACTGAACCCTCTCGACTGCGGGTAGATATCCACCTCACAAGGCCTCAACTCCAAACTGATGATCAGAGACGCAGCTCCACAACACCTTTTGCATATGATTTCGTGCGGCTGTACGAGGGATTGTGGGAACCCGTGCAGCTTTAGGAAGCCAGGACTGAAGTGTTCTTTGGTCTGCAGCCACTGCAGCGGGGCCTCATGCGACTATGTGCCGGACATGCATTTGAAATTGTTTTGCACTCCCCAGAACTATTTATAACCTAGTTTTTTTGTTGTTTTTTTTGAAAAAGAAAAAGAATCAATATGACAGAAGTTTGTTGTATTGAAGTGAGAATTATGTAAGTTCCAAAGTAAAATGTTTTACAGAATGAATATCTTTCTCCATAAAAGTAGAATTGTGGAAAATTGAAGTAGGTTTATTACCGGTACTTACGAACAGATGTAAATGGCTTCCATTATGATGATTGAAGCACTGTTTTCAAGTGGTAAGTCGACTAATATAATTCCTGATCAACAGCAGAGATTAAGTTCCTGAGCTGAAGACACAACGATGATAATGACTGAGAAGACAAAAGGTACTTTAAGTATAGCTGCTTTATTTATAGATTATGGCTCCAGAACATTCGAATATATATATTCCAGAAGAGGATGGATTTAATATTTAAGATGAGAGACATTCGAAACAGTTACTAGGATTGTTATCAGTAATTAATTCAATATAATTACCGAGAAGTTAACTTGTAATTAACTTGGTTAAAGTTAATGAATTCCAGAGTAATTAATTTTTACAGAATATACATCGTAATATTATTCAACTTAAAAACTTGGACAATGCTTATTCTATATTTTCATCATCAATGAAACGTTTAATTCTTTGAGCTATATCTGTCTAATTAATTACTAATTTTGTTGAAGAGAAATAAACATAAGTATATTTAATAAATGTATTTCAATAATTTTTCTTCATAACTATTCAAAGCTGCTGCGAAGTAATGGAAAGAAAACGTAAATCATTGCCATTGTTAGAATCTTCTAGGAAATCTGAGCTTTAATAACAGCTACATGATTCTACCATCATATTATGACGGCATTCGCGAGAAGTTCATATTTTTAATGAATAAAAGAGCAATTAACGAAAAATAAATTTCTTATATATAACATCCGTTCATCGGTAGGCTAATTAAAGTGTCAATCGAATGGTCTCGAACTTCAGAATATAAGATATGACTGTTTTGTGGTAATACCACTTATATTTCTCATTTATTTACATTTTCTGCCGAAATTATGAAGCGATGCGCCCAGCTTTAAAGGGAATGGGTTTTGGACATATCCTCCACTATCTCATTAATTTTCATCGCAAATCACTGAGTCCAATTTGTGATCCTCTCCTTGTTAACCACATAAATGATGTTCTTAAAGCACGAAATAACGTCAAGCGCTGTAGTTAATTAGACTGGGTAGAGAGTATAAACCGTACATTCTTCTTTTATTTTTCATTTTCGTAAAAATTTTTAAAAGTTGACATGCCATCTACACTTTCCTTGTTTAAATCGCTTTAATTTTTTCACAAATCAGTCCTGCCAAAGACAGCATGGATATTAGAGATTTAGGTATCAAAGACAGGTATTTCGAGAAATAAGCTGCAATGTGTTGTCATTTGTCAATGTTCTTCATAAATCGAACAACGGTTGGAAACAAGAATTTTAAACTTTGAATCGTGCCAACAAATTTTGGCAAACACTGCCTTTGCTTTAAAACATTGATTTTTGAATTAGTTGACGAAAATGTTTAAAGGAGTTCACTCGAGTAATTATAGCTAATTAAAAGTTGAGAGCAGCCATTAAATGTTTAAGTATCAATAATAATAACATAAAAATATTATTAAGGAATGAAACTGTAGAAAGATCAATGAATATTAATAGTTACAGCGGCTAGTAAATATTTAGTAGTTCAAGCATATGGAACATATCGACAAATTGAAAGCAGATTTTTTCAGAAAAGGTGAGAACAGGTTAGATGATGATGAAGACTTAAAACAAAGAAATCAACGAAACCTTTTAAGAGGAAATGAGAAAGTTTATTAGGTTGAGAAAGGAGAAGAAAGAAAGAGAGAGAAACCACAAGCAAGGAAAGATTATTTTTAGATAAACAAGAGATCGACATTATTTGAAGTCATTTCATTTTTTTCTAAAAAAAAAATCGCTTTTTTTTTTTGCCTGTTTTTTTAGGAAAGTGGGAATCAAAATCTGTTTTTCTCTTCTAGTAATTTGTGAACGGAGCTTCTTGAAACTTCGTATTCACATTTACGGACAAATAACGACCTAACTGTATCAAACAAAGAAAACCATGTGAGTCTGACGAAAAGTTTGCCTTTATAAGTGACAAAAGTTTCCACAGATATACGCTATAAATGAAACACTGGATTATCTGTCGATGTCTAATAATAATTAATCTTTTTAATAATCCACTAATTCGCATGCATTTTCATTTGAATAAAATTAATTGGATTTAGATAACTTAACTTATTTATTTCCGGAAATAAAAATTTGTCTGAAATTTAAGATACTGTTTGTATTTGGCAGATTTGGAATCTTTTTCTTGGTTTCACGACTTTAAAAAAAAAAAAATGACTCAAAGAAAAACAAAAAGTAATGAAAGCAGACTTTTAAGTTGTTTCAGGAATCCTAAATCGAGATTCAGGAAATTTTCCCTGAGTTTTCGAGTTAAAGAAGACAAAGAAGAAAATGGAAAAGAAGTCAGCTTTAAGATAGAAAATGAAATTGAGGAAAGTTGTAAAAGAACGATGATTCCATTTGGTTTTGCTGATAATTCGAACACAACCATAAAATCATTCCAGTGGTTAGAGATAGTCATCACTTTTCCCACGGCAACAATCACGAAGCGTATATTGAAATGATTTAGATGTTGCAAACGCAATTGCTTTGAAAAATTGGAGGTTGAATAAAATCAAACTATTACGGACACTAGCTCAATGTCGAAATGCTAGTAAATTCAATTGTTTGAAATATTGTCTTTTATATAAAAAAACATAAAACCCCGTACTGGTATAGAAATCAAATGAAAAAAACTACTTTAACTTTAGCTGTATTGTTATTGCCGTTTCTAATTTTTTTTAATTATTTTAGGAGACAAGTTTTATTGTTTTCAACTAAAAATAAAAAAATAAAAAAACTTACAATTCAGATTCTGTCATGAAAACACTTATACTGTAATTTATATCTTCCAGACGGACTCATCTGCGATAGAAACCGATTTTTTCTTTTCTTTTACGTTTGAATCAACACATATCCAAATGAAACAGGCCATCATATGATTTCTCAATGGAAAAAGCATTCAAAGAGTGTTTATTTTCCCAACAGACAGCACAAGGAAAATTCAAGGGAAAACAATTTGTTTTTATAAAGAAACTGCACAAATAAACCTCTGGTAAGTTTATATTCATTTTTTTTTTAAGTTGTATAAAGATAAATATTTAAAAAGTTTATCGTAAAGTTAATTAATCAATTTATTTCATTTAAAATCTACTCGGAAATCATAAACATTAGGAGAATATTAGTTTTCATGATTCTTCTGGATTAAAAATGACTCGGTTACGTTGATAAGCTGTTTTGCCAAATGACAACAAAGAAGAAAGTGATAAACTATAGTAGAAATGTTTGATGGACAGAATTATTATAGTGCAGTTATATATTACCAAAAATTTGCAAAGTTTGCTTTCCCTGAGTTTCCTTCTTGTTTCCTATATTCAATGTTTTTAAAATAAATGTTTTTAAAAAACAGCGAGGCGGTGCACACTTTGAACACTTACATTACGCATACCGTGGTAAATCAACACGCTAATAGTCTGTGTATGTATGTATGTAGTGTGTATGTTAATTTCTTTCTGTTAGAAATAAATATGATTTTTGTGAGAAATAAACTCACAGATTACAATAATAATTTTGTTCATCTTTTCATTACATCACTGTATATTTTGGCGCATACTGTATGTGTGTTTATTTTTTGTTTTTAATTCTGCGTTTCTTAGCTACATATCCAGTTTTTAGTTTAAACTTGTTATAAAAAATTAATTTAATTTCTTACGACCTGATATTTTTTTTATTCATAGATAAGGTTAAACTAAATACTATTAAGAATCTATTATATATTATTTAATTAGTAAAATTTCAGTTCAAAGGTTAAATAAGATTTAGTCTAAGATAGGGTGACCAGATTTTGAAAATTAAAAAGGGACACTTTAATGTAACGGACAAATCACCCAACACTTCATTATTTGTATTACTTACTTACTCTTCACAATAATCACAACGTTAAAACAATAATATAATTTCATTTTCTCGTATAATTTCATAAATTTGTTGGTAAATATGATTATTGCAACTATATAATGGCATAAACAAAGTGTTTTTTTAGGCATGAATAAGACGTTCTTCGAGTTGTAACTAATCAATGTAAAATCTGAACATGAGCATAATATCCATTGTTGGAAACGTGTTCATAACTTTATAGTGCACAAATGCTCGACGAATGATTTAATATTGCACTGCAGAATCGCTCGATGCAGATGATTTAAAGTGAAATAAAATTTATCTCTTCACAGGTTTCCCACGTTCTAAAAGGCTGAAAATAAAACTTAAGAAATGCGAATAAATAGTTCTCTCAAAATTGCATTAAAATACGGGACAGTTAGGCTTCCAGTATTAAATATATCGAAATAACGGGACACAACCTCAAAAAATGAGACAAGCCCGTAAAATATGGGACGTCTGGTCTCCCTAGCCTAAGAAATCTATAGCTAAATTTTAATTCTAAGAACTGCTGTAGAAAAAGTGTATTTCAATAAAAATTACAGAGAAAAATAGTTAAGATGTGTTGTCTGTAATCCTATATGAACTGAATGGAAATGATGAAATGTACTGAAGCTTTTTCTGAATTATTTAAATTCCCAACTGATTTAAGATAACAAAGTGGAGCTGTTATTGATTAACAAATGGGCCCTTCAAATAATAAAAACATTAAGCCGCAAATTACTATTCTATATTGCCTTTCTCCGCAGTAATCAATTCGTTATTCTAAGAAGATGCCAATTTAATGACGGTGTAGACTATTGTAATGATTTTAGTATAAAATGAGTATTTTTAAGCAAAGATACTACAAATATTAGTTATTTTATGAAGGCAAATTATGTTAGCTTTTATGCAGTTATAAGTTATTTGTAGCATTTGAGGAAGAGGAAATCAGAGTTATAAAAAGTTCCAAATTGAGGATTTGAAATCGTAGTTATTTTATTTTTTCTACAAATAATTTACTGCAAATGTTTTACACAAAATACAAAATATTCAGATTTTGCTTCTGCAGGATTTAAGAGAAGTTGGAAAAGGTTTTTCGGAAATGACACATTGTAAGTTTCCGTGCATTTCTAAAGGATATATTCGTGAAATATTTAATAAAACCTTTCTAATACTACATAAAAGATGTGTTAATGGAAAAAAAATAAAATGAAAAAAGAGTCAACTCTTGACACTCTCCCTTTTTTTTTTTTTTTTTTTTTTGTTTATAAAAATAGAAGAAGAATAACCAGATAAATTAACTAACATAAATTAGTAAACTAACTCTCACTCTACAATTTCTGATTTTTTCCCTGAGATAAAGTAAAATATTTGAGAAAATTACACAATAAAGTCTAAAATAAATAAATTAAATCTTTATTTCTAACATATTTCTTACAGTTTGCTAAACAACCTAACTCATAATTCTTATTCGAAATGTATTAAAACTCCATCGCTAATTTTTAAATACTTTGTTGAACCTAATAGAATTTTCAATCACTTTATTCCATTTCAAATTTAGGTTAAAATACAATAAAATAAAGGAAAGTAAAATTAAAATAATTCTATGGTGTGTTTCTTATAAAGTCTTACTTTTCAGTAACTTTTATCTTTTCTAATCTGCTTTTAAGACTGCGATATTTGTACAATGATATTAATGTAAATAGTCTCCCTCCTAAAAGAAAAATATTATATTTAGAATTACATATCAAGGTTAGGCTAACAACGGATGAAACCCTAAACATCAGAGTTAAAGAAAAGACTTCTAGTGAAATATCTAGCAAATGATGAAAAGACTACAAGGATTGGAAAAACAATGAACAAATAAGATAAAAACTGACTTTATTTAGATTTGAAAAGACAAAACAAAAAAATAACAAAAAAATAAGTGTTCTGAACAATTTTTTTCCGATCTTAGAGAAAATAGATCCCATCTAAGTAACTTACAACGCATATAAGCGAATATTCTATAAGGATCTGGGTAGAGCGGAAATTTATTTTTTATAATTACATTTTTTTAACCCGTTATGGATCAACATCATAAAATAATTACAAAGAATACAAAACTGTCTGTCTTTAATTTGCAAATCCTTATATTTTTACTAAATATATCTATATTTTTAGTACACTGAAGCTCGGTTATAATGCGGGCGTTTATATCGCGAATTCGGATATAATGCGATTTGGTCTTGGACCCCTTCTATTTTGGAAAAGGTGTATAATTGTAAAATTGGAAAATTTACCATTTTTTCGCCTAAAATCAAATCAAAGGTGTAAATTAATATGCTTCTTTCTTTATTATTTACAGTAATTGAGACTTTATACCCACCCTAATGTCACGAAAATGCTTCAAATACAATATATTTTTTTAAAAATAGCAGAATCTCGGACTTTTTCGTTTAACCAAATGAGTATCGAGATCCATTTTTCTGCCAATGACAACCAGTAAAGAGGCCCAGGTAATCTCATTGGCGTATGAATACCTAGTTTCGATCCACGTGACTCGTCGTTTGTACAAGATGCCAAGATGGCGGCGCAAAATCGATTTTGGCTACTATAACCCATCACAGTATTGAAAAGGCAATGATTTATGTATTTATAAATATAAAATTCTCTCACATAGCTCTGAATGATGTAGGTAATCGCGAAATGACCATTTTAAATCGATTTGGAATCGTGTGGGCGATGAAAGGGTGCGATATACAACATTTGACATCGCGAAGTAATAAAAGTTCGGGTATATCGCGGTTATATCGCGATCTTCGAAATCTTGAATCCGAAAGATCGCGTTACAACCGAGCTTCAGTGTATTTAGCAATGTGCAAACATGCTCACGAAGAATTCAATAATTATTTTTTAATAATACATTATTTAAAAACTAGTATTTAGTTTTTAAACCATATAGTATGTAAATGTTATAATAATGAATTGTTGGAGTTAAAGAAGATTTTTGTATTCACAATTAAAATCAGTGCGACATTTAACTGTTTAATAATATACGGTAGTTGATGTTTTTTATATAGAAATTATTTTGATTAATTTACAACGATTTTTAATTTGTAATTAATTTTCTTATACCAGAACTTTTGAGGATAAGTTATACTGCTAGAAGAATGTAAATCTGTGTTGTGTATAGTTGGAAGTTATATTATAATCAAAAAAAAAAAAAATATTAAAAATGTTATTTTAGTTTTTCTTTTAAACTTTTTTATTTTTAACACAAACATATTATAAGAGACAATATATAAAGAATTGTTAATTGTTGGCACTATTTAAAGTTATTTTTATTCTCGTTGAAATTTGGTCAATGAGAATCAGGGAAAGAAATGAAAGTAAACGATATTTATGGAATACATCAAAAATACTGAATCAATAATGATTAGAAACGCTTTACGTGTACTGGTTGTATTTGAACACATTGATAAAGTCGTACACCTGATTATTTGAAACATACAATTAATTTATATAAAAAAGCAAGAATACAAATGAATGATCAACTAGTTTCGCCGTCGAGAGCCGGCTTTCTCAAGAAAATTTTCTTCTCTCATTTTCTTGAGAAAGCCGGATCTCGACGGCGAAACTAGTTGATCATTCATTTGAATTCTTGTTTTTTTATATAAATTAATTGTATGTTTCAAATAATCAGGTGTATGGCTTTATCAATGTGTTCAAATACTGAATCAATAATCCGTTTTTTTTATTTTAATCCCTACAAAATTTGGTAATCTTGTGGAATTGGCGGATGGCTGTTGATGTTCACTCTCGGCTTTTCTTCGTTTTTCGAGTCTTTCTATTTTATTTTATTTATTTTATGTTGAAGTAAATTAAATAGTATTTATTTTATTAAGAATACATTTACATTTACTTGTTTTTTTCATTTATGTCATAAAATTTATGTCATTTATGTCAACAAGTATCTGTAAATGTATTACGTGTTAAATTTTATTTATTTATTTTTTTTTTTTTTTTAATTTTCGGAAATCATTTTATTTTTGATTTCAAACATCTACTACAATGAAAACGGCTTTTATATTACTACACAAATTAAAAGGAAAAAAAAGGAGTAATAAAGAAAACAATAATGAAATTTATTGCCCATATACAGTAGAGCCCCGATTATCCGCGGAATTGGGGGCAAGGGTATCGCGGATAGTAAAAATCGCGGATAACCCGAAAAAAAAACTAAAAATGAGGTGTAAACACGAAAAAAAATATTTCAGCAAAAAACCACGTTTTATTATACAAAAAACATAATAGGCAAAACTTTAAAAATTTGTACAGTACAGCAGAAATCTTTCTGCAGAGCAACAGCCTGTCACTCATCCACAAATTCCGAGAAGGCCTGTAGGTTACGATGCACAATAAACCTGTCAGTAATTTTCGACTTCGCACTGTAGGGCCTATTGAACTTTCCCTGTTGTTGGCTTGGATTGAAATTGGTTTTTTTGAGGTTCATAATTACAAAATTTTTTCGCGGCACTCGCGGATAATCGGGGCTCTACTGTATTTAAAAATGTTTTTGTAGCTTATTTCTTAACTAACACAATATCTATGGTAAATTATCTTTAAAATAAAATAGTTAATCGTAAAACTAATTTAGATTCATTGTTAAATGAAATCTTAACAACTATGGCATTCTAATTTATTGTAAAATATAATAATTAATAATAAATCTTATAAAATAAAAAAAGGCATACATTTGAAAGATAATTTCAGCGAAAGCACATACAATGAAATTCGGAAAGTGACACGAAAAAAAAAATCATTCTCCATTTCTGCAGGATTTACCTAACGATTAACATTTTTACAATTTAATATTCCTGTCACACATGTCCTAAAACTGCTTTCTTTTTTTTTTTTTTTCTCCCTGGTTCTTTCAGAGAAAAAATCCTATCTAAGGGTGTCATTACAAAATGTCGAAAGGTTGCATCGTTTCTACAGATTACGAAAAGGTCGACTGATTTATGGAAGTCTGATGTTGACGCTGCAGTTTAACAACAAACATGGCGGTGAGTTCACTCTCACCCACACTTATATACCAAAATATTAACTCTCCTCCAAAACCGAGGAAAGTTTAGCAAGTGCTTGACACCTTGAACCAAGTGGAGTGTTTATATGAAAGCGCAATTGGAAACGAGTTTTACGCTGCTTGCTTTGCATTTCTTCCACTTACGTCATACAATGAATAATTCAAAGAAGGAAGACGCCTCCTTACATCGCCCACACTAAGTGACCAATAATATCCTGAGATGACCTTCAACTTTTAAAGCTGAGGATGTGTGGCACCAAATGTGCTCTGCATGAGTGCATCCAACTGCTGAGAACCAACAGTTTAATCGGCAAAACTAAAGGAAGAAACAAAAGCCTACGCAGAAACGGAAACTAAGTTTGCAACCCGACAAAGCGAGTTCATGTTTTCGATTTAGAATTTCGTTTTCCTGTTTCCCAGTTGGGTTTGAAGTATTAACTATTGGAACAAAAATCTTTAAACAGAAAGAAAAAGAATATAGAAGTATTTTAAGATATATTTCAATCACCGTACACTTACAAATATTAATGAGGTGTCAGGTTCACATTGAGGATCACTGGGGATCAGATTGAGCCTCTTTCTTACCAATTTATCGTAAGTATTCATAAACTACGTTAACACATACATCTGAACTCACATCTAAGTCAACTTAAATATAGAATAACAGAAACACACACCACACGAAATTGCAATGATTAATATGGAAATAAACAGTAGCGCCAAGAAATGAATAAGAAATTATAAAGTAACTTAAAAGTAATACAGTGCAACTTGGATAATTCGAACATCTTTAATTCGAAATCGTGGTTAATTCGAAGATTTCTCTTAGTCCCTTGAAATTCTTATTAAATCAATGTTAAAAAATCGTGGATAATTCGAAGTTCAACTTCCTTAAATCGAAGTTTTTTATAAAAAATTTCGAACCATAACGACTTTTCGGCGTTTCATCGTTAAGAAATTCGACAAGTGACAACTGAAATCCCCTTCCCGCCACCGTTCGACACGTGACGCCATTCGACACGTGACGCTACAGACGTCATTCGAGCTTCCTGCTGTCAGTGTCACCATGTCTTTCAGTAAACCACGCATGTACAAGAATTTAACGTTCGCTTGAAAAGATCGCCGTCATTCGCGAGGTGGAAAAGGGTGTGATGAAGAAATGCCAAATCGCCAACGAGTACGGGATAGCGCCGAATTTCGTCGATACATTGAAGGACAAACCAATTTAAGTGAAGCTGTTTTCCGTTCACTAAACATGCTTGATGATTTTGCTAGCCTTAAGCGACTGAATTCTACAAAGCAATCAGACATTGCACAATTTTTTGAAAAACTATAATTTTCTGTATGGAATGTAATATGTACTGTAGCTTACGTAATATAAATCTTATTTTGTTTACATACATATAGTGTTTAAGTCTTTCATACCATGATCTTTCTGAATAAATATTTATGTATTGACAGAATAATCTTTTCAAGCATTCAGTGGACCTGAAATTAAAGTTAAAAGATGTAACTTGTTTAATTCGAAGTTTTGTAGTGATCCCTTCAGCTTCGAATTATCCAAGTTGCACTGTATAAGTTAATGTCGGGAAAGAACCAGACAGACGAATCTCAATTTCTTCAGAAAATTTTGTAAATCATTTGCATTTAAAAGGTCTATTAAAAGAAAAACGATATTTTATATTAATAAGAAAATTAACTTTCACAATTCGTCTATTTAGCGCAGTCTTTTGTAGAAAATAAGCTCAAAAACAGTCTAAAATTAATTAAAAGCAGAGATTCGCTCTTCTGGCTGTAACCTAACCTTTAGGTGAATTTAAAGGAAAACATATTTTTAAGCCATACTTAGTTTTAAAGCGTGTTTGAAACGACAATGACTATAAGGAGTTAAATCATAAATTTGTAGATTTACTTAGTAAAGTTTAATAACAAGGTTTAATTATCCTCTGGATATTTCAATTACAATTTTCTGTATTGCCATTGTTTATCAAACACTTGCTATTAATCTTAATGAATAATTTAAAATTTCATTGTTATTAAATTTAAAATTAAGTAGTAAGTTAAAAATAGGCCCGTATGTTTTAATGCCATGACGAATATGTAGAGAAATCGTGTGAATTTTGATTCTGAATGTTTCAAAAGTAAGCAACAATTTCTTTTTATTTACTTAGTTTTTCTTCCAATACTCAATTACGTAAGACGAAACACCTATAATCTGACCAAACAATATTGTCTTTTTGTTTCAATTAGATTTTCTGTTTCTGGGTTTTTGATAAGCTTTCACAAAATTTTCAACTCGGCTAAAATTTACAGCTGCTGCCGCAAAAATGCCACTGAGGAGAAATAAAACATTTGTATCACCATTACATTTTTTTTTATTTATGATTCATTTCTCCCCAAAGCCGACCAAGTTCCACCAAATAGGTTCATTCATAAGAGGTTGCAGGATTTGTCGATGCGTCCTTGGATTGTAAGACAGGCTTTAGTGGATCGTACTTTTCTCTTAAAAGCTACTTTCTCCTTCAAAGAGGAAAGTCTGACAGGGCTATAGTACTACTATCTCTCTTCTAGTTTCCCGAGAATAAATTTTAAATCACTGAACCGATCTCTACCAAAATCGTACTTTTAGGCGTCAAAGAGCTCTGACACAGTTGAAACAAAATCTTTAAAAAAAATAGTAAAAATCTGGTATACAATAACAGGAGATAAAAAATATTTGATTATTCAAAACTATTTGACTTATATTCACTGAAAGCATTTGATAATTTAAATTTTTTCAATACCGTATATGCTCCAATAGAGGCCCCCGGCGTTTATTTGCAAAACTAGCCTCGGCTCCCGGCGCTTAATAGAGACCGGCTGCTATTAGAGGCCGGCCATTATTAACAAAAACCTTTAGAACTCAATATTTTAACACATAAATACCGGCTAATATTACAAACAGCTACTTTATTTGAATTTCACATGCTACGTAAGATGTTAAAGATAAATGGCAATGTCTTTCTGTACCTTTCGCTGCTATTCGTCGTCCGAATCCGCAATGACGGGCGGCCGCCTCACCGGAAGTTTCTTTTGCGTATTCCACCGCGCGAATCTTAAAGGCAATGTCAAATGCCGGCATTTTGTAAGGCAGTAAACCGTAAGGTATTACGCACGACTATAAAGATACGGACGCTTACACTATACCGGTAGGCAAATATCAAAGACCCGGCTACTATTAGAGACCGGCTACTATTTGGTAGTGTCCCCTCTGCACCCGGCGCTTATTAGAGACCGGCGACAATAAGAGACTCGGCGTTATTGGAGCATATACGGTATTTCAATGGGAAATGTTACAAAAGATAACTATTGAAAATGAATTGTAGGTTAAAATGGTGTAACATTCGTCATTTTTTAGCGTGTAACATTTTTAAACAGAATAATTAGTTATCTTATTCCCAAATATTTAAAAAAATAATTCCTGAGTTGGAGAAAAAGATGCATAATACATTATTACTACACATTACAAATAGCCACACATCCCGTTAACATTAATATTTTGCTTAATTTTTGGAATCCAAAATCCTTCGGGATTCATGTAAGAATTATTTCTAAACTTACTGGACGGCAATTGACTAAAAAACATGAACAAGTTCAGCAAAATAGAAGTCCGAAATATTATTACTAATGCTTGGGAGCTGGCAACTCGTCTTGCCAACTGAATGAATGTGTAACGCAAAACTATCTAAAATAAAAAAGAAAAATTTAATCTTCAATTAATATACATCTAGCATCAAATATTTTTAATTACTTAAAATTAAAGGATCCTATTTGACAGGGCCTCTTAGGGGCGTTTGAGGTATAAGAGCCAATGATTCATGACAATCGGATGAATGAGATCGTCCTTCCATCTTTAAGACCGATAAAGAAACCTGGAGAACTGGTTGAACTTTACGAAAGTCTAGAAGAAAAATACCAAGTGAAAATCCTCGACAGGAAATTGAAACCGGCTCCTCCAGCTCGCAGCCATACGTTATACCACTGGGTTACCAATTCCTCACCAATTTTCTCGCCATTGTCCTTTCGGCGAGATTTTATTGTTTGTTTTAACTTTTGCGGGTTCCACGTTTCTTCCGTTTTACTGATATAATAGTTTGGTAATTTTGAAGAAGCCTCATAAAATTATTAGCGACCCATTTGGGAGCTGTTGTAAAAGCGACCATAATCGGTAGCTATTGCATTTGTCCTGTCCATCCGTCCGTGTCTGTCCATCCCTTACAACTCCCAAACGGAAGGTTGGATTGGTAAACGGACTTCACCATCGTGTACAGAGACCAAACAACATAGGAATGGGTTATTTTCAGGGCCAACGCTCCTCCATATTCATTTGGCATTGTTTTCATTGGATTTCCGCTGTTACCTTAAATGTCGGAAATGCAACCATCTAATTTCAGTTGTCAGCTATAGTTTGATCGGTAAAGTTTCGGACTCATATGGTTGTCGTTTTGAATCCGTATATCTGTGTTTTTTTTTCCTCTTAATCTTTTTTTCTCAATGTCCGCGTGGATTTTTTTTTTATTTTTCCTTAAGTTAAAGTTTTTCCTTTATTTATTATTAATTTTAATTTTTTTATTATTGTAGGCCACCCTGTATTTTATCCTTTAGCACAAAATTTTATTCACTTGTTTTTCAATAATGCTGAATAAACTGATACTATTTTTCCTCATGACGTATCTGTATGAAACAAACACAATTCATTATGATTTTGAGGCGTGGTGATTGTTTGGAGGGAATGTATCATCTTAATTAACTTAATGTACTAAAATTTAGGCTAATCATTTTAATTAGTTTTTACATATTATTTTGAATAATTTTAAGATAAACAATTAATTTTTACTTTAATTTTTGTTTTGATACTTAGCGAACGAAACAATTTTAGACTGCAGTGGAAATATATGTAAAACGCCATCTGTGTGTAAGCGATAAATACAACACAGATATACAGTTTTCATCTTACGAAGAGGAGTTTTCATAAACTTTGTTGGTAGGTTTAGATTATTAAAAGAAAATCCTTCAGATTTGGCACAGGTCGGGCCTAAATTAAAGGAGAGATACCTTTAAATTACGCTGCTGTTAAAGTAGAACAATCACGATAAGGTTCAAATTAATGGTAGATTATATTTTTAATGGGATTTTCCTGTTGATTTCATTAGTACAAATTAATTCTTATTGATTTTCTGTTATAAATTTGTAAGGATCCACTATTTTTACGATAAATACACTACTTGATGTATCGCTTTATACTATTTTTGAACATTAATTTTTTTGATGTCACCTCTGTATTCGAAAGTTGAAAGTCAACTGTATCTTTTGATGTATTTTTTTTTAAGAGAAAAGCTATTCATACAGAAAAAAAAGTAACCTTCAATGTTATTTTTAACCAATAATTCTGTCTGTTAAACCTATCCGTGACTTGAACTCTTTCTGAGATCTCAATTTCAAGTCCCAGAGAGTATGATTTACGTAAGTTGTTAAGTATTAATTCCGTGTATCTACTCATACGTTCCCCGGGTAGAAGTCGTGCCACTGCATTCATTCATGTAAATTTCATCGATGCCAAGTACTCTGAGAGTCACGTTTATTTTTTTTTTAGGTGATCTGCGAGAACTTCATGAATCTTCAATGTCAATGGTCTTCCTTTTTTGATTTTCTCACGATTGTGTCGTCGACTGCTCTGTCCAAATCTAGCTTCTGGATGTTGCATGTGGATCGCGTAATTTTCCAATCTTCACGCAAACTTAGGGATGCTCACGCGATATCCTCGGCAGACGCCATACGGTATATCGTGGGTGGAAGTATTAAAGACGTCGGGAAACTTGGCTGTGTCAAAAGACTGAGAGTGCAATGGACTGCGTTTGGGATTAAAGGCGTGAACTGTACGGAATTTATGACAATGGTTCTGTCTCGACGAATACTGTATTGATTTTAACCTCTAAATATAGAACGAACCTGGCTTTTTTCTTATAGGAGGAGGAATACATAAAAAAAGTCGAAAAATACCGATTTTTGGAACTGACTAAAGAATAAAGTAGAGGTAAATTTTTCCCCCGTAATTAACGTTTCCTTTAAATCTTTTTAATTAATTCTCTTTGAATCAGAAATTTAATCTAATGAATAATTTTAATTTATTCAAATCGGAGTGAAACTTCCCAAGTAGAGTTGTAATCTCGATGCAGCCGACGCAGATACATTTAACTTTAAACAAGTGTTTCATTTATTTAGTCCCTGAAGCGAGATTAGTTGAGAATTCGAGACCGTTAACAAAAAGGAAGCAAAGTCCTTAGCAATTCTATCGAAAGGACAAATAAAACTGTAACGAAAAATACAAATCAGCATCTATATCCACATTAACAACACACAGAATATTAATACTCCAATGTAAATGAATACTATATGGGTGAATCTACAGAAAACCTGCAATTTCAGTCAAAAAATTTTGAGATTTTAAATTACAAGATTTCCTTTTCAAAAAAATTGAGATGATTGCTTTTGATGTTCTTATATCCATGATATATGTGGTTCAGGTCAACGCATTTCGGTTATTTTTAAAAAAAACAAAAAAACAAAACAAGATGTTCACGGAAGTGATGGTATGTCCACAGAAGTGAATTTTGTTGATAATGATGTCGAATTTTAATATAAATTTTATTCGAAATAGTGAATTTACGTGGGAAAAACTATGAAATAAATAAATAGAAGACTATAATTTATGAATTAAAAGAACTTGTTATCAATAGAGGAAATAATGTACAATAAAAATTGTTTCACAAAATAAAAAAAAAATATTCAAAATCGACCTGACAATAACGTAAATGCAATATTAACATTTATAGACTTATCTTCATTGCATTTGTGTGTGTGAAATTACAAACATCAGTAAAAGAAATCAGTGTTGAGGACAATCATCACTCCGTGGATCCCAAATGTCCACGGAAGTGATGTCCACGGAAGTGACGAATACTTATGTTTCTTGACCCATGTGCTCTTCATTTTGAGGTTAGGAACACGTGTCATTCAGAAAATTAAGTTTACCATATTTCAATTATTTTGCCTAGAAATAATCATTTTTCCATAGAAAAATTAGGTTCTAAACAAGACCACAGAAGTGATGGGATGAGCTGTGCAAATTACGAAAAATGAATGAAAAGGTAATATTTGTCTGACAAATGTGAGACTCAGACGAATAAAATCACCTCCCAATCAAAAATGGCCACTAACCTATTGTTTTTAAATGAGAAGGAAGATAACTAGCGCACCGGGTGGGTTTTTTTTAGAAAGTTTAGGAATGTCCACAAAAGCGATGGCTAAACCTTGTGACAAGACTTGAGATTGCAAAAACATTTTACTGATGATTCGAAAAAAAAAATCACTCAATATTATGTTAAATTTATGTATTTTCTGATTTTACAATGTATATTATTTTAAAAATATTAAAAAATAAAGCAGTTTGGATCTTTAGAAGCTATCCAACTATAGCTTGTGACAGTCCACGGAAGTGACGAATCACCTTCTGTGGACAACTTTTTTTTGGGAAATTCCATAAAATTAAAAAAAAAAATTATACTAAACTACAGTATATTTTGTACTTTAATGTGTGATTTTGAAAAATGACAAATATTTTCGATTATTTTCAATTTATTGCTCTGTGACACGAATTACAGGTTTTCCGTAGAATCACCCATATCCTCTAACTATCATTTAAGCCGATAATGTAAAAATATTGATTTCGATTGGAATAAGATAGCTCTACAAATAATTTGTTTTGCAGTGGATTGAAAATGATTAAAAATATTGATTATTTCTATCTGTCTATCTGCGTATTTATCTATGTATTGAGATACTTCTACTTGTATGTATTAAAATCATGTTGTGTACATGTTTGTATTTTTATATTGGATGTTTCCAGAGTTTGTGTTTTTAGAAGTGATTAATAAACACTTCAACCAACAGTTAAATTTCAAAATATTTTCCTTGGTCCTATTATTTACATTATTATGATAAATAAAGGACAATTTGTCTGGCGAGTAATCTATCGAGAGCTACTAGTTGCTGGAGAATTTCATTCTGGACCAGCATCAATGAAGTTAACACCAGCATCGAATTCTTCAATGTCTTTTCAAAATTTCTGACTTCTCAAATGTTCAGAAGAAAATAACAAACAGTTCTTTTAACACATCCAGCGAGCATTAGAAGAAAGAAAGTACAAAAGGAGATACAAAGGAAAGGATTTTGCTTGAAGCATCCATTCATTATGAGAGAAAGAATTCTAGGAGGAATATTGTGTGTGGGTTTTGTAATTTCAAATAGTAATCCTTTCTGCATGTGGGTGACGAGATTCAATGCCGAAGTAAGAATGGAGTATAAGGAAAGAGAAGATTTATTTGTGGAAAAAAACGACATTCTTTCAATATTAGTGTAGAGGTTATCATGTGGAATTATTAGGCATAGTTTAAGATTCTTTTAAATGACTCAATTCAGTCTGGTTCATGTGGATAAATAGGTAATTCATACGTATTTTTCGTGTAATCTTCTCATCTAGGAGTTGACAGATACTGGGGTTTTCAATTTTTGACCAAACTCACTATAATTATCTTGTATTTTCATGCAATGTCGAACATATTTTTTTCTACTTAGACAGTTTCTCTTTGAAGCAAAGTAGCCCTAAACACTGAACTTATAAGCTTGGGAGCCTAAACAGATGGCAAAAGCCCCACTCTGGAATTTTCCATTGTCAAAAGGTCTTAATTTTTCTTTTTCTCAAGAGGACTATAAGATAGAAAATGATAATTTTATAACTAATTAGGGTAGTTTACTTATATTTATTTTATATAATTTCACAATATAAAGTTACAATTTTTACACATATTTTTCTTTGCCAATATATTTTGCTCTCCCCCATCCCCTGGAAAAAATTTTGTGGGCGCTCACGATTATAACAATCTAATCATGCTTCACAATAACATGAAATGTGCAAGGTAATGTGTTGAGAACTATGAAGATAATTTTTACTTGATAATGACAATAGAATCTACGAACAAAACAAAAAAAGAAACAAAAAAAAAAACAGCAGTAACAGTAATAATAATGATGATAATGATAATAGTAACATAGACTGGAAGTAACGTAACTTCCATCTATCTACTTTGTGTAGGAAGTATTAAAGTATATTTAAAAAAAGAAAAAGAAGCAGCAGGTAAATAGCTATTGGTAAAATACCGATTGGTTTCGTAGTTACTTTCTGATAGTAAATGACTAACTGTGTAATTGTAGCTAAGTCTAACGTTAGAAAAAAAAATGTACTCCCATTCCCTTGCTATAATTACAAATAACTGCGTTTTGATTTGGTTCCTTTTTTTTTATTCATTTACTGTACACTAAATATTCTTTGTGATAGAATCCCAATAAAATCATAAAATTCTAAAATTACTTAAGGTACCTGTCGTCATTTAAAAACATGGAGGACAGGACGTTTCAATCTGTCTGGAGATTATTTTCAATTAAATATTCTTATTGAAATAAGTAAAATTAATTACATTATCTTTCTTTGCTTTTGTTTATAGTTAAGCTTACAGGAAATTTTTATGATTTATATTTTATATTGATTTTTAATATTTTAAATATTTTAACTCATTTTTTTTTATATTGCAGATCAGAAAAAAATTACAGAAAGATCCCAATAAATCCTTAAAACCAGAAAGGTAAATTGAGCTGTATGATTAATAATAACACGTAACTAATCAACAGCAAAAATTAAATATGGATGGGTAGGTCTTTCCTGTAAGAGCCTTCGTTAGCTGATATCTCTGATGTTTCACTGATCTTCATGACTAATTGAGATTGGGTGGACCGCTTCCCACCTCTACCTTTATTCCTCTGGAGAAACCCGGAAAGAAACCTTGTTACCATTTTACAGAAGATTGGGTGAACTCTAGGGTCATTGCGGAGGAGAAATAACATAGGAAAAATCACCCTACTTTCATCGGGAATAGAACCCGACTCCTCCAGCTATCAGTCTAGTACATCTACCACTGGACGACCGGACCAGCTGAATAAAAGGATCCAAATATTCAATTTATACTACTGGTACATTTTGTTATTTTTTGGTACCATACTACTGTTGAAGTGTTGTTCCAAATTGCGTTCACAATTTCATTCGGGATTTATAATAAATTAAGCTTCTGCGTATTTATTTCCTTCTTTGGATGATAACTTTCCTTTTTTGTATGTAGGAATCAGGGCCGGATTAAAAATTTTCCCCCCCCCCCCCCCAGCGAAAATCCTTCATGGGTCTTTCCCAGCTATTTTGGACCCCACCCGGACCGGGCCCCCCCCCTTTTCAGCGGGCCCCCCCCCCCCCGCAATGCGGGGACTGGCGATACCTAGATCCGCCCCTGATAGGAATAATATAAAAATTATGATATTTATTGTAGCCTTATCAGCTTATTGTAAGTCTGTGTGGGTTTTTTTGTTTTTTTTATTTATTGACAATAAAATTCCTTTTTTCTAA
>JAFIDM010012231.1:85214109-85312709 GCA_023159025.1 Thereuonema tuberculata
GCTCCCTTTTTACTAGTAAACGAAATCAGTTTGATGCAAGGGCCCCGACAAAATTCTCAGCCGGGGTCCCATGCAAGCTTGATCCGCCACTGCCTTCCTACCCTAAGGGGTAATTTGAAATCGATTTCATCCTACCTCTTGGTAATCTGAACACGAACTCAAGTTACCGTGGGGGTAAGATGAAGCAAGGGTAATTTGAAATTGCTACTCCGGCGTCTGACGCTATCACCCTTGTGAACTTCTGAGGGTTTAAAGTAATCCTAACAAGAACATTTGTCTTAAGGATTTATCAATCATGCATTTGAATCAGCGTTTTGCAAATGGTTTACTGTGAAGGCCTGCCAGGGATGCTCCTTTTGAAACGTCACAGAAGGGGATTCAATTCTACCCAAAGTATTAAAGTAATAACACTTCAAAATATTTCTCATTGATTCCATAGCTCTAAAATCACACTGTAGATAAAATGAAATGTCTTAATAGGTTACAACAATTTTACATACATGAATATCTTTAAAAATGTAATATATTCATCTACTTTAATCTGGATACAGTTTTCCATCAGATTCTGCGTCTTCAGTTTCTGTGCTGTTATTGATTTTTATTTAAGTAAAAAATTTGGCGGAATCTTCTGACCTGATTTTTTTTTTGTGCAGCTGAAGACTCAAGCCAAGATTTTATCTAGTTCTCAAAATTCAGTTCCTTTCATTTGAATTTGTTATTTCACTAATAAGTGAATAAAGAATCAAAAAGTTCTCAATATATTAGATTGCTTATAATAAAAGTGTAATATAATAACAGGGAAAATAGTATTACTTCTTCCTGTTCATTATATTTACAAAATTGATTAAATCCATATTAAAAAATGTAAATTAATTAAATGTAAAACAAATAAAATAGAATTGCAAATAAAATCTTTCTATATGGCAAAATAGAAATCTGCTGATTAAAAAATAAAAGAAAGAAATCTAGAACTCATTGAGAGTAGTACAGCCAGGAAGTAAAGTAAACTGAGCAAAGTGGAAAAAACAAAAACAAAAAAAAACATAAAACCAATAAAAGGTTTTTATATAAATGTATACATTTTAATAGATGCATAATTGAGTGCATGAACTACTATGTTTGGTATTTCAAAAGCTTAGACGTAATTTACTTCTGCAATTGTCCAGCTCTGTGTCTTAAACAAACAAAAAAAGCATCTTATTCTATTTAGTTATTTTAGTAGATGAAAACAATCCTTTCTTAAGAAAATAACTCAAGTATTCTTCGTTATTAACTCAAGGACATCTGAAGTACGATTAAAAGAATTTCCATTTATGAAAAAATCAATATTTTAGGAGGAAAATTAATATGCAAAAAAAAAAGCAGAAAAAATAATGAAACAAAATTATAAATACTATGAAATAATCTTATTCCTGTAATTATTAAATAACCGATGTTTTACTGGTTGCAAATGTTATTTGTTGCTAATATTCAGAGATTATATTTTATTAGGTAAGCCATATCTCTTCATATAAATATTTGTTCCAACATATTACATGTTAGGTGATCGCGATATTCGATACAAATAGCATTAGTTAGGCATAGATTAGACTTACAATGAGGTAAGTGAGAGACACGAGTGACTTTGAATGGGGTATGACAGTTGATGCTAGGAGTGATGGATCGATCATCTCTCAAACGGCTGTCGTCCTGGGCTTTTCACTCACAGCAGTTTTCAAGGGTTTAGGGAGAGTGGTGACATCACTAAAAACTTCTAGTGATCGGCGATCTTGTGAACGAAAACGCTTGTGGATCAGAGGACTCAAAAAAATGTTCAATCTAAAAAGATGTGTCACAATTAGGCAAATTATATCAGAATTCAGTCTTAATATGAAGAAAATAATCTCGGAATGCACTTACATCGTAACATGTCTCGAAAAGGCTATAATAGCTGATTAAAACATCGTACTGATTTTAACAGTGAAAAACAAGAAAGCGCGCCTCCTTTGGGTACAGGAGTATCAACACTGGACCTTTGATGACTGGAAAAGAGTTATCTAGTCTAAGGAATCAAGGTTTCTTTTGCATCGTGCTGTTGAAAGATGCAGGATTTGGCGAAATCAACATGATATCAAAAGTATCAACAGTGACAAGGTGATGGAGAGGTATGATGTTGTGGGAATGTTTTCCTGCAGGCAAAGAGTTCCCTAATAACAAAAGAATCGTCTGAATGCCACATCGTATCTTAATATCATAGCTACCAAGTATATTTAGAACTTCATGATTTCATTCTTTCAGTTCATCCCCAATTGGATAATCCCTATAGTTTTCGTTGCTCTTGTAGCCTATACAGGTCCAGGAACTCAAGTTATTGAATATCTTCGTGATATGGTAGAAAAGACTCAAGACTGCATCTCCATCTAATGCTTCCAGAATCTTGTAGTATTTATACGAAACAAATTCATGGTGCTTTGAAGATCAAAGAAAGGGCAACGTTAGAATGAAGTAGGAAAAAGCATGGAACCTCCAAGTAAAAACAAGAAATACACAATAAAAATAAAATAAAGAATTTCATGTGCCAGTCTCAGATAGCCTCAATGAATTTTCTTTGCGCATTAACTAATAAAAAAAAAAAGCGCCTAAAAATGTATGAACATGTTAAAAGTTCAGACGTAGTTTTTACAAGTGACATCTCAAAATACCTGTTTCAAGTTCTTGATTTAGTTTAGACTTGTAGGTTCCATATTTTTTTCCTACCTCAGTTTATATTATCCTCCGTATTAAGACGTGGTTGTTTACAGTGACTACTCTCAACTGATGATCGGCAATTCACCGTGAAACAGCTATTATGATTACAATACAAATATATCGAGTTGAATAGGTATAGTATATATTAATTCCGTAATATTTACTATACAATTTAAAGTAAATATATTTATAATATATAATTTATTAGCCGTGCCGGCGTGGTCGTGCGATCTTAGGCGGCGGTCTGCCGTGTGGCCAGTGCGCCGGTACCAGGGTTCAAATCCCGGTCGAGAGCATGGATGTTTCAAATTTCCTTTCCTGTGTTTGTCAGCCTCTTCTTCACTTTCTCTTCGGTCTGACGTCATTTCGTAATGGTGTCCTGGAGAAGGCAATGGGAAACCACTCCAGTATCTGTTCCCTAGTTTATCTAGGGGTTCGCCCTTCGGGGGTCACTAGGGTTCCGTAGACCGCGTACCTTCGAATACTAAGTTCGCACTTCCTGATGATGATGATGATGATAATTTATTATTATTATTATTTTCCACGACTAGGGCCACGAAGGACCACGTGCTAGCCCAACCTGACAACGTCAGGAAGAGGATAGGAAATTCGGGAATGGTGACGAGGAATCAGATCTCGTCGAGAAGAACCCCGAGAGAGTAAGTCCCAGGGATAAACAGAAGAAGAAAGAAACAGCCATGCCACTGCCGGGATTCGAACCCAGGTTCCTGCAAAACGACCAGACGGCAGACCGCCATTTAGACCGCTTGGGTACAGTATTACGAAGGCTACGGCTCGGCCCAGGAACGGCATATTATATATTATATGATCAAAATAATATGTTCACCCTCGCCCGCGCAATTATCATGATACCGGTGACTCTTCCTTCAACAGGATGGGGGCACAACCTAGCTGAAAAATTAAACTGCACTACAGTTTAATATTTTTTTTTAGCCGTCAAGATGTCAGTTCGAAATCAAATCCTACTTTCATAATAATAAAAATAACAACTTAATGTAGTGAAACTCCTGTTAGAGATCTCTATCAACAAGTTCATAGAAATTATTTCAAATTTTATTTTTTACAAAATTAAAACTTTTGCTATAATAATAATAATAATAATAATAATAATAATAATAATAATTAATAATAATAATCAGAACAATTATTATTATTATTTTTATAATAATAATATTAATATTTTAAATAATAATGCTTTTTATTATTAAATAAATCTGAGAAATAAATGCTTTGGTCAAAGAGTCGATCATAAATGGCGTCACATCATTTCCGGTCATTTTTCATCCCCTCCTCCTATAATGGTTTTTCACATTCAATTATTACATTTAGTCACATCCCGACCGAAATCCCAACCCCTGTCTTCCTTTCTTCCCACATATGACTATTATTTTGTGAACGTCAGTGATTTTCGAACCTGGAGCGAAGTAGGAAGGACAGCTAACTTCCGGGATGGGGGGGGGGGTTTAAGTGTTCCTTTTCAATCGTCAGAATTTTAATGAATGAATTTTCAAAATACGTATTAGGAATAAAAAAAATACCACACACAAAAAAAAAAAAAAAAAAAAGTATTTGAAGATTTTGTCAATTCTTATGTTCCAGTCTACTTGTTTCCTTTGCTGATCAGAAAATAAGTTCCATTTTATACTTACTTGTCCTCAAGCAAAGAATAGTTAGTCCTTCGATGTTCACTCTTGTAAATTTTGGTATTTTTTTGTTAGTACTTCAGTTATCTCAAAATTATTAATGACTTTCAATTTGATAAAAGGTTTAGAAATGAAAAAAAAAAATAAATAAATAAAATAAAACCAACTAAACCTAAATTAATAGAATTTGTAAATCAAAAAAGGCTACGATTGTAAAGACCTGAAATATTACGTATCCATGTTTTTATATTATGAATATATGTTTGTGTTTTTATTTACTACCGTGTTTAGGCATAAAAATATTTTAATGAATAATTTGGAGACACGGAAACTATTGTAAGTATGAACATTTATTTTAATTTTATTTTATTTACTTGTTGCTTTTTGTATATTTGCAGAGATTTAGGAACTTTTCGTCTGAAACATTAGTTTAAAAGAAAGAAAAGTTCTTCTTAAATAACTTAGCTTGAAGAGACAAAATGATTATGTCTGTCTCTATTGTCTTCGTTTAGTAAAAATGGTCTCCACAGGACAATGGTGAGGCTTTGTTTGTTGATTTGCTAACTTCGACAAGACTTCTCCTAACTTAGAGATATCAAAAGATGTTAATGAATCAGAAGAAATCATGAAGCTTACAAGCAGACCAAATAATTATTTTTCTTTTCAAAATTTCAGTCAATTATATATTCCAGCTTTTCACAAAATTCACTGACAACGCCAACAACAAAAAAAATCCATATTTAGCTAAAACGAGAAAATTAATTTGAATTCGAATATATTTTAAGTAATAATAATTTAATAATATTTTTACCAGTCAATCCGATAAGATTGACAATTTAAATGTAACTCCCAACGATAATCTTGTTAACGCTATGTTTTAGGAAAAAAAGATATTCGCAATAATGTTAGAAAAAATAAATAAAAAACTCGTAAAAAATATTTTCTTTAATAAATGTTTATTGCAGCTCTAATACGAATACACGTCCTTTGCAATATTCAAACTAAATTTTTCCTATTATTAAATATAAAGATGAATAATTATCTTTATATCTCAAGATCGTTAAGTTTTTCACCTAATCATAGAATCAGTTATTTTAATTTTTTAATTAAATTACTAAAATTACTTTCTTTCTTCCACTTTCTTCTTTCGTGAGTTGTTCTCTTTTACTAAAAATTCATTATCTATGTATAAATGTTGTACTTTAATCTTCTCAATATTTTTGTATTGATTTGATGAATTTGTAGTTTAATTGATGTTTTATTTTTATGAATTAGGATAGAAAGAAGATTAAGAGGAACGGCGAAGAAGGAAACAATGAAATACGCCTTCCCATGGGGTTTATACAACAAATTTTATGTCATTCAATTGTAAATACAGCCATTACAATTTCAACTGAGTTCTTACAAATAAATTTTTGTTGTTTAATTCATTGATTAGCTTAGACGGTTCCCTTACCTGTGGACTCTAAGGTTGATTAGGTCCATCCATCGTTAACACAACCTTTTTACTCTATAGAATCCCAACATTAAAATATTTGATGCGTTCACAGTTGGTTAAGTCAGTCTACGGAAAAAGTAGAACTGCATTAGGCCTAGAATGTTTCTATTTCCAAAAAAATAATGTAAGTTTAAAAATCACTGCAAAACAAGACTACAATTAAAGAATTTCTGCCATCCTGTCTTAGGAGTTTATTTAACTAAAGAGACTTTTTTGGGCAGATAACTTTCTTCATCTAAAGTTATTCCATTTCTCAATGGTTTACATACAAGGAGTATACAAGTAGAACAAGAGTATACAAGGAAACCTGAAAATGGAATCACAAGTAACAAAGCATCCAAAAGAAAATAAAGAGTAATAACGATCACTTGAACATTAGTATGGGAAAATTAATAAGTAAGTCTGTTATACGATGTATATTAAGAATACAGAATTACTGTAATGTGGGTTATTGGTATTTTCGATTATTTGTAGCTCCAGATAATTGCAGGAATAAAAAAAAAATAGATAAGTTTCGTCTTTTATAAGGTCCATTAAGATTTTTTTGTTTTGTTTTGTTACTTAGAATTGGAAATTCGAGAGAGATATACACTCCTTCAGCGAAAGCAGAAGAAACCAGGATTCTTAAGGTACTGAAGTCACGATCCAACATAAAACACGAAAGGTTACCACCACGGTTTCGTGACCCCTAATTTGCTCACAATGGAGGTCAAAATTGTACGATGGAGAAAGACAAGTCGAAAACGATTGTAAAGAGCAATGTTCCTTCAACAAAAAAAAGATACTGTTTTGGTCGGACAAAATTAATCCTGGTAAACAAGTCTCTCACCGTTAATTCCTGGGATTTTTTCCCAAGTTAAAGTTGCAAATCCAGTGATGAGAGCCAATGTCCTGTGGCCAGACACTTAAAATAGTCTCTTAACAGGTCGATTTGTCAACAATTAGCCATTCAGTGGAGTTCGACTTTTTCAGGATAAGTTAAGTACAGATGGATGATTGTTTCCGTTTATTACATTTTATAAATCTGGGATTTTCGTGTCAAAGAACCTTATTTAAAACATTGCAACTATAAAATAAAGAACCTCTTTCTTGGTATTGTAATATACACGCAATCTTTAAAATAAGCGCAAGTCATCGACACCAAAATTATATCGAACAAAACAACTTAAATACTGTGAATTTTTCTTTTTTGAAATATTAAACTTCAGCTCCAATTTATAGAATTTTGATTCTAAATTTTTATTTGCTACTGATATCTAATCTGTTATCATCAGTTTATAATAATAATAATAATAATCCCTAACTATTCTTCCAATTTATTTATTTTTTTTATTTTTTTTTAACACTTGGCAATATGTGCTTTGGTCCTTGACCCGCCATATTGTCTTAGCTGGGGATTCCCATGGTTTGAAACTTTTTCGATATAATAATAATAATAATAATAATAATGATAATAATAATAAATACTAAAGGACAGCAACTTAACAGACGATAAATGTAGAAGATGTTTTCAGGCTTCAGAAACAATTCAACATATCATACCTGGCTGCAAGGTGTTTGCCAATACAGAATACCTTAATAGACATAATGAAGTCGCAAAGATCATTCACCAAAAACTAGCCCATCAACACTACTTAATAGATAATTATGCACCATATTATAAATACAATCCAGAAACTATTCTGGTAAATACCTCGTTCAAACTTTATTATGATTTGACGATTCAAACAGACAAAACCATTCCCAATAACATGACCAGATATAATTCTAACTAATAAGCAAAATAAAACACGTTATTTGGTAGATATTGTACCACTTTCCCATAATGTCAAAAGAACAATAGAAGAAAAAGTCACCAAATATCAAGAATTAGCAATGAAATAAAGAGAAATTGGAGAATGGAACAGGTTTATATAGTACCAATTGTTATTTCAGCTACTGGAGTAGTTCCGAAGCAAATTCAAAACAGTCTTAAAATACTCCATTTGAATCCAAACACATAAGTTGAGATTATTATTGCCTTTTGTAACTTAATATGTCACATCACAAGAAAATTTCTCAACTTCCTTCAATAGTAAAGAGTTACTTTGGCTAAATCCCGTACTCTCTACTTAAAACTCAGTTAACACTGAAGAAAAGAGAAGAAAGATAATAATAATAATAATAAAATAAATCTTTCGATAGGATTAAATAAAAATTATTTGAAAGTCTCCGAGGGAAACGATTCAAGTTTCAATTTCTCAATTTTAAGGAGAACAACATTTATATATTTCTAAGTTTCAACAACTAATCTTTTATGGATTACAAGTCTTATTTTAAGCCTTAAATTAAATATTTTTCTATATAAAAGCTTAATTTTATAGTATATTGCGTCACACTTTAGCCATTACAAATTTATTAGAGTCTCACCGTCATAAAGAAAATCCATCAGAGAAGTCAATGAAACAGAATCACATCAAGGAATCAGAAAATTGGCAATTCTCTGCGTTAATCATTATGTCATAAAGCTTTGATGCTGATTAGTGTTACAGCATTAAGGTTCTACGGGAAATTAATAGTTCTCTAATAATTAGCAGTTATAGAATTTGCTTTAGTGAAATTTTATATAATAAATTGAAAGCAACAATTGAACTTCGGATAGGATTTTTCAACTTTCGTAATATCCTTGACAGAAAGGAGGCGGAGTAGCAGAGAAATTTGTAAATGAAAAATGGGTGTCGTACTCAATTTCATGATAAATTTTGTGAATTCAAATTATAGGGCTTACTAACTCCCCCCCCCAAACAAAAAAATGTAATAAAAATTGTTCATACACCAATCGAACAATGAAGTTGATATACCAGAGATCAATTCATACTATTGCTATTAGTACTCTGATACTATATTAAACGACATGTCATAAGTAATATATATATATTTACATATAAAAGCCTGTCATATTTTTTTTTCGGTCTTGACTTCTCATCATCCAATCAAAAGACATTGATAGATTCGCGGGTGAACCTTAAACAAAAGTTTACCATTTCGATGTGGGAGTATATTTATTTGTTATTGAAAATGAGATTCAAAGTAATACATTAAGAAAGTTTGGGTAAACAGTAATTATTTAAATTAGAAGAAATTTAAATGGGCATAAAACGTATCATTTTGGCGAATACTAAAAGCCTTTAATTTCATCTCCATTGCTTTATTTACTTTCTATATCATTAACTCTTTCTATCTCTATTCCAAACTTTGCCTCTGACGTTATGCTAATGTTGAAACAACTTCATTTATTAAATGTACATTGCAAGTAGAACAATGAGAGGTAATAGCAAATAGATGGACTGACACGTGACGGTTGTATTGAGCTACAGTTCATTTTCTCTCTTTTAATGTACAAATATTTGAAGTTAAGTTTTGATTAGCTTAATATTTACTCAATATTGATTTCCAGCAAATATTTTTATCATTCTTACATAAAATCCTTTTACGTTATTTTATTGGGTAATCAACCGAACTTATCAAAACATTCAAACAAAAAGTTACTAAAAAGTGGTTGAAGCAATTTTGTAAAATACTTTTCTGATTAGCCATAAAGAATTAAGAAAAAAAAAAGACCTTTCTGAATAAGATTAGTGTAATGATATTTTATATTCACATTATAGCTTCGAATACTACTCGTGAATTTCTTAAAACCCTATTAATGATGTTTTAAATATTTTAAATTTTGTTTAATTTTGTTTGAAAAAACTACATCACTGGCGGATCTTTTTAGTGTCTCTCAGGATTAGTCCCAGCTGATGAATAAGCATAAAACATCAGTAAGATGCTGTCACTTTCTGATCCTTAAGGCATCATTACTTATTTTCCTACATATTTATGTATTCTTATTTTTATTCCACATGAGACTTTTCATAAATGATATCAAATCGAGAGAACAAGCTTAGGGTTGCGTGATGGATCTGGACAAGGATGATATTAATGTGCTAGGGTGAATTCTAAACTTTCCATAGATGCTTTACAGTAAGTTAAATTACCTAAGATTTTTTTATTGTTGTTGTTGTTGTTTTGTTTTTTTAAACCGCTTTAAGTTAACTTTTCTAGTTATTAATCTTTTCTGTTTATTAATATTTAAATGTAATTGCGATCCTTTAATCCTCAAAGGCTGGTAAACCAGGAATTAAGAATGCTGGGATGCTTCATTTGCTAGGATATGTGGCTGATAAATGTTAATCAACACAAAACAACTGCTTCAGGATGTTTATCTTACGGTGAGTGAAGCACCCTTTTATTTAATCACTTATTTCTTGACATATCATTCTTTGTACTTGAGGAAACAGGTTTTTACTCGTTAGTTGTCTCTTTAGCCGTGGCTTCCGCTAAATGAAGGGTTAAATGTAGCTGAATGTGTCCTTTACTTGATGGAGTAATTTATTTTACGTAGACGTCGTCAACAAATCTTGAGCAACATTTCTTTTCTGTAAACCTTCCATAAATCCTAACAATGTCCGATGTCATTAAAGGCGAAATAAAAATACCGGCCTGGGCGCGGAAAACAAAAACGTTAACCACTTATAATGAGACTTACCAAAACAGCAGGGCTTGTAAAAAGGTTTTAAGCAAGTTATATACAATAACAGTGCTATTATTATATTGCATTGCATTTTTATTGTATTGTGTTGTATTGTAGTGGTACTTTCGCGCCATAAAACGACATTTGTTTGGTGACGTTTTTGTTTTCTCTGCTGACGCCTACAATTTTAATCTCGAATGTCATTGTAGTGACATCACTACAATTTTTTTTACTACTTTTGAAATGTCAACATTAAAAAATTAGGATATTTCCCTCAAATGAGAAATGTTAAGTAGGCCTATTTCTTACAATCAGTAATTTGGTAATATATTTCACAATAATGATACAAAATACATTCAATAATGATAAAGAATATTTTTCATTTTTTAACCGTACGGTAACTAAGCAAATTAATTAAAGAGTAATTAAAGTTTAAATAACTGGTTTCAAACCGACTTAATAGTTATGGTCAAGATATCAATGATGTTAAGGATGATTTTGATTCTGTGTCTATTTTTGTTCTTTAAAAGGTGATTCCAAGAGACGTTGCTAAACTCACAATAAATAAATTGGCTCAGTGACAAAAGGAAACTGAGCTTTCGTGACGTACCAACTTCGGCAACTTTCCAGAATGATTCATGGCAATAATAACAGTTTCTGTTAGTAATCTTCGAAGGAAAGCCAAGTTCCAAATAAGGGCAACAATTAAAGAAAAAGATGTAGGCCTAAAGATGAAATTATTAGAAAACTAGTTTTTCGTTTTAGGAAGATTGAAGAAAATTACTGTGGATATTTGAAATAAAAATTGTTATTTCTGCTAAAAATGGAGCTTTTCTAATAATTCATTAGTTTTATTTTGATAATTTTGATTCAATGTTTTTGATGGTACTTTCATTTATTCAGAATAATAATCTTTCACAATTCATAGGAAAATGCAACGTCTTAATAAAATTAATTAACTCTTACAAATATATATGGTTATTTTCAATACTAGAATGTAACCATTTGAATTCAATTATTATTTTTTTCTGATTGCAGTCTCTGGAAACATTAATAATTTGTTTATTCTATGCTTTATTTTATTAACAAATACTTTACAATTAAAGGACTATTTTTAAGAACTGTCAACTTTCTTCAATAATCATTCTTTTACAACTTTGAAATACAGGGTGTCCAAAAATTGTCTCTACACACATTGATGCTTGGATAATCGGTGTGTATTTATATAAGTGTTCTTAAGATTAAATTTTTACGTGCGCTAATCATAGTTAAAGGACGTCGGCTTCAACTTTGTCCTTTATTTATATAAGTGTGTTTATATAATTTTTGAACACCGTGTATATTCATATTACTAGCGTATAACCTGTAATATAGTGAACGATTAGAATAAAAAAAAAAATGATCGACAACTGAAGTGATCACTAATTTTCCAAAGAAAAACAAAACAGTAAATCTACATTTTGTAAATAGAAGGAGTTTTCATATTTTGTTTTTTCTTTGGAAACTATTTAAATTAAAAAAATCTATTTCTAACAGCATATTATCTGTATTTAAAAAATAAACAAACAATGCAATCCACTTCCTAATGAAAAAGTTATATTTAATTGGTTTAAAAATAAAAGTCTGTAATGAACTAATCCTTTTCTGTCATGGAACAGGATGCATACCATTGAGATTATAGTGTGAGTTATAATATTGAGTGTCGCATTGAATTTACATCTAAATAATTTTGATTGATTCTATTCACTGAAATACATGAAAAAAAAAAAAAAAAAAAAAAAACCTCATCTTTCGAATAAAGCAAATTTTTCTCTGACTTTATCAGGTCAAGTTCAATTGACAAAATAATTATCAAATTATATCAACTTTTTTTTTTTTTTTGGTTTCTTGTTTGTAGTTCAGAATGTCACTTGGATGTTCATAGTTTTTCCTTCACTGAGACCTAGTTATGCCAGATAGGTAATTTGAATGATTACATAATTCTAAAATGATATAGTTGCTTACTTCGAGGGCGAAAAAAAAAATGAAAAACAAAAACCAAGCAACCTGTAAACAACGCCTGTTTCCCTACAGCAAAGCTGTCCCTGTTAATAAGGTCAAACGATGCTTTGCGTGAGATTCCACCAGAGTTAACAATCACTTGGAGCTTTTGAGGATCTGAATTGCAAATATGGTGATTGTTTTCTTAGAATGGGAAGACCTATTTTAATATATCTCGTCTTTTAGCTTTTTAAACCCATTATCCTATCATCACAGACATGCAAGTCTGAGTCTGTGTTAATGGTGTATCATAAATATTTCAACAGTTGTGGCTGTGGATAAAGTTTAAGTAATGACTATTTATTAGTTCTCCATTGTTTTAAAAATCTTTGTTCAGAAGATATGAATCGTCTACTTCTTTGTCATATACTCGTTTTTGCTCTTGCATCTTCATTCCCACTTTTTTTAAATTTTTTTATTTATTTCCTCTTTTTTCCATCACAATTTGCTGATAGGAATGTTATTGAATTACAAACCAATGATTGTTGTTTTTATTAAGATTTTTTTATTCAAATTAATATTTTTTTTTTTACAATTTTTAAATTTCATTTTTTTTTTTACTGGAAAATTTATTTTATTCTACATCGCAAATCGAAAAATCTAGTAACGGATATAAGTTCTCTGTGACATTTGCAATATCCACTATGTTAAAGAAAAAGGATATTAATGACTAATTTCAGTCAACCTCAGCACAGCCATCTCTCCAGCTGACTCAACGTTGATTTTGTTCAGTAGTACTTTAAAAAAATATTTATCCTGAAATGTTGAAACTGTTTACTGCTGAGATCAGTTAAATGTCTGTTAGATCTTCATGTATCCTTTTTTTTTTTTTAAGTCATATTGGAGATAAAAACCTAGACTACAAGATAAAAAAACTAAAAAAATAAATTAAAAATCACCAAATTTGTTTTAAAATTATGAATAAATCTGGAGGTAAAATATGTCAGCAAATTAGGAATCGGGTCTTCCTCGATCCAGGACCCAGTTGCATCTGCTGCACACTAGAATATTATCTAACTAGCTTTAACATACATCTCAAAATCAGCACTGCTTTAGATAAGATGCATATAAATAGCTATTAGTAAAGAAAGTTTATGAAGAAATGTTGCTTGACGAAATAAATATATGAGCTTTAAACCTATCATATTAGTAACAATAATAGCAAAACCTTTACTGTAACAACTGCTAATCTATATATTATTAAAATCTTTTATTTCTCTGTCTGTCCGGCGCAGTGCAACAATGGAAAACGATGTTTGCTTTTGCATTGTTGCGAGGAAGTCGACAAATGCAAAAGGCGCAATTGTTGTGATTTCCAATATTCACAATGGTAGTGCAACAATGGAAAACGGATGTTCAGGTGTCATTGTTGCGAGGAAGTCGACAAATGCAAAATGAGTATTGTTGAACTTCAACAATGTTGCATTCTCTCAGTCAACAATGGAGCGCTATCAAATAATGAGTTCATTCAAAAAAGGAATAATATATCACTATTTGCTCAACTATTCAACAAATCATAACCGATTCAGCGATTCTTCTTGGATTATCCGTGCTCTTAAATAACAACCAATATAAATTCCTAACCTTATTTACTGTAAACACGATTTACTGTAAATTCACAGAATCACCAAACCAAATTGTTAACAGTAAATAAGGTTAGGAATGTAAATTGGTTGTTATTTAAGAGCACGGGCTGATTATATATTTTCATACATCACATAGTGTAAACGATATTGTGAAAGATATTGAGAGGAAACGATTGAAAACAGCACAACAAACAGATTTGGATCGAAAGAATGAAGCCGAACGTAAAAAGACGGTCAAGAGCTATGGAGACAACGGAAGAGACACAAAAGAGACAGACGTTAGACGCCGAACGACATCAGACAGAGAGAGAGAGAGACAGAGACTTTAGATCCCCGATCTCTACTTCATCTAACATCCATCTCAAAGTATTCAATCTGTACACGGGGGATGGCCTAGTAAAACAAATAATCTCAGAACTTTCAGGAAATATTTACAAAAGATATAGGAAAGTCATAATATCTATCTCTACATGTTATATTTACCCATATAAAAATGTGTTCATTGGATTTAGCTCCTTTTATTAATGAAAATTAACTTTAAAAAATAGAAATAAGAAATTTTTTCATTTCATTAAACTTATTTCAGTTCTAAAATAATAAACTTGACTGGTTTTGTTATTTCTACAATCAGTGTAGTTAAATATAACGCTAAGTAGATTCCTTCTTTTATTTCCAGAGTTAAAATAAACAAAATCTTAATTGAAGTTCATTCGAAAGTTTAGAATCTGAAATTCATTGCACCACACATTTCCTCTTTTCTTTTCAATAAAGTCCATTATACGTTTTTTTTTACTAAAGTTCATTTCTTCGCAGTCATGTTCTTTCTCTCATCTATTGACAAACAGTCAAAGAATGGAAAGGAAGGAAGGAAAGATCGTTTAGACCTTTTTTTAACTCACTGTAACCCTGACAGTTCGAAAATAGCTTCAGTGAGGAAGTTCCAATACTTTTTTTTTATCTGAATTCTCTAAATGTTAAGCTGTCTTCCTGTAAACATAAGAAAAAAACTAAGAACGCCACAGTCACCTTAACCTCAAACTTCGCAAGCAGATGGAAGCAAGCAGATCATATCCAATGGGATCTAAATTTTTCAGATTTCTTTAACTATTTAGGCTAACTTAAAAACAATTTTAACAGATCAAATGCTTTTTTGTTTGGAAAAAAATAAAAACAACTTTAATTAAACAATACTTTTTTGCTAGAATAGAAAATTTTAAGAAATGAGTTCCATTTGCAGGAAAATTGTTAGAACTTTACACTTAAAGTGATCAAAATAACTTTTTAATTTTAATGAATTCTATTGATCAAAAATCATTAAAAAAATGTAAAATAAAAACAGCAGTAGATAGTTCGTACGGAGAGACGACAAGATGAAGATGAAGATAACAGGATGTTTATCACAAGAAACGGAAAAAAAAAAAAAAGAGCTTGAATGATTTTTAATAAACGAGGTTCGAAAATAGTTTGACAATTTTTTTCTTCTTATTTTTTTTACAGAGTCATGAGTGCACTTCACTATTACTTGGTCTTTTTAGGCCTATTTAGGCCTATTGACCTATTGGTCTTTTTAGGCCTAGAAATCAAAGAGAGCAGACAGTAGACAGCGGAAGGAAAGGAATAGAAGAAGCAAGACAGGAAAGAAAGAAACATCCAAGCCGTTCCGGGATTCGGACGTAGATCACACATATCAGTCTCATGACAGTCATCGCCTTGGATCTTTTAGGCAATATTAAAAATTCTAATAATGACAATGTCATAAAAGTTTTGGATGTAATAAAAGTATTTGATGGCATTGTTAAAGTTTAAATTACCGCGAATTTAGGCTACTGTTTGTTCGAGTTAACGAAGTAAAATAGTGTTTATGTTTGTGTGGTAATTGTGGGTGGCAGCGAAGCCGAGCACTGCGACTTTTAAGTTACTGTGTTATCTCTATGGAAATAAAGACGGAGAAAGAATGGTGGAAGTAGTGCAAGGGAAACGGGAGAACTCCGAGAAAACCCGCTCGGCGTGGATCGTCTACCGCTACGAAACCCATATAAAAATCGAACCCAGAAACTCAGAAATTTAGTGTTGCTATAGTTCTTGCAGCGGTTTTCTTAATTAACTATAGAAAGAACTGCAGTTCAATGCTGAACTACTTTTAAAATTTCGAGGGATTTTCAACAGATAAAAAAATAATAAAAATAAAAGAAATCCCATAAAAACGTAAAGCCTTATATCCATAGATCAATAATAACACATTGCACAATAAATTATTACTTCAGATCAATATATTCTATCAATAGAATTACATCATTGCGTAGTAATTCAATTGCATATTTAAATATTTTGGCTCTCCTCCCCACACCTCTAAATCACCGAAAAATTTCTCCCATTGAAAAAAATAATAACGAATCAAAATCTCAAAATTTATAAATTACATATATCGTAATAGATCCAATGGAATAATTACGAGGTTTAACGTTTTAAATTCAAATTCATTTGCATTATGTCTTGGTAAGCAGGAGTTTGGTAACACAGGTGGAATCCTTTCCATCAAAATATTTCTCTTTTTTCATAGATTGTTCGCTCTCTAAAAAGGAAATATTGATGTAAATGTGAAACCAAATTAGACTTGGTGATCTTAAAAAAAGAAAGAAAGAAAAACGATAATAAAGTTCTGGATTCCCACTTCCCCCAATCAAAGTCAAACCCCCTGTGAAAGGTCCTGCTCTCATTTCATTCAACCGAATTAACCCAACAATAAAGAGGGAGAAGGAATTCTTTCCTTTTGAGTCTGTCATCAAGCTGTTAAATGACTTCTCCCTCTCGTTACAGGGATTCCATATCGAAATATCAGCTCCTTTCATTTTTGTACTAATTAAATCCTGTGGACATTTGCAAATATTTTTAAAGCACTTGTTATTCAACAAAGCGTAAATTAATTTCAATTTTCTTGAAAGTTTAAATATTCTGAAAATTATAAATAAGTGATTTTATCTAGATGATGTCATTTCGTTTTTAACTAATGGAAACCCAGATACTGTTTTCGGAATACATCGAGTTCAAATACTTCCAATAGCCCTAGAAATGAATAAGCAAATACTTTTATTAGCAAATATTATTTATTTTTAAGATTAATTAGAATATGCCACCTCACCCTTCATATTCTTCACCCTATATTCTTTAACTTTAGTATATTATTTATATATTTTAAAAAAAATTTAATTTTTTATTTGTTTTAAAGGTTTTTAACAAATTCAACATAATAAATTTATTGAGCTTGCGAAATTCGTAATGATAATATTGATTAAAATTACAATGTAATCAGCCATGTAAGTTTCATTAGCTAGTTTCAATACATTCACTGAGGGTTTGGTTTTTCAAGTAAATATCAGCTACAGGGAAAAGCTTCTCGTTTGTGTACAAAATCTGGCATTACAGCTGCAAAGTTGGTCAGGCAAACGAGGTCATCGTCGTTCACCGCTGTACAGCCAAACGACCCACAGTAACGATTACGTGACTCAAGGCCTAATCTCAGTTGTTCAGAAGCTGAAGAGAACTGAGAGTCTCCAATCTCCAAAATATCCACAATGTTAAACGATCAGAATATGGAAAGGCATTTCCCTCTCTTGAAAAACAGGATACAATGCCAAAGCTGAATATCGTTAAAAAGCATCATCCCCTTATGATAATATATTTGATAATAAATAATTAATGAGGAAGTTGCATCAACGGACTCACTCAGATGGAGATTATTATGGTGATGGGATACGCAATCATGATGCTGTTGATAGATACTTAAAAGCTGGTTGATAAAAATTATACTATAATTATGGAAATTATTTGATCGTGATTCTTGGCCAACAGCAGGCATCTAATTTGTTTCAGAGAAAAATCATTGAAAGTTTAATCAAAGAATTTTCATTTCCTCCATTATACTGAAAAATATAATAATTAAGAAATATCAGAATGAAAAAGGAAAGTCAGTGGCAATGCCTTTCGTTATCAAAAGTATCAATCATCAGTATTTGTGGAGGTATTCTGTTTCTTTCTTTTCACTTTTTTTTTTCTTTAATGGTTCGTGATGGTTTTTCTATTGCTAAGAATCAAATATACCGTCTTTTATTTTTCCAAGTTAAGTGATAGGATGTTGAATTGACTCAACTGGTAAATAATCATTTTGTGATTAATTAATTAGAGGCTTCTATTAAAATTTACTAACTCTAAGTACGTTTGTTTTAGCTTCAAAGGCTCCACATTGATTCCTAATAAGAAAATATTAATTATTTTTGTTGACTTACTTTTAAACACATTCATACTCTCACACTGGCAAAAGGTTGTAGAAAGCATTCTTTGGAGGCTGTAATTCCTATAATTCGTGGCTGAGTCACACCTGTTCCCTATGTATGTCGTGCACCTGTGCATTAACACGAACAATCTTAGGGGCCTCCCTGTTTACTGGTTCCTAGCTGAAGATCGCCAAAGAACATTGAAACAGATATCTTAGGATGTCACTTAGTAAACATTTGATCTCACCCAGTGATGTTTCAGTATTTTTTTTTTGAAATTAACAATCATTTTTCCTCGTGTAGATGTTAAGTATGAAATTCGAACCCGCGAAAGACAGTTAGATCAAAATAACTATATATAGTATATGTTACACTTATTTTATATATTTGGGATGTATAATGTACGTATGTGGGATGTGATGGTATTCGGTGGTTTAAATGGAAATACGGGTTCGAGATTGAACCTTTTCCAAAAATTTTTAAAATAAGAGGAAAAGTTGCAGATGGGCAAGGATGATTTAGTAAATGTTACATAACATCCAGTCCGGAAAACAAAAATCGTGAATACGCCATTTATAGTTTAAATGTACCCTCTGTTAAAGGAATTTTTACTGTTTCTATTTTTGTAGTTAAGTTGTGTTCAAGTTGTGCAAAGATATATTGGGGATCGAGTAAAAAATTTCAATTTTTACCAAAAAAATGGCACTATTTAACATTGTTTAGAAACATATTTAGATAACTTATTCGTCATCCTTTCATTCTTATTTCACAAATTTCATATACTTTCCCCCCATATCAGTTCAAAATCAAAACTGGAACCCTGTACAGGAGATCCATGTGTGATTTAGGTCTACACCTAATAGCCATGCAGAATTTTTATCATATGTTTATCATAAGCTAGTGACGACTGTGACGTCAATCATCCTATTATGATAAATCATTTGCATTCTCCTTGTAACTTTCTATCTCTTTCAAGATTTTTTAATATCGGAAACGTCACATTTTTAAATGTTAAAAAAGCATTTGATCCATTATTAACAAGGAATTAATATTAGAATGTTAAAATTAACTTATTATTATATAAATGTTCCTAAACTTGGGTTTCCCCAGTTAAGACAACATGGCGGGTCAAGGACCAATTCTTCTTCTTCTTATTATTATTATTATTGTTGTTGTTGTTGTTGTTTAAAACTTCTTAAAACGCCATTAATCCATAAATCTTCACACATGAATGTGTGAAGATTTATGGATTAATGGCGTTTTAAGAAATTTTAAATTGTTTCTATAGAAGATTAAGTAATGTAAGTATAGATATTTCAAGAATTTAACGGATTTAATGAAGTCTCCAGGATTAAGAAGAGGAATAGTGAATGTATAAGAAACATGAGTATCATATCTTCGAGCTTTCAAAGATAGAGTGAGAAACGGGGAGGAATGAAGAAATATAAGATCTAATGAAAGAAAAAGAAGAATTTTTAATAGAAATTGGATCTATGTTTTGAAGACTTTATTAAATAAGACTATTACCAGAAAAAAGGACATTTGAAAGATTTATCAAAAAGGAATATTAGAAAAAAGGACATTTATAAGATTTTATTTAGAAAAAAACATTTGTAAGATTTTATTTAGAAAAAATAATTTTAAATTTGTAATTTGAACTTTTTAAATTGAACGTGATTGAGTCCACGTTCCTTGATTGTTAGATTCTTGGATTGTTATATTATTATGTGTTTAAGGCTTAGGAAAGAGAGAATTTATTTCTCTATTCCTTAAAATTTTTGTAAATGGCCCGATGAAGACTTAGAAATAAGTCGAAATATAGCCAGTAGGTGGATGTTGTTAAGTAAATAAAGAATGCGTGAAGATTTATGTATTGTTGCTGTTATTTATTTCCCAAGTACAAGCATTCTACTAAAATAAGTAATTATGTTTTTTAAAAATTCTCCCACATGCTATTAGTACCAAGAAAATATTACGAGTGATAATTATTCTTGTTGACTTATTTTTAACCACAGTCATAAAACTACTCTCACACTGGCAAAAGGTTGTAGAAAGCATTCTTTGCAGGCTGTAATTTCTATAATTCCGTGGCTGAGTCACACCTGTTCCCTATGTATGTCGTGCACCTGTGCATTAACACGAACACTCTTTGGGTCATTGGATACAGTGTATCTTCTCGATCGAAACGATATATTTAGATCTATTGATGTAGATCGCTGATTATTCGAGGCCCTTCCCTAATAAATTAACTTACATTTCAACAGATTAAATTTGTTACGTAAACCAGTTCTGAAATGGTTGGTATTTCTTATGATTAGCACAAGTATCTAATTAAGAAGAACTTCTAATTTAGAATTGTTATAAAAGATTTTTATTATTTAGATGTGTGGCTAGTATTTGAATCTGCTGCAATGCGCTACAGACAGATTAGCTCGTTCATTTTACTAAGGTATTATTTTAAGAGAGGGTGGCAGATGATAACCTCTGTCTTTAGAACTCAAGAAGTGATCCAACTATGAATTGTTTTGCTACTGGCTGTAAATGAGGTCCAATATTAAAAGGACGCTGCCTGTATTTATATCACAAATTAAGAAGAATTGGATGATTCTTATGGAAAGGCTTTAGTATAAATTAACAATGCCTAAATTGCTGTTTTTTACCACTTATTTATACAATTTCTTTTATCGAGAAGGAAAAATCAGAAAATATTTACGCAATAATTATAATTATAGAACGAGCTAGGTTGTATTTTAATATTAAAAAAAAATGGCTTTTTTAAAACTTTGTTTAACGAAATTAAGAAATAAGAAAAAAATACATAGTAATTAGTTCTACATTAGTATATTGCATAAGGCTTCACCGTATCAAAAACAATGAGTGGAGTGACGAGTAAGAATTAAGCAGAAGATATGGTTTATAGCTTAGGTGGCCAAACCGCTGCTCGCGAGTCACATTACGTAAACGTTTAGCGTACGACGTATAATGTACGGCTCGCGGAAATGTTGTTTGAGATCTTTTTTTTCGTTACAATTAATATAAAAGGGAAATAAAAGATTTTCAATCTTTATAATTATTTACTTTTATTTACAGAGTACAAAAACTGGAAATCCATTGGATTAAAACGTTAGTTTAATTCTCATGGTGAGACTTCAAGTAGCAGTAAATAGTCTGATAATTGTGGCAATGTCTGTTTGTATCATAAAAATGCTAAAGTAATTTCGTTTACAGTACAGAAAACGTTGGATTTCTTGCCGAACGGCCTCCAATTGGCTGGCTAATTCGTCGACGTTCTGGGATGGTTGCAGGCGACGCCCCGTCACATCCCAAATGTGTTCAATAGGAGAGATATCTGGCGTTCTGGCTGGCCAAGGAAATATCGCAACCAAGAAGACAATCAATGGAGAGACGTGCCGTGTGTGGTAGGGCGTTATCTTGCTGAAAAGTAAGCCCGGGGTGTTGCGAAAGGAACGGCAATACAACGGGTCGTTTGAGCGGGATCCAGACTATGTCCGGGCCGTCTCCAGACACGTCTGCACTAGTCATCGGGGCTCAGTTAAAAACGGGACTCATCACAGAAGACAATTCGTCCCCAATCAGCACAATTCCACGTTGATCGTACCCGGCACCACTGCAATCGGTGCATATTGATCAGTCGTAGGCGACGTAATGGGTTCCGCGAGCATAGATTCTGCTTCCGTATCTTCTACTAATGGTCCGGGTGGTCCACCTTACTAATGGTTCAGTATTGGTCACACGTTGGATGGTTGATAATGACGTATCTGGTGATATAGCAGCTGCTCTAACAATCGCTCTATCTTCCCGTTCTCTCGTCGCCCTAGGCCATTCCCTATCCTCTTATCGTTGAAATCTGACATTCAGGACCCATTCCTGCCATAACCATCTAATTGCCTCAACGCGCCGACCCAAATGCCGAGGGATTCGTCAATTTGTCCGATGGCACGTCCTCTTTCAAACTCCGTCATATTGTCCTAGTGGCCGCGAATTCGCCGGCGAGGCATTGTCACAGTCATGGCAGGAAAACGCAATCAAAATCCATTGGAAGTTTTGTTCCCGAAAGCGAGATTCGCTCTTTATATACACCATCACGATGCTCAGTTCCAATGCGCTGTAGCTCCGGCTATTCATTCATTGGGATCGCATTTTTGATCATTTGCATATTCGGTCGAAAGGTTTTTTCATGTGAAGTTTTATTTTTATCGATTTTTTTTTGGAGGGGGGGGGGGATGTCGATTTATTTTTTTTTTTTTTTTTTGGTCAAGTAGTGTAAATATGGGGGTATTTTGTGATTATTGAAATACCACTGGTTCAATACAACTGGCTAACAATCAATTGGGATTAGTTGTAGATCTTTTGTAATGGACCACACTTAAAAATACCACAATTGTCGCACTTGAGGATGTAGGAGCAGGAGTCGTGTTTTTTCCTGAATTTTCCTAAAAAGACTTCAGGATTTACTCAACCCTCAGTGAATGAGAAATCGGGTCTCTTTTCTCTTCCAAATTGAACTTATAAAATGGAAGCTTTTATCTTTGCCGACCGTGAACAATTTAGGTTAAATGTAGGGATCCTTCTCTTCAACGAAAAACGTTATGTAATCACTTTACAAGCCAAACTCATCCTCCTTCAATCAGTATTTTAATGGTGAAAACACAAATCTTTATTTTTTAAAAAAGTTTTTAATTTGCATTGATTATTTTTATTATGATATTGACAAAGTAGGACCTTTCTGTTTCAACTTTCAGCAGAAAATACCAATTAATAAATATAATTAAATAAAAAAAGATTACCAAATATTTGTGATATTATATTTTTATGCTTTGATTTCTTCTAATCTCACACCAGCAGCAATAGAAAAGAAAAATCCCTAATATTAAATACTATTACAGTAAGATTCCATGGTTAATCTTAAGCACGGGAATCCTTATTTTCTTAACAAATTCGAATTATTAATCTTTATTAATCTTTATCCCTCTATAAGCTTAGGGAGCTTTTAAACAAAAAATGCACAAAAGCTTCTTAGTATCTTTTTCTTTCCTGTAAAAAGCAGTTATACTAATGAATTTAACAGGAAAAAAATGTTAGCAATAAACCACATTTCTATTCTAATTTCTTTTCTTAATTGATTGTTAGTTATGGATTTATTCAGTGGCAGATTTAAGGGTTGAGGATAAAAAAAGTCCCAATTTTCCACATTTATCTATTATTGCGTATTACGTGTATTATTATTCGCGTTTGGGCGAATTAATAAATTTTCCCTTTTATTTTCAACAGAATTTTAATTGATATACTGTATGTGTAGGTTTATATACAACCTCAAGGGGCCCAGTTAAATTCGCCATTGGATTTATGAATCATGTGACTGGAGATGATTCTGATCATTCAAACCAGGAACACCTAACTCATAAAAAACAGAAAGTTTTATTAGAAAGTTAGAAACTCTTTGATTGAATTCTGTTGAATTAAATTTTTAGAAAAACCATGTTTGTCGCTTCGTCATCCGTTTATATCTTAATGTCCGAACTTAGACTAAAAAGCTACAAAGCTGAAATAAAGATTGATCTTAGCATTTAGATAATCTCAACTAATTTTCTTTTTTTTTTTTTTAACTTCAACCATTAACTTTAATAAAAATATAAATTTCTGTTTAATTCTATAAAAAGAAGTCCAAAACTGAGTTCTGAGAACCTTACAATTCATCCTCTCCATTCCCAAAATTCTACTTTCGTTTTGTTGAAATGCTCCGATTACATGAAAAGTCATCTGAGAAAAATGTAGAAAATGTGTTTGATTCTCAAAGATTAGAATGTTAAGAACTTTAGATAGATCCGCTACAGTTTTATAAGAATCAATTTTTAAAACCTCCTCCCTATACTGTAATGCAATACTTTACTTTCTATAAAATCATTTTTTGTTTTATTTGCGAGCGTGTGTATGTCCTGTCAAATGGCAAGCAGCAAAGTCTTAACTTGCTGTGTTTTTTTCCTTGGGACAGATACTGAGATAGTTTCCATTGGCTTCCTCAAGAAACCTGTATGATAAGGCTTAAAACTTAAAGAGAAGAAGACGCACAAAAACACAGGCAAGGAAAGAAACATCCCTGCCGGTTCCGGGATTCGAACCTAGATTCAGACACATCAGCGCGATGGCAGGCCACATTTGCTACTATAATATTTCAGGTAATATTTCAGGAAGGCTTCTTTAGATTTCCATTCAAGTTACAAATAATAATCTAAAAGATTATCATATTTCAACAATTGCATGTAATAAATGCTATAATCACAAATATGAACAACAACAATTGTTACTATTTTAAACTTTATTTTATATGATTTTCGTACCAATCTTTAAAAATAAGTGAAATATTGATCTTTTAATGGATGACTGCATTCAATTATTTCATAAAACTTGACTTAGTAAGTAAGAAACTGATTGATATCTTATCTGCTTTGTAGTGGAATAGAAATATAAATCCTTGGGTAAATTATGCTTCAATAAAAAAATTAAATTTATCGTTATAAAATATTGTAGAAGACAATCTGGAGCACAAAGCTGGAAAAAACACAGAAACTGTTATCAAGTTTCCTGGGTTTTTCTTTCTCACTGTCAATAAGCTGCACCATGACTGATTTGTTATTAGACTGATTTTAGTTGTTCCATATAATAACTGACTCGAAATATCAAACTTTCTTGTTTGTTCTATATACCTATATCAAATAATAAACTACTTATTAGCCCGTCAACTTTCTTTATTATCTTAAGGTTTCTAACTGAATCGAAAAGCTCTGATGTGGAGATTTTTTTGTTCGAAATTCCATCTTCTCGAGTATCAGAATAAGTTCTAAACTTTTCTGCCTTTGACGATATTCTTGTAACTACTTCCAAACTTTGAACCTTAAACTCTTCTAAAGATGCAACTGTTGAACTATATTTATCGTGAGTATAGTGTTAGTGCTCGAAACTTTTCATCTCAGATGTGAAAGACATAAAGGTGTGGATTTAGTCTATTATCGCCATGACAGAGATTCCAACTCACTCCAATTATAAACTTTGATTGTCGATATTTCTCACCTGTGCAAAAGTTTGCTATCTTTACTGTCACGTTCGTGACACATACCAAATCATCGGCCTTTTAGCAACGGGTTAGCAATATGCAGTGGAAAACAATCTGCTGAAATATGGCGAGCTATTGCTTAGAACAGAACCTTAAAACTGCCTTTCAAATGCATTAAATGATTTTTGGCATCAATCTAACTGGTCCCGTTCTTGTCATCGTTGGGAAAAGAAAATTCAAACTTTTAGAGTCAACAATTCCCTTTCTTTAGTCTTACACTTGGAAGCAACAATTTGTTTCTTAAGATATTTTCATCAGTTGTAAAATCGGCAAATTCATCTTTCATATCCTCTAGACAGGTATAATATGCCCATTTCTGAAGATCTGCTGGCATTAGTTGCTGCACTCTCACCATACGCCTAGTTTAAGGTTATTAGCTCAAAATCCATGAATGCTACCTCCAAATCTTCCAGTTTTTTCAGGTTCAGCAGAGAACTGCTATTCTCACAGTTATTCACACAAGAGGTCTTCAGTGTTTCCATTAATGCATTTCATGCATCCCTTTTTCGTTCTCCTTTCTTTCCTGTTGACGCAATCTCTCGCATCGTCGGTTATCTTTGGACTATTATCATTAATTTCACGTTTTGTTTTGTTTTTATTTTAAATTTAACAATGACTTGCATCTATTGAAATTGGAGGACTTCGCTCCAATCAGAACAAGCTCAAGATTCTTGCATACCTTTCTACAAGTCTATATGTATCCACAAGAAATTCTCGTAACGTGAACTGATGCATCTAAATTCTGCGGTTATTCTTTGCTGAGCAAATAACGTCTTGATAAAAGAGACGAGGAGATTGTATGTAATATGTATCGTATTATGTCCCGTCGTCTAGCTCTTTTAAAATAAGATTCGAGTTTTCTAGTCGACGAATTCACTGATATTTCTTGAAATATTCTTCTTCAAAAGAGTAACATTTCCTCCAAGGCTTTTTGTGAGACAGGTAAATACGATACAATGTTGCTATTCCTCTGAACCTTTAACAGTTCCTACAGAAACTTGGAATGAGCAATATTTGTGATCAAGTTGAAGCATCTAAATGAGATTTCCTCTCCATCCATCAGTTGACTGGATTGTAAGTTTAATTTTTACACCTGCATTACTTTAACTGTATTATTTTACCTTTCCTGGAGTAGGATGAGCAGATGGTTGTTAACCTGACTTAAAATCCAACCAAAAAGTTGTTCAGGCGAAGGCTGCGGTTAAAGAGGTAAATGTGCCTGAAACTGAAAACCGATATTGGCTTAGATGTTTGTCTTTCTCTCTTCTGTGTGTGTTTGCTTCTGTGTTTACTCTATTTAGAGAAGTCTGCGAGAGAACTCAGCAATCCAGTTTTAAAATATTTACCTCTAGCTTAGAAAAACTCCAATCCTGCAATGGAGGGATCAAAGTGACCATAAAAAAATTCCCTCTACATTCTAACGGTACTCCTTTAGCGTCTGCTCTACCACCTGAAGCTTAAGTGAACTGAGCCGGTAGAACACACGCTAAAATGACACCATTCAAACTTAGCAAAAGATCATAACATATCATCCAGCTGGTTAGTTGTTAGTTAGATATTCCAGCGATTAGTAGACGAAGTAGGGGTTGAAAGATCACTCCAATTCTCATCACAATCCTGGCATTTCGTAGAAGGTTGGGTAAACCTTAGGTCCAGCGTGAAGAGAATCAGGAAAGAAATCCCCGTCAATCGCCAGAAACCCAACATTTATAGACCAGCTCCTTCGTACCTACTTCATTGATATTTTATTAACAAAATATTTAATATTTAACATTGTTTTACAGGATTTACATTAGCTCTGTATTTCAGAAATTAACTTCTCATTAAGTTTTACTTTCCAAAAAAATCATAAAATAAATTGCTCTTTCAGGTTTAATAAAATAAATAACTTTATTAAATAAAATTCTTTCGAAACCAACTCGTAAAGAGAACAAAACCAAAAACAAAGATACAATTATTCTAGATTAATAAAAATATGAATGGCATTAAATAACTGCCTATAAAGTTTTTTCATAAAAAATAAGTCAGAAGTTTTATTTTTGAATCCAAATCCTATCTTTCCATTCCCTCTTTCCCAAAATGGAATGACCGAATATTCACTTAACGAACAATTGCCCTAAATTTGGGTAATAAAATCTCGCCAGAAGAACCTTAGTCAATCCAAACAGAAGGAGCTGTAATTCGATTGAATCGATAAATACTTCCTTTTTTTTGTTCTAGGAAAATCCCAAGTGATCTTGGATAAGAGCGTTTGTTTAATGCAACTGAATAATTCAGTGCCGTTAATGTAAACTGTAGGCTTAAAAAAATGCAAAAGCTTTTTCACCTTACCATTTCATTATCTTTACTATTCAAATACAAATGTGTAAGATGTTTAATTTGTGTGACGCATCAATACAACCCTTGCCTGCAATAGTTTTTAGATAAGCATTTCGAATGGTTTGATTAAAAGCTTGTATTTGTAAAGATGTTATCTTGAACATTTATTTATTTATTTATAAAGTATAAATATTAATTTAAGTATGCCTCCAAATTTTAGAATAACCATAAAGTAAAAAAGCAATCACATCATTCAATTCTAATAAGGTACAACCACAATATATATATATATATATATATAGGCTATATATATACCTGCTTCTTAAGAGCCTTGTTTGGTGATTTCTGTATGTTTTTAATCATGACATTGTTCAGAAAGGATTCAAATAGTGCTTTACATTTATGAGCCATTCTGAAATTAAGTGGAATTTTTTGTCCCCCCTAAGTTTCTATCTTAAAAAACTGATTTATATAAGCTTGATAATTTTTGATAAATGAAGCAAGATTGTATTTAAAAGTTCCCAATATTATTTTATGAAAATTATTTTACATTTAAAAGTAAAACTCTGAGAAGTGTACGAAATGTAACCTCCATGGAATGTCCCCACCCCTGTTTTTTTAACTTTAACAAGTGTTTTATCGAAAAATATTATTAAATTTTACAAAAAAAACCTCAATAACAATAATAAATTATATAAATTAAACTCTACACCAACTAACATTTTAAACATAAAAGATTTAAATAGCCTAATTTTAACTCAAAAGTTGTCCACGGGGTTGGATGTAACCACCATGGAATATCGATAAAAGTTCTGAAAATGCTCACTGGGCAACAACACTGTTCACTGGTAGAGCTGTAGTGAAGGAGAAGGCAGCGATCTTGAGTAATCTGTTGATTGTTTGGATCTCATGTGTGTTATTTGCTGTTAAATGATCGGATTGCCTTTATTGCCAGGTGCGTTCTTTTTCTCTTTGTAACCTCCATGGGTTCAACAAATGTTGTATGTCATATGTTAAAACTTTAACTTTAATTGTTTATTTTGGAAATACCTATTATCTTTCAGAAAACATAAGCTCTGGATCTATGGATTTATGGTTATGAACTGCATGTTCATACCATCTTTACATGGTAACTTTTTTTTGAGGATGACCCATCTAACTTTAATGATGTAATGTAAATCAATTTGTAACCTCCATGGAAGAAAATTGTAAACTATTTTTTTCTGGTAAAAATATTTATTGTTGACCTCTACAAAGGGTGTACATGTATTTAGTTTGTTATTGGTCATTTAAAAAAAAAAATTAATAATAATTTTTCTCTAGATTTTAATTTTTTTTTTCTTGTACGGAAATTCCACTTAATTTCAGAATGACCCTTATGTTTGTTTTAAAAAAACATTATTGTTGATAAAAAAAGCATTTTTATAAATTTTTATTTTATTTTATTTTGTTTTTATTTAGCTTTTTAAATTAAATATTTATTTAAATAATTTAAATTTTATAGATTTTAGTTTTTTTTTTAATAAAAAAAAAAAAGAGCAAAGTCTTTAGAATATTGCGTTTTTGTTTTCTAAATTATTTCTAAATTTTGTCGCTGATGACGTGAGGATGGATTGGCTGTATCTTCACAGAAACAGTGATAGGTTTTTTGTATTGGCAATTTTCAAATTACACATCACTGCCCTGCTTCATTTGATATTTTTCCTAAAAATCGTCCAGTGGTCCAGTGCCAGATTTGCCAATGTGTCTGCCTCTTTCTTTATAATATATTTTTCTTTACAATATCTATATATTCTTTCTTTATAATACATCGACTTCTCCGTCATCTTTTCTCAGAATAATGTCCATCCATCTCTCAAAAAATTGCCTTTGCTTTAAGATAAAAATGAAAACATGAGAAAAATATTAGGTTTGGCAGCAAATAATTAATGATCTATCGCAGCGAGACTATTTTTTTAAATCTATATTTATATAAAAAAAATGAGGATAAATTTAACAACACAAAAGAAATATTTAAATTTCATCAGTTAAAACAAATAATTTATATCAAGCAAACTAAATAAAAATTTGTTTATTTGCATGCTTAACAATATTTTTTTTTTAATAAAACGTTTTTAATAGTATGTTAAATAGTTACATTCTTAACAACGACTGATGGTCTTTAACGTCACTGTTAAAAAGGAAAAGAAAGTTTTTATTCTTGACTTTATCAAGACCTGATTTGTTGTCTACTTAACACGAAGTTGGAATTGATTGAATATCGATTGTAATTTCCACTGAAGCCAATTGGATTTGTTTGGAACTAATTTCGAGGCTGGAAATCCTCCTTTCTAGAAGAAATCAATTTTTTTTTTTTTTTCATTAGGAAACAGATTTCCGATGTCCGATTTCATCAGACATTCTTGTTAATTAGCTTCTGTGTATTTCAGTCTTATTTATTCAATTGGGATAATGTGAAATATTGATCATTTGTCTCTTCTATTAGCTAATTCAACCTTTATGGTCTCTTGCTTCCACTTTTGATATTGTAGAAAACCACAAGCTCTCATCAAAAAAAAAGTTGAATCACAATAAAGATTGCCTTTATAGGAATCATATTTCAAATTGTAATTGGATTCAGGATCACGCATTATTAAACTGTAAAGGAGGAGTAAAAATTGGAGGAGAAAAATTCGAAACAATAAAATTCGCTGACGATCAGGCTATACTAGCAGAGAATGATAACGACATGCAGGAGATGTTAGACAGAATAAATCAAACAATAGAAACATTTGGAATGAAAATAAACATTAAGAAAACCAAAATTATGTTAATATCAAAAAGAGAAAAACAAATAAATTTAACCATCAATAACCAAAGAATTGAATAAGTAAAAAGTTTCTTTTATTTGGGACAAATTATCACACAAGACTGCAGATGTACCATGGAAATAAAAACTAGAATAGCAATGGCTAAGACGGCATTTCGAACAAAACAAAACTTATTAATATATAACAAAATTGATATTAATCTAAAGAAAAAGATATTAACAACTTATATTTGGTCGGTTTCATTATATAATTCGGAAACATGGACATTGAACACTAAAGAAATGAAATATTTAGAAGCTTTTGAGATGTGGTGTTACCGAAGAATGAAAAAAAATCAGCTGGACTGAAAGAAAAACAAATAGTGAGATATTAGAAATGGTGGATGAAGTAAAGAAAATTATTAGTATAATTAAAAGACGACGACTAAAATGGCTGGGACATGTTTTGAGATACGATAATCCGGTACTGAGAGCTCTAGAGGGGAAGATTCCAAGCGAAGGTAGAGGAAGAGGAAGACCTCGCAATAATTTTATAACACAAGCATGCAAGGATTTGGGAATAAGAAGCTTTGTGGAGTTGAAGAGGATGGCGGAGGTTAGGAAAAGATGGAGGAACATGACATAGATCTCATCCCAACCAGTCTCCGGACTCAGCCACTGATCATCATCAATTGTATTCAATATTGTAAATTATTCTGAAAGAGAAGACAAATCTTATGACGAAGCAGAAATACCGTTTTCTAAATCAGAAAATAGTTAATAGATATCATTGCTTAGTTAGCTGAATTCCTATCCTGAGATATTCTATAATGCTGTATTTACGAAGATACCAAGTTAATATATATATCTTGTAATAGTCGTTAGATGTCTTTTTGTAAAATACACTTGTGTTTGTGAAAAATGCAACACCATGAAGGAAACATGCAAATGAAGTGAAACTTACAGGAAATATAAAGCACTGTATGATATGCAAATGATTAAAATTTGGGAATGATTATGCATGTCTTATATAAAAGCTGAACATAAAAAAAAAACTCTTTTTAGACGCTATTTGCGATATTAAAACTTATTACAAATTATTAATATTTAGAGTTTTGTTGATTATTGTTATTATTGTAATATATTTTTAAAAACGCTTGATCCAGTTTAACTATTACATTATGCATTATTTAAAGGATAGAATTAACTAAGATATTCTGCTTATCCTGCAAATAAAGATCTCAGTTAATAGGATAATCGCTGTTCTAAGCTCTTTTTACGGCAGTTACTGTGACTACTTCAAATCTCAATGTATAATTTTCAAAAAATCTTCAATTTTTCCTAATATATTTGGTGAGAAATGAGCAAAACCAACTGTAGTTTCAAACAAATCCACTTTTTCATGGCTCTTGATCCTCAAAGTAATGAGTTTAAATTATAAATATTCTGACAGAAAAAAAGAAATAGTTTCAAGTTAGTCAATGATAACTTCTGTTTGGAGCTTCTAAATTACAAGCGATTCCTCCTACGTCAACCCTTGCGAAATGTTACAAGAAAAATTCTTTGTGTAGAAAATAACGTTAGTCAAAATATCTCTTGACGACCGAAGAACTTTCTTTCAACTCAACTGAATTAATCTATATCAATCTACCACAATCGAATGCCTTTAAATGAATTAATAATTTTCTCAAATATTCTTGATAATTTAATAAAGGGTGAGAACAAATTGTATACTAAATAACATCCTAGTACAGCTGTTTCACCCTAATATGCCGATCATCAGCTAGGAGCAGCCATCAGGACACAACCAGATCTCATTACTCGGGCCTATACGAGAAAACGTCGGAATCAGTGTGGAACTCGAAAAGCTAAAACAAGCAATAAAAAAACTCGCCAATAGGATAAATTGCGAGAAAGTTCATGTAATTGTTTGTCAAACTTCAGAACGCCTACAAACCACTACGCCCTAGACGTAAGGAAAACTCATGCAATGTCGTTCTTGTCTTCTTTCTCGTCTAGCGGTATATGACACAAGTCTCTGACTTCATTGGTTCCGTGTGAGAGGTAAGCATCGTAGCAGGATTCTTTAGTCCAGTCCAGGTGTAAGCTTGTCTAATGGTTATTGTAATAATGGACACTCTGCCGTGACTACAGCACGAATTTCTTCCGTTGGCAAAAGCCATCGTCGATCTTCTGCGGGTCCTTCTGTTGGGATATGATTAGAAATTATTCTTTGCAATGTCATTGCACTCCTCTCCATTTGATGGGAAACTCACGATAGGATAAGCCTCGGATATGGGGCCCCTCTCAAATTGAGATGACTTGTCATAACGCCATCTACTTTTAAAGGCACCGTAGGAATGTGTTTAAGAGGCTGTTGTCGTACGACAACGGACCTCACTGCTAGGCGTCCGAGGGAGACACATTGTACCTAGATCAATGCAAAGTTAATCCTTCTTTCTGCTTGTGTCCTTATCATGGCCGTCTTCATCCAGTTCCAACTGTGTACATCCTGTGTACGGAATTCCAGTTTCACAAGTGTATGGGTACTTTGTGTACCATTAACTATAGCAAGCGAATCTACGTAAATCTATGTTATTTATTTATTTATTTATTTATAGTAGAGCCTCGATTATCCGAGGTAATGCGGACCGAGGGTACCTCGGATAATCGAAAACTCGGATAACACGGAGTTTGTCAAAAATCGAGAGAGAAACGTTTGGTAAACTGGTGAAATGAATGAAAACGTGGTCAAAGATGTGAAAAAGGCATCTACCGTATTATCTAAAAATAAAATAAAAATACAAAATGGAAAAAAGATATACAGTACATGTTCTAGTTAAGAAAGTTATTTCTTCAAGAAGTCCGTAAGTGTTTTCTGTTTAACGGAACTCGCTCGCTTCTTTGCCGCCGTTTTACTCTATCGTCGCGTCGTAGCAGTAGAAGGTCTGTTGAAGTTGTCTCTGACTATTGCTCTAGGTACTCGATGGTCTTTTCTATCACTTTGCATCCTACACTGTGGCTGATTTTCTCATTCTCCATTTCAATGTCTTCAATGTCACTTTCACTTTCTTCAGCCTCTACATTCACTGCCTCTACTATCATCGCATGAGTCACTTCCAATTGATCGTCTGCGTTGAAAAAAAAAAATTTTGGGGGGGACTAACTCGGTTAACCCGGAACTCGGTTAGTCGGGGCTCGGATAACTGAGGCTCTACTGTATTTACTTACTTTTTTTTTTATATATATATATTTATTTTATTTATTTACGAGGTATTTATTCAATTTTATCGGTGTTTGCAAATTTCTTGGAAATTTAAAACTATATGTTGTTGTAAGTGAAAATTTTCTTTATTGCCATTATTATTTTCAGTTTCACCATTCAATCACGGACTAGTTCCCTTCGTGAAGATATGATGTGTTTCTATGTGATGAAAATAAATTTGCTTCATGTATAGATGTTGAAAAAGAAAAAAAAAACTGTTAACCTGCTTTAATTTTTGGAATTCAGTCAAAAAATGCCGAACCATGTTTGTAAAATTTCAATGTAAAATCCCGCTACTGGGAATGACGCTTTCGTAGTAATTTATTGACAGCCACCATGAATGCCATTATTGTTTTATTTCAGTCCAATTTTATCGAAAAGAGTTGCTGTGTGGCTTTTACCAAGAATTCGATGTGAAAGGAAGCTTTTTACGAGGAACTACCAATACGAAAGCATCGATAAACAACATGTGGTTGACTCATTTGACTGGAAAGAATAAGTGCAGAGGCGTGCATTTTAGAGGAAGGAGAGTTTTATGAAACCATGTTTGTATTTGGACATTTAATTTAGGGAAGTTAAAGTGAAAGAATCCCAATACATTCTTTAATGTCAACTTCTTGTCATTCTTAAATGACAAGAACTGAAGAAAACAAAAACAAAAAGCAATGCTATAAGGATCAAAATGAGTATAAATTCATTTGTAAATTATTCCTGTATCTTATCTTTCTTAAGTTTTCAGACATTTATTTAGCTTTAAAGTATTTTTTAAAATATTGAATGGTACCAGTTAAGAATAAATTTTTTACAGTAAAAATTTAAAGCGTGTAAAAATTTTCATTAAAAAGTAGAAAATAGTAACACACATAATTAAAAAGAGATGAACAATATTAAAACCAATATTTCAGTTTTGCTGGCAGTTGCGCCACTTCTTCAAGGATCTATTCTTTGATCCTAGAAGAAGATGCGTAATTGCCAGCGAAATCGATTGATTTTAATACTGTTCTTTCTAATTATGTGTTACTATTTTTTTACTTTTTACTTGTTCTTGATTTTTATTTATTTATTTATTTCATGGAAAAAAGTTTCAGTGAATACCTTGGTCAATCTTACCATTTTAACGCATTGTATTTAAAGGGACCGTTCAAGTATTACCTAAGCAATTGTTACTCATTTTAGCCCCCCCCCCCCTTGTGCTTACGTAAGATTTGCCAACTCACTAACAGTAAATACCACTGAACAATAAATTAAAACAGTCAAAATTACATGATATTCACTTCTGAATTAAAATATAACAAATTAAATATAAAAGCACACATGAAATACTGAGGGAAAAGTCTCACTCTCTCGCGTGTTTGTTTGTCTGTCTTACGTAAACGTTGCTCTGATTCCCCCCCCCCCCTCCCCCTTGTCAGCAAAAAATAACCAAAGCTTGAACCTTCCCCCTCCTCCTTTAATGCTTATATAATACTTGAACGGCCCCGAACGTATTCTGTTTACTTACGTAAGTAAGTCAGAAAAATCATGAATATCTGATGGCTAGAATTGTTCTATCACTAATTTCCTTTATTTTCAGTCATTTTGATTTTAAGATACTACCCATCCACAAGGTACGTTTTGGGAATCTTTCTCTTGTAGATACAGCTAAAAGAGGTAATTTTAAAGAAAGCGGAGTCTCTGGAATAAATTTGAATACCGTATCAAATATTTTGCTTCATTTGCTTTTGTTTCTTTTTTCTTTTATTCTACTACAATTAAAAACAGTTTAGTTCATTGCTCTTTTTTTCTTTCTTTCTACTATGTAATCTTCCCCCAATTAACTTTTAAATGTTTTAAATTGTTTCCGTTTACTCCTGGTTATTCTTTATTATTAATCCGGTTTTGGACAATGTTCTAACATTTTGACAAATGGATAAACAGAATAAAGCATGGATAAGATTAAAGATCATCCTTTACCCTCAACAGAAAGAAGCAGTGCAAGAAGTAAGTCTCCTGAGATCATTAGCCCAACGGGACGAAGTTTAGCTGGGAGAACTAGTCTGAAACTGGCTCAACTTTAAATCTTAAGAAATCCTATATCCATTTGACAGAGGGTAGATCTTGGTAGATCTTGGGTAGATCTTGGTAGATCTTGGGTAGATCTTAGATAGATCTTGGGACCCATCTGAAGAAGGAACAACTAGGAAAAATTCCAGACCTCTGCCTGGAATCGAACCTAGTCCTCTGAACCGCTTTACACCTGTAGGATGTAAGTGAAAAAAGCTTGTTTTTGGAAGAAGAGGCCTACGAGGGAAAGAATAATGTATTCATGATGGAACAAGTGACCCCTCAAAACTAAAAGAAATGACAAAATGTGGAATTCAAAACCTTGGGCAGCCTTACCCTCTACCTCAACAAGATATTTGATCTTATTCATCCTTATGCTCCTTCAATAAACAAACTAAAAACGAAAAAGAACAATAATAAAAAATACATTTTCTACTTCTTAGAAATTTTAAGAATAATAAATTAAAATTTCTAAGCAGTAGAAGAGGTATTTTTTTATTATTATGACAAGAAGAGAAAATTGGAGAAGAAGGTATGGCTTATGTTTATAAAAAAAAGGACAATATTATTCGATCTCCTTCCCTGGTTATAAACGAACGACCCATTAGCGAACTATCTCAAGTCACAAGTGGACAGTCAGACGCTAAAATACTTGATTAATTTTTATTTAAGTATTTTCATAATTGATATTAAAAAACTGAAACACTCTTACGACAGTTCCACGATACTTAGTATCCTCTAATTATGTGCAATCAAACATAAAATTATGTTGGTTTAAAAACTATCTTTTCTTTATATATTGGGTGAAGAAAATATAAAACAGCATATAAATAAAAAAAGGTTCTCGCATCCTTACATTTTCTTCATTTAATCATATGCCTGAACCTTAAGCTTATTTATTTATTTATACAGTAATACCTTGAGATACGAGCATAATCCGTTCCAGGACCGAGCTCGTAACTCGAGGTGCTCGTATCTCAAATCCTTTTTTCCCATAAGAAATAACAGAAAAAAAAATAATCCGTTCCGGCCCTCTTTAAAACTCCCTCATTACTGCTAATTATAACGAAAAAAACATGATTTTAATTGCTCTAGAGACATTCACAGACACAAAAAAATTATTGTATATAAGGATTCTGTGATATAAAATAAAATGCGTTTTAATTTGAGTTCTTACTGACAGACGATACAGTAGCGGCTAATGGCGGAGGAGGAGGGAGGGAGGGAAGAACCTAGACCTAGACACTTGATTCCGTACCGTATCTTACACGTACACTATGTAACTTACATAAACTTAGAATTAACTTAGCTTACGTATTTTTTTTATTTTTTTTTCACTTTTCTATTTTTTGCTTTTTTCGATTTGTATTCTTTATTTTCTTCACTTTTCTTATCACTATTATGAAGAATAATGCACAAAATAGAGAGAAAACCACGTAGATAACGCAAACACAATAGGGAATACTCGCGGGAGATGCGTACGGAAGTCGACGAACACGTGAAATGAAAGAGTGAGGCGGCGTGGGCTGCTCCGAGTGCTCGGCCACCTAGCGTCGGCGTCTGTAAGCGTGCTCGTATCTCAAATCTTTACTCGTATCTCAAAGCAAAAATGTGCTCGAACGCTTGCTCGTATCTCGGAATACTCGTATGTCGGGACGCTCGTATCTCAAGGTATTACTGTATATTGGAATAAGGATTATAATTAGATGATCAAGTCCAGTCGGAAAACTAATACTCCAATAGATTATCGGTCAATCTGAAGAGATGCATTAATCAATAACTGTGTTGTTTATTTCAAGAAAGGAAAATGAGAAAGACTTAATTAAAATACCATTGGCTTCATTGTTTTTCTGTTAAAGCGTAATGTAAGCTTATTTAAATTACCATTAATTAAATTACTATTACAGAATCTGTTAAGGAAATAAAAGTAGTAATTTGCATTCTTACAGATGGCATTTACATTACTTCAATCAAAGCGAAGGAAGGCAATTCTCCAATTTCCCTGGTAATCCTCAAATCTCCCTTCCGCAGAACTCAAGCGACCTATCAGTGTTATCTCCGTTAAGCATGATTGATGCGATTTAAAAGTTTTACTACATTTCTTTACACGAGAAAACCTGAACTGGGAATGCTATCATCATTTAAAACATCCTTAATAATGAGAAGTGCTAATTCTATTATACACAGTGGTCTTCCATAAACGAATGGGGAATGGCCAATTTGGAGGTGGTAAATAATAAATGTAATATTTATCCCAGATTCAGACGATAATAAATATTGAGTTATTGGAGAATGAATAGCAAATTTCAAATATTCCAGATTTTTAAAGCTGTCAAGTTATTGATTCAGAAGGTAAATACTAGCTTTAAAAAAATAAATCAATTGATTTCAAAGCAAATACTGCGCAAAGTTATAAAAACACTGACAATAAAATTCTTTCAAAAGCTTTCTTTGCTATTTATGCATCGCTCCCAACTATAAAGAATGGAGATTCCAAAATTCGAAAAGTCACTAAATATTAAAAAGGTTGCCAATTTTTGTTTTCTTTTGAAGAGGAAAGCAGGTGTTCCACCTCCTCTCCCCTCATAAGACATCTGCTTTGTCATCTTAAATTATGCCATTGTCAACAAAATGCCTTAGTTAATGTATGTGGTCAGCCAACTGAGGACCTCAGTTATTCTAATGAAATGAAATTAAAGATTGTGCTGGAGGTTTCTCGTTTCGTTTCGAAATTTCTCGAGAAATCCGTTTTCTTTAACATTCTCATTCTCGATAATTTTTTGTAGAAATTTCAGAATCTCGAGATTCGAAAAAAAAAAAAAACTAGAGATTCTCAAGAATTTCTAAAATTCTAAAAATTCAAAATAGGATAATAATTCATTAGGAGTAATTACAATTTATGATACACTGCTATTTAACTTGCAGGAAATAAATATACAAAATGAATTTTAGACGGCCTTCCAACTTCCATATTCCATTTTTTTAAATTAAAGATGTCTAAAATGAAATCCAAAATTTAGGATTTTCAGCTATTACAAAATAATGCGGTTTTTTTAACAATCTTAACATCTCCAGAAATTTAGGGAATTACTACCACTGTAAAACAAGGAATATCATAAATTATATTTATAATATAAATTATATATATAAAAATATGGTACTGTGGGTGGCATTCCCAATGTCACATTAGCTGCCCGATGCTTCTCAGTAAAACAACAAGCTCTCCACTTGTAAGGAAAGCAATGCAGGAAAGCACTACTTCGCAATGTGACATTGGGAATGCCACAGTACATCCAATTTCTTCGTGAAACTGCCCATTTTATGAACTGGACACTTGAAGATGCTGAGCCATAGCTTTATAATTAACATTAAAATAAATATTAAGTCATTGAAACTCTTAGAATGGATAGACGTTATGTAATCATAATGATAATACGAATATCAATAACAAACAAATAAACCTAAATTAAATTGTATGTCGGTCTAAATTGTATATATGTATACAGTATGATCCTCCATATATAAGTAGCTTTGGATTGTGTTAGCCAGGGCCCCCACAAGGGGAGGATCAATTGGTCACTCAACTCCGGGACCCGGCCGTAGAAAGGGCCCGGGCTGAGGTCTTAACGGGAAAAAAAATAAGTTATATGAGTTCGTCTATCACTTCTAGACTTTTTTATTATATAACAAAGTCTACATTGTATTTGAACTACTTTTCTGCTTTAACCGTCTGCATACAGCTATTCTGCATTACAATGATTGCAAAGAGAGAATTTTTTTTTTTCTAAACTTTTTTGATAGACCTGGAATAAGTAGATGTTGGTGTTAAATTAATTTACTCTAAAAATAATGCTAATAACTGAGTGGCATATTTAAAAGGTAGAAATATGAAATCGTGTGGTGTTTTCGCGATATTTTAGGCTTAAAATCTATGATATTTTACCATATAATAGGAAGGGGGAGGCCGTTACTGCGATTGGTACCTGGGCCCTGAATTTGAGGGCTACCTTTTAATAAAAAAATTAATAATAAATAATCTTAATAGAAACATTTAACGTGCGTGGAACCATTATTTATGTAACCAAATTATTTAGGTGTTATTAGGTATTCCCGGTATCCAAAATTTCAAAAGCAGCTCAGTGATTTTTATTCGTGTGCGTTTTTATTCCTTTTTATATCTAAATAAATAATCTTCTTCAACCTTTAGATAGACGTAATTTGTGTAAACTGTACATCAAGTTGTTGGCTTTTTTTTTTAATTTCAATTATAAATTTGATTTCTTATTAATGTTTTTCCCCTTTAACTCTTATTGGTAATATTTTTCTATTTTGTAAAACGTATTAGTTAAAATGTGCCTGTGAAGATAATATGTATTCAAGTTGTGTTTGAATGATTCACAAAACTATGTACGTATCATGAAATAAACATTTAATACTTAAAATGATATTTATTACCGGTAGTATTTCAAGCGTGCACTGTCGTAGGAGGCCTCTTTGTTGCCATCCTTTCCCACCGCTCTCATGATTTGCATATTTATTAGTTTTCTTAATTCTTAGTTATTCAGCTCGAAACGTATTCAATGACTTTTCATTCCTTGGAGGTCTCAAATAAAACGTACTTTACTTTTCTCCCATACATTTACATTTCTGCCACAAGTGATCCGTTTATGTATCCTAGTAATGTTTACCGAATGGGAAATCCCAATTGCTATTACTTGTACAATGTTCTTAGGAATCTTACATATTATGTAATCGGGTTCAAAGAATTTTGCTTTTTCTGATTTTCTAATACTCTTTTCAAACAACAGATTTGTGTGCCTCCACTAATGTTTTTTTCAACGTATTACACTAATTAATAGGAAAATTAATGATTAGAAAGACGACGCTTCGTGGGTGTAGGGTCTTGCAAAGAAAAAGAAGGTGGAAAGCAGTAATTATTTTAAAAGAGTTTTATTGGTGTTAATGTATGTGCTAATAAGTCATTTCCGTTCCATTAACCATCCTCTGGGGTCTCCTATGGAAGCCATCGATCAACTCATCAAAGGCACTACACCAGACGTGCCACGCATCCAAAATTATAAGGGTCTTTTTTTTTTTCGTTCGGCTTTTAAAATTAATATTTGGTAAAATCTGTTTTATTTATCAAATCATACATTACAAAATACCCTATAGTGTTTTATATTAGTAAAATGACTTCCGCCCCACCCCTACCCGGTATAACCCTGTTTAAATTATCTAAGAGTAACTATAGTAAGAGTAAGAATAATTATTTTAATTATTTAAAACTATCTTAAATCTAATTATTTAATTTACACAATTTGTATAAGATTGAGAATTTTAAATGATGAAATTTCAATTTGATTTGAACAACAACAAGTAAATAATAATAAAAATGTTTTTAAATTTATGTATTAATACATAAATAAATAAATAAAAATAAATAAAAATTTAAAAGAAAACAATTAAATAACAATACTGATTTTAATTATTTATAAATCTAACGCTCGAATAGATATTAAGATAGTAACTAGACCAGATATAAGTTTTTGTTTATACCAACTGCTTCTGATATCAATCAATCTGTTTGTCGATCTATTTACATTTGCCTATCTACCCGGAGATAGGCGGTTGCCTATCCCAAAACTTAAACGATTAAAAAACAATAAAGCTCTTCATACAGTCGTTTGATTATTTATTCTAGTTGATTTTACTTCTATGACGAAAAGCAAGAGATCTCTCCGGGAGTTATTCAAAAAATAACAGTAAAAAAAAAAGTTTTCTCTACCAAATAACGAATTATGTTGAGTACTCTAACAATGTGCAAACATGTGTGTATCAATACCTTTCGATAAACAATGTTTGTTTGTTTTTAAAGGGAGCTGCAGCTCATTCTTGACTCTGTTTAATCATGAGCTGTATTAATTAATGCTATGCTATGAACTTATTTTCACAATTCACTGCCAGTCACTTCATTTGATGAATAATATTCAAATTCACATATTGTATTAATTTGTACTCAGTTGTATTTGAAATAAACATCACAAAGTTGTAATTTATATTCAATGGAAATTGCACTTTTTCCATTAATTAAGAAAAAAATAAAGAAAAATCATGGTTATATGACCAAAATGAGTTGGAAATGTATGAAACATGGATGTAAACATTATGACGTGAAGTAATGTGCAGTTACGGTGTCACATACAAGGGCCCTCAAAAATGGGATGAGGGATTAGTTGGTCCTCAGCACCGGGGCTCGGGCTGAGGTCTTAACCGAAAAAAACTTTTTTAAGAATTATCCTATCAATTCTAGACTTCTTTTTTTTATAATTAACATTTCATATAAACATTTTATTTATACTAATGTTCTGCTTTTATCAGTCTGCATACAGCAATTCTGCATTAAAATGTTTGCATAGAGTGGTTCTGCATTAAAATGTTTGCATGGAGTGGTTCTGCATTACAATATATGATCATCAATCGAGAAGTTCTACTACACATGTTCAACAATAAATATCACGTTCATGGTTATGTGCAAGAATGTCTTATTCACGCTTCTGTATGAGCCAATTTACACTTGAGCTTCCATTATAACTAAACCTAAGGACTTATTTCTTTATGCTATTTTGTAATTGAAAACATTCAAATGGTTTAAATAAATTATAAAAACTGTAAGAAATAAATAAGAAATATAATTAATTAAATATAATCATTTTATATATTCCTAGAATCAATTTAGGTTTAAAGGGAGAAATATGAAATTTTGTGGTGTTTTCGCGATGTTTTTGGCTAAGAATCTAAGATTTTGACTTTTGACCATAACTTGGGTTCCGCATTTGGTACCTGGAGTCTGAATTTAATGGTGGTGGGGGGGGGGGGGCGCTGCCTGCACAAGTGAATCGGATGATGCAAATGAGCATAAAAGAGACTGTTTGGGTGGTGTAGACCCATTTTTCGTAATAGGATTGTGAAGAAAGGAATTTGAGTTAGCAGATGGTGGAATTACAATAATGGCTCCGAGACAACATTTAACAGATCAATTTTGGTGCAGAGCTGAAACAAGCATATGTCAGGTGAAAGTAGCAAGAGGGCTGAATGTGAGTGCTTATGTGATCTACAGATTGTAAAAACCAATTTCACAGCTTTCCAAAGGTACAGCTTTCCAAAGGTATGGAAGGCCTACAGCTACTGTGGGCTACCATTGGAAGAGCTACAACTTCCTTCTTTTTTTGATTATATTCTTGGAGGAATAACAGTGTTATCCCTACACAGCTGTGATCTGCTGTCTTTGTGTCAGAACCCCCTTCCCCTACCCGTCAAAGGAGGGAACGTTTGAAATGGAAGACATCTTGTGATTGGAGTCAGTAAGTAGATGAGTTCAGATTTGCTTTGCAAATCCCAGGCGTTTTCCGATCTGGAGAAATCTAAGTGCAAGCAGACATTCCCCTTATATTCATGACAGGGACACTAATGGTAGAGGGAGCATCATGGATTGCATTGGCTCTCATTAGATGGACGCTCACACCTCCGAGAGGAAACATCAATGCTAGACGATATAGGGGATATTTGCATTTACAATAGGAATGCAAAACATTTCTCCTACTGACGATAACTCACATCCATCCAGAGCTAGCTGATAGATCGAATAGAATTCAAGAGGAGTTCTGTATATTCATGTCTGGCCAATCTTAGTGACAAGGCCGTCGCGTTGGCGGGACGATCGCCCTGGGCGCCGCGGCCAGGAGGGCACCAATAAAACAAAAAAAATTGGTTGTTGAATCGGAGATTCCGTTTTTTTTTTGTTTTTTTTTGGTTGTAGATTTTCGGGATGGGGGGGGGGCGCAAATATCAAGTGCCTAGGGGCCCTGAGTGGGATTGAGTTTGCGGGGGGGGGGGGCGCCTGGCGAAATCTTGCCCCGGCGCCAACCAACCACGCGACGGCCCTGCTTATTGAGCATACACATAATTGTATATAAAAAAATGATACTATTTATAAAACAATTGTTACAATAGGTTTCAAGGAGTTCAAGTTACTCCTCTTCATCAGGCGATTAAGAACAAAATAAACGAATTCTTAATTTGAAAAGAGCCTCAGGAAGCACGTGTTGGAAGAGGCCAATGGGCAACGCACAAGGCAGGGCCAATCGAATTTGCCAACAGGGCAAATCTGCAGATGCTATTCCCCAATGCAGATATGGATGCTCCCCTGTTGGCAAATTCGATTGGCCCTGCCTTGTGCGTCGCCCATTGGCCTCTTCCAACACGTGCTTCCTGAGGCTCTTTTCAAATTAAAAATTCTTTTATTTTGTTATTAACCGCCTGATGAAGAGGAGTAACTTGAACTCCTCGAAACCTATTGTAACAATTGTTTTATAAATAGCATCATTTTTTTATATACATTTATGTGCGATAGCTTATTTAAATTACTGAATTTCAAGACGCAAGTTAAATCTTCTTCAATGTTTAGTATGTTCTCGGGAGAAGTGTTGCTGCCTCAACCTTCAAGAACTGGAGGAGCTTTAAAGAATAGTGGTTGTTGCTACTATTAACTCCTAGACAACCATATCAACAGCATAAAGCATCGCTGTGAGATCCGAATTGCCGAACATACCCCATTCTGAAATATCTTGGCCAGTGGCGTACCAACGCCTTTGGGGGCCCGGGGCGGGAGTTGTGGATAGGGGCCCCCTAGTCTGACTTTTACAACCAAAAAAAAAAAAAAAAAAGGTCCTCTTGTCTGGATGGGGGCCCCCTCCAAGGTGGGGGCCCGGGGCGGACCGCCCCCCCCCTTGGTACGCTACTGATCTTGGCTACTTAATTTCATCTTTTTTTTTTAACCTCCATGTGGTCATAATTGGAGGAAATTCATTGCTTTCAATGAACTGGAAAATTCGAAGGCTATAACTTTGTTGCCCGGTACACTGTTGTACCCCCTCATTTTATCTTTGTGTCCTAAGCACATGCTTTTGTTGCTTAATGGTTATAGCAATGAATTAGGAACGAACGAAATTTCTCCTTGTCGTCGCGGATCTGATCCATGCCGATATATCACAGAACAGAAGCACCATCTCCCCTACAGGCAAACAGCTGAATGGTATCTTTGTCGACCTTCACTTAACCCTATCGTCATGAGTTTAGTGAACATCCATCTAATCAAAATATAAAAAACATGAGCAGATCAATAATCAGCAGAATTAGCGACTGATCAGATCAGATACATTTGTCATATTTGAATATGGTTCGTAAAATCGATTAATCGGAAAACTTCGATTCATAGTCATCTACTGAGAAGCCTCTTAATGTTTCTGTCAGCATCAATTCGAATATTTGAGTATTTTTTGTTGTTGTTGTTCTGTTTCCTGCTTAATTACGAACTGAATTACTTAATTATGTCATGTATACTTCCTCATCTAATTTTAACTACAGCAGAGTTCCCATCCAATTGATGACGAAAAACAAATTCAAAAGTTAATTAGACCTATATATAAAGAAAAAGTTGCATCCATTTTGTTTCATAAAAACATAAACGAAAATTCCTCTTAAGATTAAGCTTCGAATTGGAACTATTTCTTTTGGAGGCTTTGATGAAGTTATTCCGTACAAAGTAAATAAGAGGTAAAGGTCTGCGATTCCTATTCATAAAACTCTTCCAAAAGATTTAAATATGTTATTTAATTACTTAAATTTGTCAAGGTAATACTATAATAACTGGCAGAATCTTTCTAGTTCTTATACTGTATCTGCCAAATGCTACTTTTTTTTCTTGACAATCTGTGTAGATTAGTTATTTGTTGTAAGTTAAATTCTTTGTCCTTAAGAGAATTACCATTAGTAGTAAGAGCCGTGTAGGCCCGGTAGCCGAGTGGGTAAGGGCGCTTGGCTGCGGGTTGGAGGTGGCGGGTTCGGTTCCCGGCCTCGGCGGAGGGCGGGAATTTTTCCACACTCCATTCTCCTCCAAACGGGTCCTAGGGTCTACCCAGCCCTCTGTAGAATGGGTACCGGGTTTCTTTCCCGGGAGTTAAAGTGGGCGGGCGTCGGGCTGACCTCCCGACCTGAATCTAGTCTCGTTGGTCTCGAAACACTGGGAGCCTTACCTCCCGCGCTCCCGTGGGCCTGCATGGCCTATTTATAGGACTGCTTTTAAGTAAGAGCCGTACTGAACAGTTTTGACTGTTTTTATTGGTGTTAGAAACATGTAATACATATCAAAATAAATTAATGTAATGCTTTCCTTTTTTTAATTAAAAAGAAAATTGCACATCGTTTACAGAAATAAGGCTCGATGCTAGTACGAAATAGTACTAGCTTTAGTACTAAACTTTAGTATAGTGCCTCACTGATACGGCGGATGGTACCACTCACGCCGTTCTTGCTACAGCGCTACTAGTAGGCAATAATAGCAAAATCGCCCACGAAAACATGAGCGAATTGTCGAAAGTTTTCCTTCTGCCCGAGACATAACATGTATATAATGAAGAAAACAGAAATATACAATAATGCAAAATGGTCATTACCTAGAATGAATGATGTAATTATCATGAATATTATCATGGTTCCTTCACCTTACTTACATTATATTTTTTTTTATTGTTTCACGAAAGCATGAAAAGGAAAGGATGTTCGGGAAGTTTATAAAATGTTTTCTCAATTACTAAAGTTTAAGAATGTTCAAATAAGTTTCTGTTTTAAAATAAATTTAACGTGCATAAAGATGTGTAAGAAAAAATGTACCTAAGGTTAAATTAACCTTATGTTTAAGGTTAATTTAATAATTAAATAAGGTTCTCGCCTCCAGTATAACTTTATCATCATGAGAATCTGAGACTGCTGTTTCTGCCTTATTAGGCGTCATCAATCAGGTTTAGTCTTGATGATAGCTTAGGATGCGAGAACCTTATTTAATTGTGTGCATTTTGAACTTTATGTTTTGTTTTAATAAACAAGGTAGGGATAGCGATTAGTAAACCAATCACAGTGCTTCGCAACGGCTTCTGAGTCACCTTTACTTTAGAATAGACTGCGCCGGGGTGGTCTAGAAAGTGTTCGCGCGAGTCTGTTTGCGACCCCATGCTATCATACCCATCCCTATTCATATGGAATAATCGTCATTCAAACCTTGTTAATACACTGAATTCCTAATAATGATTTAAAAAAAACACCATAAAAAACTTAAGTTGATGAGGGGATCGAACCCACCACCTTCGCGTTATTAGCACGACGCTCTAACCAATTGAGCTAACAGGCCACCTACAACTGAGCTAAAAGAAGCCGTTGCGAAGAATTGTGGGATATGTGTCCACAGACAGACAAACCAAGGATATAAGGCGTCTTTCAGAAGCCTAAAAAGCAATGATCTTCAAACGAAAAGATTTTTTTTTAAAAAAAGAAGGAATTAATTCTCTATAACGAAGCATTGAAATCAGAATGTCCTTGTACGGTTTGAGGGAGACGTTTTGATATTCGTTAGTAATATAATAACTGTGTTAATCAGTTTATATAGCTTCAAACCAGAGCTAGTAAGAGTCACCCAAATAACCTGGATATGGGTTAAACTTACAAGTATCGAAATTGCAATACGACAATAAAATTTAATAGAGAAATTCAACTTTTAAGCGAAAATTTCACGTCAGTACTTCTTTCGGAATCTAAAATTTGTTTCGTAATGTTTTTATAGGTGATGAAATAAATAAATAAATAAAAACAAACAAAATAGTTGTGGAGATTGTAGTATCTTATGAAAATAACTTTTTCCACATTATTGTAATTGGGTTAAATTACGTTCACGCCCTTCCACTAATTTTGCTGGAAAAAAAATTGCATTTATTTATATTTTCAAAGAAGGATTAATTAAAGATTTCCATATTTTTCTACGCAACTCCGGATAGTGTGATTTTGCTAAAATATCGACTTTTGCTAAAAAAAATAAAAAATAAAAATAACTCAATAAATGTAGTAGCAGCAGTGTATCGTGAAAAATTCGTTATGAGATTCAAAGTCGTAAATCGAAGACATTTTTTTTTTCTCTATATTGTAAAAATAACGAAAGGAAAAAATTACATCTGTGGAATTATTTCTAGAATTGGAATTGAATAATTCACTCTCGTTTTTGAATCAGTTGACAACGAACTGTGAAATACCAGTAAACACTTGAATTGCAGCAAAGAGCAGGTCTGCATATGTAGGGAGAGTAGGTCAGAGCAGTGCAGTTACGGTGTTCCCATTGAATGAGTCACTCGATTCGAAATGGGGCGAGGGAGGGAAGGTTGGATATCAAAGGAAAAAAAAGATGGATGCCCCCAGGCAGATGCCTTCCCTGTTCTATCACCTCGACTCTTCACCTGCAACATGGACGGTAAACGGAAAGACATTTTTAATTTCGAAAATAAATCAGCGAGCTCCCAACATTTTTCTTCAGTCAATCTTCGAGAAGAATTATAATAAATTATCATTTATATTTAATATATTCACTAGAATAATATTTGACATTAATAATAACTTTAAGATTTGCAAGGTCATATATTTCAAAACAACACACTAGATGGCGTCACTTTCCAATGGTATACAGGCAGGTCCAAACACGACCACGTGACAGCCATTCTAGTTAGAAGTTTTCATCAGTAAATATACAATATTAATTAAAAAATAAAAATGAAGTTGTTTCATCAATATCTACTTTTACTTAAACAATATTAAACTATTTGTGTATAATTATTAAACATTTAATTCTTAACGTCACTTGTTTTCCATCACGGATCGACTGGGATCAAACCTTCGACATTTCTTTTTATTTCATAAGTTAAATAGCAGTTGAATGTTTTCACATTCTGCATGAACTTTCTTATTGTAGCTTGTAGTATCTACAATTGTTTTTATGTGATTGTCTATTCATAGGTTGAAAAGTATACTGTTAAGAGTATTCATGACCATCTCTAATATTTGCAAATTTGAAGGTATTTGCCTTAATACAGAGATACCGAACTTTACGATTCCTAATTACTTTTACTTTGATTAAAGTAATAATAAGTTTGTGTATTGGTTTTTCCTTTAATTTTTATGTTTTCTATATAGTATGGTATAGTGTATCCAGTGAGGCCCATGGGAGCACTGAAGGTAAGGCTCCCAAAGTTCAAGACGAAGATGATATCCGGTGACCAATCTAACGTTCCCTCAGCTAAATCAGTGGAAAAGGAACCAGATAACCGTTCTACAGAGGGCTGGGTGGACTCTGTGACTCCAACTGGAGAAGGATTTACCAGGGAAAAATAAGTGATCTTTAATGTTATTCGAACCCGGCTCTTCTAGCCCATAGTCAAGTGCATTGCTATTTGCTACCAATGCAGTTTTATGCAAACATTTATAGTATGACAGATAAATGGCGACTAACGAGATTTCTCGAGATTCACGTCACGTCCGAGACAATAGACTCTTTCCGAGGTTTGAAAAAATGTAGAACTGACTGTATCAGTAGCTAAATGCTACTCGATGAATTTATTATAAAAAATAAATTGAAGAAATACAAGGCTGATGAAGCCTTGTATTTCTTCACATTATTATATATATATCTCTGCACGTTAAACTTAAAAAAAAAAAAAAAAAATCGATGAATTTATTGTTTGACTGTTTTTAGAGTTATGAAAAATAGACTAAAATAAAGCATTTCCCCGTATTTCATTTCATTTAAATTTGTCAATGAAATTAAAACAAATTGAAACGAAACATTTTAGCACAATTCTTTTTATTTTTTGTGATTAGCAAATGAAATTATTGTGAAATGTGCATTTGTGCCTATTTCAAATTCATTAATGCAATGTTGCATTTTAAATTTTGAATGAATTGTCTTAAATGAAAGTATTTACATTCTCCCGGTTTTTTTTTTTACTTTATAATTTTTTTTTTCCTGTTATCTTATTATTTTATGTTTTTGGATCAGTATGTTTGGCTCTTCTGCCTAATATTGTGGCCCTGAAAAGGATCTTTAAAGGAAAATTGGGGCTTTTTAATTTTTTTCTTTTAGCTGTTGTTTCCTTGTAAATAACTGCATGAATTGGATGCTTTGTTAAATGGCAAGTAATAATTTCGAATCCTGTACTTGGCTTCATTCTGTAAAATTATATATTTAAAATATTTGCCGAACCTTTCATTGACAGATGAAATCTTTTAACTGTATATTTCTACATAATGAAGCAAAGAAAGGAATTATAAATTACTATTGCTGTTTTCAAGTATTGTCGGAGGAGTCGTCCAGTGGAACAACATTCTTGCTAAATGTATGAGAGATCCTCCATTAACTAATTCCCTCTAATTCTTGTAATATAATTTTGCATGCTGCTGTGTGGACATTTTGCGAGAAGCCTCGGAAAGAAGCTATTGTCTCGGACTTAACGTGAATCTTGAGAAATCTCGTTCGTCACCACTGATCTGTCAAACTATATGTATTTTTAAGTGTGTCTATACCACTCTAGCCCAAGCCTAAGGGTGATATTGCCTACTACATCATTTTCTAGTGCTGTGCAAAAATTTGTACAGTTAGGATATCATGCTGCATGGCTAATTGATTAGGTGCCTACATGTATCCTGTAGTAAACAATGAAACTTTTGAGATATTTTAACATTACCGGTATCACAATTGATTTTATCATAGTAGAGCGTTTTCTTTCACAAAGGATAATAACATAATGATTACTGAGAAGAATGACATTTTATATTTTTAAATTTTTATTATAGGGTAATGCTGATAAAATTCAATAAGGATGTAGCCCAGTCCAAAAGGATAAGAAAAAGCAATATGTAGCAGTGCCCACTTCTGAGATACAGTCCTTACCTCCACATTTTTTTCAAACTCCTAAGACTGCAAACAGTTGAAGCTGTCTAACAGTAGATTCTCAAAATTCTCACCTTCTGCTTTGAAACAGTCTGTGCACCAGTCTTTGGTGAGGTTGCTAGATACAGTATCTGGCCAAAAGTTTTATTTTCAGATCTTTCAGAACTGTCCTTTTTGCATTGGTCTTCTTTTTTCTGATAAGATAACTTCCATTTTTTTGGAGAAAATGTTGAAATGTTGTTTTGGAATTTTTCACCATTCCTTCAGAAACGATAGTCCTGTTGTACCAGTTGGCCTGGCATGCAGTTGGCATTTCACCTCGTCCTAAAAGGTTTTGAAAGTCAGTATACATTACGAGAGTTCTGCTTAAGACAGGGAGGTAACAACTGTTTGGAAAACTGTCTCATACAGGAGTACTTTTCAACCAATATTTAACGATTTTTTGTTTTTTCCTTTTGGGCTAATGAATGTATCTATTTTTAAGTCTTCTGTTTCCGAATCATCCTATTGCCTTTTCCTTTCTTATGAACTCGTAGTGGTTTTGCAAAATTGCCTATTTAGAACAGTGATTCCTACAATGGCTTACTTAGTTTACTCAGAACAGCATGGATGAAGCTCAATAAAATAATCTATCCTTTCAAAATAATTGTAATTATTTTTAATACAAAATTCTTTATTAATTTCTCATATCAATCAGAAACTTCAACAGTTTTGTAAAATAAAAATGAATAACAGTGATTGGATTGTTATAATTCTTAATAAAGAAATGAAACGTAATCATATCAAACCAAACATCAGTCATAAATAAAAATAAATCTCTTTAACTTTTATTTTTATTTCGTATTTTGATCATTTGTGCAAGATCAATTTATACAATATTTAAAACAAAGAGAATAAAAGCTATATGTACATATTACAAAGATCAATTTACAAATTCATGTTTTTAAAAATAATAATAAAAGTAATACAAAGCATTTACAAGTTTTATAAATACACACTAACATTGTACAAAATTGTATTTACATATTTGCAGGAAGCTTCACAGCACAAACAAAAAGGTATTTAATTGGATAGGAAAAAGAAACAAATAATGGAATAATACACTGTCATTCTTTTCTTTTTTTTTTATTTTATTTTTACTTCATTTTTCTTCACTTTTGCAAGCAAGCAAAAAAAAAAAAAAAGTGAATTTATACAAACTTTTTATAACACGTAATGAAAGAGAGAAGCTTCTGTGCTTGGAATGACAGCAATATTTTTTTCCCCCCCAACAACACTGATAGTTTGCTTACAACTGTTACCACGATATGACACTTACAAAATATCAGAAAAGAAGATAATTATAATGTGAAGAATTCTTTTCCTTTATATTGTTTAGGTTTGTGAGACTTATTCTTAAAGTAATGGCGTGAAACATGATCTATATAATTTGATGAGATTTAATTTAGAGAGAAGCTTATTTTGATTTAGAAAAACTCAGAAAAATAAAACTGAAGAAATGAAATAATTTCGAATCATGATCCAAACTTTTATTGTTAAACTTAGCTATAAAAGTTCCGGATGTAAGATGATGTTATTTTGACGTAGTTGATTAAGAGTAGTAACACTCAAAAAACAGGACTAGTTTGTCATAGTTGCTATCGGGACAATGACGATGAATACTTTTCTTGACAAGAGTAATGGACAATATCACCTGACGGATAATGAGCAAAGGCACTGGAAATACAATAAAAAAGAGAAATATATATATATATATATTTAAGAAGCAAAACAAAAGGAAAGCAAGCTGATTTTTTTTCCCCCTTAGTATTTAACAATCTTGTAATATAATTATTATTTTCATTTCTTTTATATGATATTGTAGCAGATAGGCCTCATGAAATCACATCTTAATGAAAACCTCTTAATGAACATATAAATTTGGCAATACCACAGGAATTTTAAAGCTGAAGTAATTATTCAGAGATAGTTAAATTATCAACTATATAATGCATTCAGATCTAATTTGTGCTTCCCCCCTCCAAAAAAAAGAAGAAGAAATAAGCTTATCTAAACATGGGGATAAGCTTGCTTCTTCCAAAATTCTAAAATAAAAATGCATCTAAGCAAATAAACTTGAATTAGAACAAAAATTAAAGTGAGCATTAACGCTTAACCTAATTAGATTTATATCTATTATATTAATGTTTACTTTAGAAATATATTATTACTTAAGTTTTATATTGTGGTGATGCAAGTAGCCTATGACCAAAATTTATAATTCTCATTTAGGATGAAAATACAGAGCCTTATTTCACCACTTGATAATCAACTAAGAATTGCCACATATGAATTCGAAATTATGAATTCATAGTTGTATAGGCAAAAGGGGATAAGTAGCCAAAATTAGAAGTTGAGAAATAGGCAAAAGAGTAGTCAAGAAACAGTGAATTTTATCTGTCATCTCAAAATGCTTACTTGTTCTGCACAAATATTTCATGAATGTTTATATCTCCATCCATTTGATGCAGCATCAACATATGAATTATTCTAAGACATAGTCTTGACTTAACATTGATCGAGTTATCAAGAGTAACAAATGGATAATTTTTTTAAGAGGAAAATAAATTACAAAGTAACTTTTGATCATCAAATTAAAGCAAGAAACAAAAGCTTAAAAATTCAATTTCTTTGTTTTTAATTTACAACTTTTTAACCATCCAATCAAATGCAATTCTAATGAGAATCTACAAGATTTATTGTATTAATCTATCAGGTTCCATAACCCACTGTTTTACTCTAAATAAAAGTCAATAATTCAGTGTTCATGTTAGCATTTGAGGGTTGCATGGAAAAACAGGCACATCCCACAAATTACAGGAGTTAACTGTCAAAAATGAATACTAGCACAATGTATAATTTTTGAATCATCACTGAAAGAAGCTTTACTAGCTTCTATTTTCTTACAAAAGCAAAAAATCAGCTGTTTCTAATTGCTGTAAAAAAACCCTCATCCCAAATTCCTTTGAACTTATGTTATATTGATTGATTGTTGCAACCAATAAATGTTTATTAAACAAGTAGAAGATAATAACTCATGATGTGGGGAAAAAAACAAAAACAACATAGATTTGTGGAAAAAGAATCTACGAAGAAACATCTTAATGACTGACAGGGTGTTTGAATAGAAACAGTACTATTATTTACACAATAGGAAATTGAGATTGGCTGCTGTAAATTAGATTACTGCTTTTGCTAAATATTAATAATTTTATACTTTTTCCCCCTAAAAATTGTTCTGTATTAAAATGCTGCTAATAAAAGTATTTATATATTATAATAAGTTTTTGAAGTTTTAAGAGCTTTTCAGGTAAAAAAAAAATGTTACACTATACTGTACTAGCATTCTTAATAATGACAATGAATAGTAAAAAGGAAGAATTAAAACTTAAAATACTTAATAAAAATCATCTTTCTGATTATTTTAATTTTTTTTTTTTTTATTAATTTTAGTCTAAACTTGCTCCTGTTGTAAATTGAGCTTTTCAAAAATTTGGTAATTATTGATATAATAAAGTCATTTGTTCATCAAGCTCCTATTAGTTTATGTTTTATTCATTATTTGAAAGACAATAATCATAATTCATTGACATAGTTCAATCATATTATCAAGAACTTAATGCATTTTTTTTTTAAAGTTTTCTGGAAAAAAGAAATCTCTTTAAAGTACAATGGGTGCAGAAATTTAGCCAAAGTATCCATAAAATAAGAATGGGAAAAAAAAATATTATTGGCATTTTTTTTAAAGTTTTGTTACAATCCAATAAAAACTGTTAAATAACTTTAACAGGCAGATATATGATATAGTGAAGAAAATGTAAATTGTTTACTTATGTACAGTTTTGTATTTTCTTCACTATCTCAGAATCCTTCTTAAGTAGATATGTACCTGTTTTCCATTTAGGCATTCATTTATTTTATTGTTTTTTAATGTGAAAATGACGAATATTTGATACGAATGTATTAAAACTACACATTTTTTCTTTACAAAAAGAAAAGTAGTAAGAATTAATAGTTAAGAGCAGGCCTCTTTCTACAAATTTGGGCCCCCCTTCAAGAATCCGTAAAGCCCCCCCCCCCCCCATAATGAAAAAATTGGAATAAAATAAAGGCCTTTTAAAACAGCCTCAGCTTTTGGGCCCCTTAAGAGTATGGGCTCCCCCATCCTCCCTGCATTGCAGGGTTTCGTAGTTTATATAAAGGGAGATTGAAAAGTAACGCACAACAATTTTGTTACAGATATTATTATGGTCCGGACATTTAAATTGTGAAAGATAGTTAGTTTGAATCTTGCATTACAGAGAGCAATTGCTCAATCAGGTGTCGCCCTGACGGAATGAGCGTGAACTTCTGAGTTACGATGGCACGTTGGCTAGCATCGTTGACTTGTGAAGAGCAGCGAAGTGTAGTTCATTTTCTGTGGGCAAAACAAAACCCCCGAGTGAAATCCACAGAGAAATGTTGGAGGTGTATGGTGCTGATTGTCTGGACAGTAGCAACATTTCCAGATGGTGCAGGTTCTTCGAAGAGGGCTGAGTAAACCTTACTGATGAAATGCGTTCCATCTGACCAGTGGCCGCTGCAACACCACCCAATGTCACAGGCACTGAGGCAGCAATTCGAAACGATCAGCACATCAATCTGCAGACCTTGACACAACAATTCAACATTTCTTACAACACAGTGGACAACATTGTGCATGACAGATTGAAATTTCGCAAAGTCAGTGCATGCTGGGTACCCAAAGATCTGTCAGATGTACAGAAGGGCCAGAGAATGATGTCATGCCTGGACCACTGGAGCATTACGCTGAAGAAGGTTATGACTTTCTGGAAGGTGTAGTGACTGGCGATGAATCTTGGGCCAAAACAAAGCAGGCGAGTGTAGCATGGAAACATTTTGGGTCTCCGCCACCGAAGAAATTCCAAATCACCCAATCAGCGAAAAACGTTCTGGTGACGGTGTTCTGGAACATGCATGGCATACTCTAGGCGGAGCTTCTTCCAACCGGAACGACTGTGAATGCCGCAACCTACGCTAGAACACTGACCAAGTTGCATCATGCCCTTCGAAACAAATGCCCTAACAGAGACACTGCAAATGTCAAGACTTCTTCATGACAATGCTCGTCCCCATGTCACGGCTTCTGTTCATGAAAAAATTGAGAAATTTGGCTGGGAGGTGCTCCAATATCCACTCGATAGTCCAGACCTCGCACCATCTGACTTTCACCTCTTTGGACCACTGAAGAAATTCCTAGGAGGTCACTGCTTCGGTTGGAATGAGAAGCGGTTGTGAGCAGGTGGCTATGATCCCAGGAAACGGAGTTCTATGAACGAGGAATACTAAAGTTGGTGTCACAATGGAAGAAATGTGTCGAGAGACTTGGTTCATATGTTGAAAAATAGGTAACACCTAAAGTTTGTTTGTGCATTATTTTTTTTCTTACCTATTAAATATTTTGCAAAAAACAATTGTTGTGCGTTACTTTTCGATCTCCCCTTGTAGATCCGGGCCTGTTTAAGAGAATCTTTCCTTCTGCTCTAGGTTGACAAAATAATGACAAATTATTAATATAAATTATCAATTATTAATCAAATTACTCACCTATTTGCTATTCTTTTCTTACAAGCAACACAAATATTGACTTCTGTTATTGTGATATTTTGTGACTGGTGATGAATTCGTTGTTCATTAACCTGAAAGATTTAAATTAAATGGTAAAATTATTTTTAAAAATTTTAAAGTAAAAAAAAATACTCAATTCATTAGCTTTCAGATTGCTTCTAAATTATAACTTTTTAAACTTCATCAAATACCTATTTGCTTGTATTTATTTATAAAATTTCTGAGAATGTAATGTTTGCCAGAATAAAAATCACAAGGAATCTATATAATTGTATTTAGCAATGTTTGGTAACTGGCTTCAGGATCATTACATTTAAAAGTAATTCAAATTAAATTCAATATCACATATCCAAAGTAATAAGAATGATTACAAAATAACTTCCATAATCTGAGCAAAGTGAATGGAGATGTATGCAATGCAGCAAGTTCTTCAAGAGTTTTTTTTTTTTTTTTTTTAAACTGTTGCTTCTCATGAAATAATAATAATATAAATGAAATTATAAACTCACAAAATGTATAGCTAATCCAAGACAACATACTTCATTCACTTGGCCTATGGTTAATAAGATCCAAAATTACATAAGCATTGGTAATGGCCAAATCACACGGTCATATTTTTCGTCATTGTTTTGCTTCATAGAAATGGTCAATTTTTCCAGTGAAGTGTACCTATCATTGTTTTTCACTGTAAACCAATCACACGATAGAAGATGAAATAGTGCATATGATTGGTAGAGTTTTAGCCAATCAGAATAAGGCTGGAAAGGTTTTGGTGGCAAATCCAGGCATTTCCCAGTTACGAAAAGATTGCAAGTGTAGATCTTACTTTATTAATAGCATAAAGACAAAATGGCTCCATCATCACAAATTTTAATAAACTCTTCCTCAACATGTTTCTGATATATATTATCCATTTTCATAGATAATAAATACAGAAAAACAAAAATCTCAAAACAAAAGTCGTATAAATGTACCCAATGAAATATGCATTCTACTGTCAACAGATTCTTGCAATTACAATAATAGCATCACGAACCATATTATAACAAATCGTTATTTAGTAAGTTTGTAAGTTTCGGAATCTCATATTCCTATTTAATAGTTGATTGTTAAATTTCATAATCATTAGATTATTCTTCTTTCATTTTAAAACAATATCTGTTGTTATCTTTTGAAATAATTTAAATCTATTTCTAACTACAAGTATGAGTAGAATTATTAAATAAACGATCTTACATTGCCGAATTCATCAATTGATACCACTTAACCCTTTTAAACAAAGACTGCTGTGACTAAACTGTTGAATATACTTTTTATGACAAGTTGCACATTCCAATTTATATACCACTCCATATATCCTTAGTATTTAATAACTTATTAACTATTCTAATATTTCTTTATTTTTTCTGAAACATCCCTAAAATATAGTATAGTCATAATTTTTAGTTCACGAAAATCCGCAACTTGCAACCTCTTAATTATCTCAATTTTCCTTTGAGATCTATCGAATTTGGTACAAACATTGAATATCATGAAAAAGACATAAAGAAAATGCACATGTCCTTTTTCCATGTTTCATTTTTGTATGTGAAACTCTCCTACACTGAATATCATCTTCAACACAAAAATTATTCATTAATAATAAATTTATAGCATCTTGAATCTGAATATTCGACGCAATTTTTGAAGCTCAAAAAAGAGTTTTATAAAAACAGATCATTTGTATACTAATGAGTGATTGGAATAAAAATCAAGCAACCAACCTGTGAAGTATGTTTAATTTTAACCGTCCACAAAACAACAAAACAATCTATCCAAAAAAACATTAATATTTTATTTTCATCTAATTGTTTAATATAAAAAATCCTCATTACCTGAATTTCTAAATAAAAAAATATGTTGTTCTATATGATTCTCATTTATAATTATAAATATTATTATAATAATTTATTATTTATTAAATTATTCTCCCAAATTAAATGATCATCGGAATGATCATTTTCCCCCCAATGCCTGGGCTCTGGTGCTTTTGCCAATGGCCTCGACAAAGTGCTAGCTATTTTTAAAGCTTTTTAGAGCCATGAACCAATCAGCAATGAGATCTGAAACTTCGGATTTTCATATTTTTTTTTAGAGTTAAAATCATGTTTCCGATAATCAATTTCTGTAGAATTTTAAGTGACTTTTATCAAGCTGTCAGTCTGTTCGAAATTAATTGTATTGTAGCATCTCTACTATTTAAGCAGAAGCAGAGTGAATTTCGATTCAAAAAGCGACAGTCCCACAGTCCCTGCAAGCATAAGAAATGAAAAATCTCTTTAAACAAATTGACATCTGCACATTCTGACGCATAGAATTAATTTATTTCAGTAAAAATATTGTTTATTTTTGAAAGATAATCTCCTCACTGTGATACTTAATTCATAATAGCCTTGGATTCAACCAAAGCAGTGGCCAAATGGTGCCGGCCGGCTTCTTTGCAACTGACTGTGGCCAGTTCTGATTGGAGCTCACTAATGATCATCATTGAAACAACCTAACTTTTTAGAATGGTTACTAGAATTTTTCAATGATGGGATCAGTGACAAAAATGATCAGTGATGCAACTCGCATGATCATAGACCCGCCAAGATGGGGTCAGTGATCAAAACCATGACGAAAAATATGCCGAAAAATATGACCATGTGATTTGGCCATAAGTATGAAATCTGACACTAATGTAAATCCTAAAAAATCACTGGATTAATAGTAAAATTTTTGTTAATTGTTTCATATATGAAATATATAAATATCTAGCCTAACTCTGCCAATGCTTAGAATGACTTTCTTGTTTGCCGTTGCTTTCATCTTTATCCAAACACTGATAATAATGTAGTAAGATGATGATCTGATTTCACACCAAGAAAAATGATAATCTCAAGAGCTACAACAGTGAAGAAACCTTTTTAAAATATCAGTATTAAATGTGAACATCATAGAAAACAATAAAATTATATTTTCAATGAAATGTTTATAATATTGTCATCAAAGTTGATAGGATTAATAGAACAGAGTTAACTATGGTTCACGCTGCATGTTGACTGTTGAAATAATGTAAAGAATTTTAATTGTATCTTGGTAACAATATCATTGCTGAATGTTCCTAACAATTAAAGTTGAGAATGATCACTGTTCTTATCATTTTCACTTTCTTTCGTGAAACTATAGATGGTTAATCAGGACCAGGAATTAACTGGAAATGCATTAGTTAACTACTGCATTAGTTTCTTATGGCTTTCCAAGGAATTATAAGGCCTTTCCAGATAATTTCAATTACTTAAATAGGAATTAAATGATAACTAAAAAATATTATCTAATATTTTTAACCCACCCATCAATTGTCTAAAACCTGAGTTAGCATATAAACCCAACACAAAACAATGAATATTAATATAGATAGATATTGATTTGCCATCAGAAATGAGGAATTTTAATTAGATCAAAATGGTAGCATTACAATCTGCTTCCGCTTAATGCACGTAAAACATCTTAAAAAATAATAATTTTAAAATATGTCAATTGATTTTATAATTTGCAACTAATTTTTAAGAACTTCAAGGCAATAAGAAGGTGTTAATGTTCCCAAAGTTTCATCCAAATCATGTATTAATTATATGTAAATTATAATTTTGTGTAATATACGATTACATAAAAAGCATCCAGACATGTCTTTGTATCTCAAAACACTTTGGTGCTTTTACATTAATTTTATACCTTTCTCATGGTCTAGCAATACTATAGTCTCCTAAAAGAAAGATTATTGGATTTCTAATTTTATTACATTTCTTTATATTAGAAACTAAATATTAACATTTTTAAAATATGACATAATTTCCTAGAATCTTCTAAATTAAATATCTTCTTATTAATAAATGAAAAACAAATCTCATATATCTTCTAAAAATTCAATATTTCTGTCTTGTAACCAAAGACTTTCTTCAGGAAAAAACCTTACACATAACTTAAAGAGTAGGGAATTAATGTCCTCCTTCTTACCAGTGAACAAATTTAAATAAACAATAATCATGAATGCTACTATTACATTAATACCTCATTTGTCTCATGTTATTATATTATTGACTCCTTGATTAATATTATTACTAATTAACATTATTATATTATTATTAATTCTTTGACAATCATTGTTATGTATAATGATTATGTATAATGTTTCCTCTTAAGTTTGTATAATGTTTTTCCCTGAAGAAAACCTTTGGTTAAAAGACAGAAATATTGAATTTTTAGAAGATATACGAGTTTTGTTTTTCATTTATTGACATAATTTTCTTTTTTTTTTTTTGCATTACATTTTTTTTTAGAGAATACTGTACTTGTTACTTTTGAAAAACCATTACTTACTTGTAGATTTTCAGCAAGCAATAAACTCCTTAAGACTTGGTAAGTTCTTCTTTCAACTACTTTTTGCTTCAAAATGTAATCAATAAATGATTTCATGTTCTGAATAGGAACATTTTCAGGAAGAATCTCCATAGCCTAAAAAAAAAAAATGTAATTAATTCCAAATTTTAAATAAGTAGAAATAATATCATTTTAGAAACTTTAATGAGGTTGTGCAATTATTAAAGTAGGTGTAATAGTAATTAAGAAAATGAAAAGTAATGGCTTTCTAGCAATTTTTCAGAAATAGTAAAGAAATATAAAATAAAAAGAATAAGATAATATTCAAAGTAATAAATTAATAAATAAGAAGAGAACAACAAATAATTAAATAAAGTAAAAAAAAAAATTAATTTGTTCATTTTTGAAAAATGATTTATTTTCTTGGTTGTTAATCTGCATTAAAGTAAATCTAAACAGGACCACTGCAAATTATAGTTACAGAAACTTAAATTCAAATAGTGTATATATAAGTACAACTAAGAGAATAAAAAATTTATACAGAGAAATATAAATATGATGTTCAAATTAAGATAACTCTTGATAGCAAGTTATAAAATTTTACGCATTTTTTTTTTCTGGTTTGCAATATTTTAACTAATATAAGGTATAAATATTTTATACCTTCACTGGATCTATTTTGTTAGGATGCTCCTGGAGAAGTTCCAGTGCCATTTCTAAGTTGGCTTTAGGCTTTCCAAGCCAAGGAGCACTGCTGTCAATGAGAACATTGGCAGGAGGACAGACATACATTTTCAGAAGCATTAAATATACCTAAAACAAACAATACAATTTATAATTAGCATTAATCTTTTAATAGTAAATTAAGTTAAATCTAATAAAAATAAGCAATTCAAAGTTTGAAATTAGTTATTTTGTGGTTGATTGAGAATAGAGGATTTAGAAAATCATTTTAGGGGCTATAATTTAACTAGAAATTTTAAAAATAAAAAACTAATTTAAACATTAAAATTATAATATATGAGAATATTTTATTGAAAAAAATTACATCTTGATTTCCTTCTTTTTTAGGATCATAGTTTTTGTTACAATAATCCGAAGCCTGAGCATAGTTTTTAAGTACATGACAATAAATGGCCAGAGCTGATTCATGATGACCTAATTTACCCAACAGAATGGCTCTTTCTTGGAAAAGACCTATAAATAATAAAAATTAAAACAATTAATAACAATGCAGTTGCCTACAAAATATGAAAATATTAAATAAATGATGACAATAAATATCTTCTGCAATATTATATCAACTTACAATCATGAGGAAAATGAACTAGTAGCATTTCAGGGACAAATTCAAAAGATGTCTCCAAAAAGAATACTAATTTCTTTCTTAAATCTCCAAGTTCTCCATTTTCACAATCGGCAACTGGTTCTGGCTCGGCTGAAATCAAATACAAAAATATTTAATTGTCATTTCAACAAACACAGGAGCAAAATACACAGGAAAATGTGCTTCTGCATCTATTTATTAAGTTAATAAAAAATTGTAATATATATTCTGGCTCATTAGCTTCCTGGATACCATTAAAAAATAATAATAATAATAATAATAATAATCCAACACCCAGAACATATGCCTCGTTTCCTCACACAGGGTGTCACATACCTACAGAGCAAGAACACTGAAACAGCGCAACCTGCAAACTACCGCCCAATCACTTGCCTCCCCACACTTCACAAACTCCTCACCTCCTGCCTCGCAGACAAGATCTACACACACATCGAGACATATAACATTCTTTCCGAACAGCAGAAGGGCTGTCGCAGGAATTCCCAGGGTTGTAAGGAGCAACTCCTTATTGACTCTGTAATCCTGCGCCAGGCACGCGCGAAGAATAGGAGCTTACATATCGCATACATCGATTACAAAAAGGCATTTGATTCTGTCCCTCATTCCTGGCTCCTACACATTCTTCATATCTACAAAATACACCCCAAGATCACGGCATTCTTAGCTGCCACGATGAAGAGTTGGAACACAACATTACACCTACGCACCTCCAACACCTCCATCACTACAGATCCCATTCCCATAAGGAGAGGTATTTTCCAGGGAGACTCCTTGAGTCCTCTTTGGTTCTGCCTCGCCTTGAATCCACTGAGCCATATACTAGATAACACAAAACACGGTTATAGGCTTACCACAGGCACTGTGACACCATATAAAATCACACACTTACTCTACATGGATGACATTAAACTCTATGCCACAAACAATGCACAACTTACTAATTTACTACAAGCCACCACACAGTTCACCAAAGACATTGGGATGGAATTTGTAATTGACAAATGTCGCAAGTTACACTTAATACGTGGGAAGACTTCGAATTTGGAGGGTTTTGAACTAGACCATGGTTTGGCCATCCAATCCATGGAACAGGGAGAGACCTACAAGTACCTGGGCTTCCAGCAAGCGCGCGTCATTGACAACGCAAACATCAAAAATGCACTGAAGAACACATACCTTGCTCGAGTTCACAAAATCCTCAAAACACAACTCAACGCCAGAAATAAAATTAAAGCTATCAACACTTTTGCCGTTCCCACACTAACATATTCGTTCGGCATAATTCCATGGACAAACACCGAACTCGAAGCACTACAACGCGCAACACGCACTACATTCACGAAACACAACATGCACCACCCCAAGTCCGCTACGGAAAGGATGACTCTTCCCCGCAAGGAGGGAGGCCGAGGACTCATCAACCTCATCACCCTACACGAAAAACAAGTACATACACTTAGGGAACATTTCCACCAAAGAGCAGAAGACTCCTCACTTCACTCAGCCATTGTCAAGGCTGACACACACCTCACACCCCTGAACCTCGAAAACTCTTCTCCAACACTCACCACCCCTGACACCCACACTCAGCAGCTGCGTGAATCATGGGCTCGTAAGGAACTCCATGGCAGACATCATCACGAACTCAGCCAGCCTCATGTCGACATGGAAGCGTCGAACAGATGGCTGACGAGTGGTGAGCTGTTTGGGGAGACCGAAGGATTCATGATCGCAATACAGGACCAAGTCATCTCCACACTCAACTACAAGAAACACATTCTACACGATGCAAACACACATGACGACAAATGCAGGAAATGCCACACTACGCATGAGACGATCGACCACATAATATCAGGCTGTCCCCTTCTCTCTCAAACAGACTACCTCCACCGACACAATCAGGTAGCGTCGATCGTTCATCAACAACTAGCACACAAACATTCACTTATTAAGAACACGGTCCCGTACTACAAGTACATACCACAAAGCGTGTTAGAGTCACCCTCATATAAACTATACTGGGACCGCCCCATTCACACAGACAAAAACCATACATCACAACAGACCAGACATCACACTTGTTGATAAGGTCAACAAACAGACCTATCTAATTGATATTGCAGTGCCTATCAGCAAGAACATGCAGAAAACTCACGCAGACAAGATCAGTAAATACACTGATCTAGCACACGAGCTCCAGAAGCAGTGGAGGCAGGATCGAGTACGTGTTGTACCCATCGTTCTGTCTGCCACTGGTCTGGTGCCTCACACATTGCACCACAGTCTCAGCACACTAGGACTTCACAAAAACACTTATGCACAACTGCAGAAGGCTGTGGTACTCAACACTACACGCATAGTTAGGAAATTTATGGACACAAGCACACATCCCTAATCATTCTTGCACACATCTTTACACTTGGCAGTATGTGCTTTGGTCCTTGACCCGCCATATTGTTTTTGCTGGGGAAACCCAAGGTTTGAAACATACAAACATAATAATAATAATAATAATAATATATAAAATTATATAATATATATAATAATATATAATAATATATAAAAAATAATAATAATAATAATACTTTGATTTATATAAGCCTACATTTTAGTTTACTTTCACAAGCTGCAAACAGATTAGACTTGATTGGAAGTGTACAAAGAATATCAAAGTGTGAGATGGTTATTATATTCTGACAATACCACAAAGTGCTGTATCAGTGCACTTTTGATCATTGGCTGTTCTGAACAAAACATTCAAGTTTGTAATAACATCATTTATATTTGTAAGCATCATTTGGACATAATTTCATTTCAATCAACTGTTCCTTCTGCCAATGGATTTTATTACTGTGAATTAAGGATACATTAAGAATTCCATTAATTTAAGAGAAACTATTCATATTGTTGAGTAGGTTATGAGTTTCTTGCGATATTAAAAAAGTTGTCTTCACTCTTTTAAGTGCAGAAAATTCTCTGAACTTCTGAAGGTTTCAGAAGGTAACTGACTTTTGATCAATTAAAATTAATGTTCAATTCTTTTAATTTTATAAATTAATTTAAACAATCAAGATAAAATCATTCAGAAACTATTTCATTAAAGAATTTAAAGAAATGGTTAGAAGAAATATTCTAAAGAAGAAAAATATATATCAGTATAAATATGTGCATATTTGTAAAGAACCTCATTAGGCATTATAACAGAAATACTTCTTTGTAATGAAATAATAGTTCATGTGTTTGATTATAAATTGTAACCTGAATCAAGGTAAATATAAAGAAGTGTAATTATAACAAGATCTATATTATAGTCTTTAAACAAAGTTTGTAAAAGAATACTCTTTTTTTCTTATATTATTTATGTAAATAGATTTTTTTTTGGTTTAAGCTTTAAAATGCTATAATAGATTTTACTTTTATTCATTATCCTTTCATTAGGGACTTACTCAATGCACAAAGTCCCTTGAGAAACCTCAATCTTCACAAGTAGGTCAATGAAGTATGAATTCAGCTAAGAAAGCAAAATGCCGAATCAGAAAAATGTTTTCTGACTAAAAGTTAAGCTTTCCTCCTCTTGTTAAGATATAAAATGGATGACCACAATTTCATTCTACTTCTGATTCTTTAGTTCATGCTAAAGAAACTAAAGATGTGGATATCTGTTAGTTTTAGTAATCCTGGTTCCTTCACTGCTTCTCGAAAGAAACAAAGATTCCTCCTTGTTGGATTCTAAGAGGAGATAAGGATGCAGATGAAAGTCTCGACCTTAGTTAAATTGTAATATATATATATATAGTGTATTTACAAACAAAGGAATTTGTTTAAAGATCTTGTTAGTTTTGTAATTCTCTACAATTTTTATTATCAAGGATGAAGGATAAAATAAAACAACGACAAACATAACTATCAAGACATAGGTGGACGACACAAATCTAAAGCTCTGAGTGAATCTGATGTTCAGAAATAGAAGATTTAAGATCATATGGAATAACTATACAGTAACTGTTGAAGAAGTTTATTACAATGGCTGAAGATAGTGCGAACATTAATTTGTGGACAATAGCATATGAGGCTTTGAAGCCTTTTTTTTTTTCCCTTCTTCAGAATGGTCAAAAGCTTATTTTCATTGATATATCAGGAAGAACAGTGTTGACAAGGAAGTATTATTAGACATATTTTTGTTGGCAAAGAGGATTAACTCTGTTATATTTGTTTAAATGCAAGGCCTGTATTGTGAGAGACTAAGAAATTTTTAGCGTTCTATAGGGCTAGGGCTGACGAGATGAATCAGATTTTATTGTTTGTTATATGTTTGTTGGATTGGTTGCAATGTATGCATTTGTTAATCAGGACATTTTAGGTACTTGTGAAGGTGAAGAATTTATTTGGTAGTGTAATAATCTGAAGTACAGTAGAGCCCTGATTATCCGCGGAATTGGGTGGCAAGGGCTTCGCGGATAACCCGAAAAAAATATTTCACCGTTAAAAACTACGATTTATTATACAAAAAACATAATATGTAAAACTTTTAAAATACGTACAGTAAAGCAGAAACCTTTGCTCTACGTTTGCATCATTAAATTCCGAGTAGGCCTGTAGGATCACGATGCACAATAAACCTGTCAGTAATTTTCGACCTTCGCACTGTGGGGCCTATTGCATTTTCCCTGTTGTTGGCTTTGATTAAAATTGTTTTGTTTTTTTGAGGTTCATAATAGAAGTTTTTCGCGGCACTCGCGGATAATCGGGGCTCTACTGTACTTGATATTTGGAAAAAATTAAGAAGGTTCTTCTGTTCATGGAAGGAATTGTACTGACTTTAATGAGAAATAGAAATAAAAAGGTTGAATTTGTTGAAGTGTAGATTGAAATTTGAAGCAATAGAAGATCCATCAGATGAATTTGTTTAGTGAAATGTAAATGATTATTGAGCTGATGCAACTATTTAAAGGAATAAAACTAATTACATGAATTTAAAACCAATTATTATGAATTTAAAAGGCCTGTATAATGAATTAGATCTATTATTAGTAATACATATGTAAATAAAAATGTAGCGTAAATAAACAATCCAATGATGTTAGCTTTCACATGTTAAAGGTTCACAGACATCAAATATATAACTAACTTTTACTTTAGAATGATACGACAAGATATTTTAATAAAAAGTTACGTTCTGAATTGAAAGGTTTAGTTTACATCTACTGCAGGTTTGTAAGAGAGGACTTACTTCTAAATTTAAAAGTAATTCTAAGTATAAAATAAAGTTAATAATTTTAAATTATTTAGCCAAATTACAAAAAATAGTTTGATTGCATCTGATTTTTCTACCAAAAATTCAGAAATAAATTAAAATCCAAAACTATTATTATTATGGATCCAAATTAAACTGGAAATAATTGCTGAGGTTTGGGTTAAATCAGTAACAAATTACAATTGCAAACTGTAGGAAATCATACATTATTTTAACATTGAAACATTGTAATCTTAAAAATGATTTTTATTAATGAAGAAATTGCAAAACTTACCATCAGGAACTGGATTATTTCTCTCACCCTTGAGCTTCAAAATTTTTTCACGGTATTGAAGAACTAATGCATTGTGAAGAATAGGAGACTTGTCTTCCCAATAAAAAATAACATGTTCCTATTAATAAAACAAACAATAAAAATAAATAAATTAAGAAGTGCATACTTTATAAAAATGAACCAGAATGCAATAATTTTTCTCGTAGAATTTTGAATTCATTACTTTTGCTCTAATACGTAATACTTATATGGATGTGTAACAGTAAGATAACAATTCCACATTGTGCAACAGTTACAATAAAAATATAAATGAAGTAACCCAATTTAACTGCACATCAAAAGAATTTCAGACAGATTAATAATCAATGCTTTTCACTGAATTGTTATCAGCGTCTTTCAACTTTTTTTTTATTACTATTACAAAAAAGCAATCTAGTTTTGTTTCCATTAGATACTAAAGTTTATCAACATAACATCCACAATATATAAATCGGAACATTTCAGTAATCATGAAATTCTAAATTTGAAAAGAATGTTTTTAATTATTTTAAAGGATATCAAAGATTTTCTTCAAACACTGAATCAACAAAACAAAGGAGTAGGAGTGTCTGCTATTAGCAGTTTAAATATAATACAGTCATTTACAAAAAACATATGTAGTATGTGATACTTCACTGTAATAATGATTCCACTGGACTTGAATTTACATTTGAAATTTTTTAGAGATGATTATAATATGGATAGAGAAACAAGTGCCCAATGGCATTTACAATTAAACCACAAGCTTAAAAGAGTTAACAAACAGACTGCACTTTTTTTTTAATTAGATAAAAAGAATTTAAAATAAAACTTATTTCCATGCTAACCCATAAAAATATACTAATATGACTATATACAGGATTAAAGTTTTGTTTTGTTTTTAACAGAGCAAAAGGTTATTTTATTTAAATTTTATGATATAAAAATCAGGTTACAGGTCAGATTGCATAATATACACTCTTCTTTAATTATAAATACCATCCCTAAATTTGAATGCAATGGCAAAGTCAAATACTACGAAATTTATTCACTTTTCCGAATGAGAGTGAGTTAAGTAAGTATTAGTTGTGAATTCTGTAATGAAAATTAGTAACTTCTCCAACTAAAATTCAGAAAGTGACAGTTGATAAATTCAAGTTCTTACTATTTATCTACACAAGTGACAAAACAACAGTTAGTGGTGCAATATAGGAATGACAATTATTTTTTAAAGAAATGTTATTAATTGATTGAAATCATGTAAGTCCAAAATTCACGGATTGGAAACTAATGATATGCCGATTAATAGTTATGAAGTCAAGAACACCATATCAAATTTTATTACTGACATCATGCATTAGAGTTAACAGTAAAGATTAATAATAATTCTACTAAGACAGTAAAGAAATGTAATAAATCAAAACTGTAATCACCTACGATGATTTGAAGAAACTGTGAAATGCAAGAGAGAAAGAAAAAAAAAGAAAAGCTTAGCTGGTAATGATACAATAGATGGAAATAAGACTGCATAAAAGTAACAGGGCGTGTCAATAAGAATTGTAAATATGGTTAACATGTGTTAAATGAAAATGCAACAAGAACTGTAAGCAATGAACTGCATCTGAAGGAATTCCATTAATTGGAGACAAAGAATGACACTACACAGTTCAAGACAGATGTCAAGATGGAAGAAGCAACACTGAACTCAAGCCTTGTTCAACGAAGCTGTGAGAATTTATCACTTTAACCATGAATTAGATAGGCCTAAGTAAACATTGCAGATCAGACCATAGGACTTTTGCCACAAGGGAAGATGGCAAAATATTATAAAAAGCAGTAAGAGCAATGGATTTTTAAGTACTTCCTAGAATACTGAAGATTAAGAATCATGCAATGTAATGGTTTCAGACTGAAGGTGAACAATGGAGCAAACTATTTTGACCATTAAAGAAATCCTAAAAAGTAAAGCTCCACTGAAGAAATAAAAAGCAGACTATTGAAGCTTTACATTTGATGGTAGAAGCAAATAAGGAAAAGCTTAGCCATTCCCAAACACCACATATGGTTTGATACAGCTGGTGTACAATTACTGTTGTACATAACTGCAATAACCTGATAGCCACAAAACTTTTAATGGAAAGGGATGGTACAGAAATCACAATTATAAGAAAAATGCTAACCAAAAAGAAATTGAGTGCACTGAATCTATTTTGTTCTCTTGCCAAATAGTATTGAAACTGTCAGAATTCAATAAATATATTGGCTTAACAAACATATAAAAGGAGGAAAGTCATGAAGAGGCATTTCAAAAGCTTAAGCTGGCTGAGCAGAGCTCAAAACTCAAATGGAGCCAGAAACAGGAATGACATGACTTGCATATAACCATTAATTTTTTTTTTTTTAAATTATTTCTCAAGATTCTCATAAGTATACCAAGTGCAGGAAAAAAAATATCTAAATAAACATTAATCACTTGATTAATTATTTAATTTATTATTTGTTAATACCTAAATAATAGATGCTCCATCAAATTTATCAATCACTCATTCTGCATTCTGAGATTTAAATGAAGCTAGATCGATCATTTTCTTGAGAATGCATATATCATATCCAAAGTGTCATTCACTAATAAAATCAGGACTTATTATCCATCATAATTTACAAATTGCATCTGTGTAACACTGATATGTGATGGTTTTCATGAATTTTTTTGATTCTAAATTAAATAATAATAAAAATATAAGATTTGCTGTGAAATGGGTGTTACCACTTAAAATTATACCGTTTTCAGCTATTGAATTTTTCAATTGCAATGCTTTTTTAAAACTCAATAGACTTTTCTAATGCGCATTTTAAAATTTTCTTCTGGGCATTGAATATTTTCCAAAAGAGGCAAATTCTGATCCCCATGTTTTAGATGTCAGCCTTTCATGATGTTTTTAAGCTCACATTTTGTAGTAGATGGAAGTTAGATGCCAACAGTAGTGCTCACAGATTAAAAAATAAATGCTATGTAAAAGCATGGTCTTTCTTATAGCATTTTATAAATGCTATAAGTTTCATGGTCTTTCCTTTGGTTTCCATTCGCATGATAATTATGGTGAATGGTGCAGAAATCATTGTCATTTCATGCCCTTTGTTAAATTTAATTAAGGTTTCTTAATCCCTATTTGCTACAGTGTTCAAAATATCAATTTCTTTATCGTAATTGCCTACTGCAGCTGCGCACAATGTCTATTAACATTAATGGCAATTGCTTTCAGTATTCATTTAATTTAAAGAAAAAAAAAAAAAAAAGGATTTATAGTAATTTGCTCAAAAGAAAAAGAAAAAAAAACTTTAGTAATACACTCATAAAAGCATAGTATCAATTAACAGCAATAGAAGACTTGTAATTTTGAAATGCTTACTATTTGATCTAATAAGCATCTAAAGTATTTACAATGTACACTGTATTACCTTCTTTTAAGACCTTTTTATTTTTTCAATAAATTTAATTAATTTACTTTATAATTTACATTTATTTTTTATGTAATAAGAAATGGAATCCTCTTAACATCTATAACAATTTACGAAAAAAGATTCCGATGAAACCTGGCGATCATTGCAATGCAATTAGCTAGTAATTAATCATATTTCTTCTTACTTCATTGTGTTAATATTTCATTTTTCTGAATACATCAAAACATACATTTCCCAAACTTTTAAACTTTTTTTTTTTTTTTTACATCTAGTTTATTACATACTTACTACATGATAATGTAATCGGGCCATTCCGTGCAGAGAGCAAAAAAATATTTTTTAACATAGAAAAATGTTAATGAATTTTATTTGTAGGAAAAACTGTGCTCTTTCTCATGATGCAAAAAATTTTGTTATTAAAATAAAATTTCATTAAAAAAAATACCTTTTAATATATAAGTACATAAAAAATTGCAGAATGATGAAATTAAAATACACTGATGATTTCTGAATTTAAAAAATATTTTGCATACCTTATTTATTTTAAATGATAGAAATCAACTTATGAAATATTCAAGACTGTGAATAGAGTTAGAAGTGTATATTTTGTAAAAAAATTAATAGTTTAGAAAACTTTTGAAGAGGCATGATAAAACTATTGTCACACACGTAACATTTGAATCTAAAAGTTTTTATAACTTCTAATTTAGTCAAAATTTTAACACAAAACTTATTTTTCTCTTTTAACTAAATATTAAGATGACTTTTGTAAAGTTATATAAAAATCTATTAAAAAATGAAAAAATTGCATAACTTTCAAAATATGTCACACACGTAACATTTTGTTGCGTGTGTGTGACATATTTTGAAAGTTTTACATTTTGTTACGTGTGTGACAGATTTTGAAATAAATTTTGAAAAAATTTTGTAAAAAAAAACAAAACAAGATTAGGAACAAATTTAAAATACTTAATATTAAAGAAAAAATTATTTATAAAATAATTATAAATAGCATTTATAATGTCAATTAGGGAAAAAAAAAATCAAAATAATGAAAAAATAACTAGATACAGTTGGTTAAAAATCTTTTTAATCTTTAAATTGAATAATAATTTTGGTGTAAGATTAGGAAAACTACACAAAATGGATGTAATATTCAATTAAAAGAACTAATACTAAATGACTTACCCCTTTTTCAAGAACACGTTAGGATAAAACGTATACAATCAAACTCATTTGAACAAGACAAATCGATTGACAATAATAAGAGTCCTTCAAATTGATTTTGCAATGGCTTATTCATGTGATTATCAAAACGAAATTCAATCAGTATTATGGTCACGAGAAAATGTTCAATTATTTACAGCAGCATTATTTTTCAAAAACAAATGCACTACTTTTCTCATTTGTTCCGATACTAAAGATAAAGGTAAGAATTCTATATATGCATTTTTAATGAGATTATATGATATAATATTAAAAAATAATGAATTGTCAGTAAATGAAATTATTTACAGTGATGGACCATCGTCTGAGTTTAAAAATAAATATATGTCAAGATTGTTTTAAATACTTTCAGAAAAATTTCTCAAAAATTTTCAGTGGAAATATTTTGCTACAGCTCATGGCAAAGGTGTAGCAGATGGAATGGGAGGAAGAGTGAAATTCTTGGTTCGAATGAAAGTTATGAGCAAATCTGAAACTACAAATGTACAAAACTCGTTAGACTTTGCTAATGTTGCGCCCAGTTTAATGACAAACACTACAGTTCTCCATATGAATGTACAAAACTCATTAGACTTTGCTAATGTTGTGCCCAGTTTAATGACAAACACTACAGTTCTCCATATGAACCAAGTAGATACTGAGTCTGCTATAAGTTCAGATAATCCATGGATTAATGTTGAAGACGTAGTTGGTATTAAGCAAATGCATGTGATAAAATGCAATTTGCAAAATACAATAAAAAGAATTAAACTATGGAAAACAAACTGTTCAAATGTGATTCCTGATATTGAAGTAAATTGTATCTCTACCATAAGCTGCAAGTCAACAGATCAAAAACTTAACATTTCACATTTTAATATTGGTGACTGGTGTGCAGTTACTTATGATACAAATGTTTATGCAGGGGAAATCTCTAATATTTTTGGTACAAATGTAGTCTTAAGTGGATGTGATGATTCCTTCATGAAGTTATTGGAAATGGCCCAAAAAACCTGATGTTCTCCTGTATCCAATTGAAAATATCATAAAAAAACTTTCTCCACCTATTGTAGTTGGTTCAATGGGACAGTTTAAATTTGAAGAAATGTAATTTTGTCTTGACTATAAAAGTTTCAATTTTATAAGTAACTCTGTTCAGATAAGAATTGATTTAAATAACTTAAAGTTGATTTGAAATGTTAAATAACCATTAATAAAAATAATTATTGATTGACTTATTGTATAAATGGTTATATATTATGTAATATTTTAATACATTTTTATCCTCATGCATTTTTAAAAGCAAACTTTTACTTTGAATTCACATGGTCACACACGTAACGATCAGGCTGTCACACACGTAATGCAGATTTTTAATTTTCATTTATTCAATTATTTATTAAATTTAAATTTTAACTGTGATTTTAGATGGTATGGTAAATAAATTATTACCATATTTTTTAATTTAAATGTGTGGCAATAAAACTCACAGAAATATATCATTTAATGTCATTACTCAAAATTTGCTTTTTTTCTAAGTCACACACGTAACGTTTTTTAAAAAGCTATTTAAAAAATAACTATTATATCAAAATGATAGGTTTCTGCATAAAAGAATATGGTAAAGTGTATATTATTTTAAAGAACTTTTGTTTGGATTTTTAAATAAGAAATATATTGAAAAATCCTTGATTAATTAGAAAAAAATGTTTTCCAAATGTCACACACGTAACACGGAATCGCCCAATCACGTCTTTAGATCCATTTGTTTATGGAAAAAAAAAAAAAAGGCTTCAAATCCAATTTTTGGTAATTTTTGCTTTTTGGCATTTTTTTTTTTTCTAGAACCTAACCCACAGTATGAGTGGGATTGCCCAATATTCATCATCATCATTTTTAGCATTTCAATCTGCTGCAAAATGAAGATATGGCCAAATTTTTTCAGTTCTTTTGATAAAAGTTGTCTTTTTCCAATCAATTCCAATGAACTTTTGTTTGCATTTACTCATTTACTTTGTGATGTTTTCTTGGCCTCCTTTTATTTCTAAGATCCATTTCTCTGTATTGTACTCTTGCCTGAATCTATTTTAATTTCTTTTTAGTGAGTGTAATGTCGGCCCATCTACTCTGCTCGCTTATCCATATATTCTTGATTATAATATTGCTTTGTAATTCCTAGCGCATATTGTGAATCTCACACTTCAAATTGCTATCTTGGTGAGTATCCACCTCAACTCCATACATTAGAAATACTACTATAAAGTACTTTACTTAAGCTTAATGGCACAATCCCTTTCACTATGCATGTGTGGATACTTGAAAAAATATAATGTGCATATAAATTTCAATTAATCAAGTTTTAAAGTTTAAACTTACCAAGTAAGGAATTGCATGGCTAGAACTAACTTTCATCAAATAGTTGTAAACTTCTTCTCTGGGTAAACTTTCAACTTCATTTAAGTCTTCAGTAAAAATTCTCAATCCATCGTCTGGATGTTCTTTTAAAACCCACTCAGCAAATTTAAATATTAAAGGCAAATGATCCTTTCCTAAAAAAAAAAACATTTGTAAATACAAGTTTTAATTCATAAATCTAGTTTGCTTGGCTAAAAGTAAGAATTCAGAAGTATTATAATATTCTTACAGTCTAAGATTTCAAGATGAAAATTATACGATCATTGTATGGTTTAAAATATTTTTTTTTTATTTAAAAAATGGCATATTTAATTAAAAAAAAAGTCAATCACAAATACTGTATTTATTTATTCATTTTTTAAAGTGTAGCACGCTTGGAAGATAAATATAAGGCCAAGTCAATCATTTAGCATTTGCATAGCTACTCATGGAAAAATTATGGCCTTAGTGCTCAATCAAGTTTATTCTGTTTAATTGTGCTTAAGTTGCTTTCTAAATATGTTTTTCTATTAAGAAATGCTAAAGAATTCAAAGTATAGGTGGTCCCAGGTAACGGACGAGCTGACTTACGGCATTCCGTATTTACGAACGGACTCCCATGGCTCCACATAAGGATAATTTATACTTAAATAATTAAATTAATAATTAAATAAAATTCAGGAACTAGTTTCTGCTGTGCATTTAAATAAACCAGAATGGAGTAAGCAGTTCACTGGTGCAGTATCTTTACATTAGCAGCTAGTCTCATCGTTTGTACGTTCGCTTTCGCATAGCATTACTTTAGTCTTAACTTTTTTATTCAATTTTGTGATTCTGTGTGTACCTTTATGACCCGTATGTTCTGTTGTTTGAATTAAAAGAAACAGCACAATAGTTCTATAACTTATTATTACAGTACAGGGGTATTATTATTATTATTATTATTATTATTTTTACTCTACATGCACTATTCATCAGGGATCCATGTTACAAATCTGACCTACAGACGTTCTCAGGAATGTATCTCCTCCATAACCCGGGAACCGCCTGTATTAAAAATACCTTATTATGAATCAATGCTTATATGTTGCATAGCTAGCTTAAAATCTTTTTAAAAGGGTAACGCTTAATCAAAAGAGCAGCCAGAAAAAAAATAGCATTCTATCTTTTATTTTTATTATTTATTTATTTATTTATTTATTTATTTAAGCCACAGGCAGTGTTCTTTCATTTTGGAAAGCTAAAAGAGCAAAACAGAATAGCGAGACATGCTTCAAGACCTCCTAAATGGAGAATCACATGTATTGGAGATACTTGGTATAACACTGTAAAGTCACCTATGTTTGATGTAATAGTGAATTCGAGTAGAGGGAGAGTGCACGACAAAACTTAATGGTAACAGCACTCAAACACTACTCATAGGAAAGACATGAATATATTGTAACCAAGGTTGAAGAAAAGTTTATGGTGTATTTTTACAATATTTAGTCAACTATAAGCCAACAGACAATATAAATCATCTATCACCCAAAACAAAAGGAAAAGAGTGGCAAAAAGAAAGTATGTTTACCAATGAAACAAAACAAATTAGCCAAATTATAGTCTAACTATTCTTTTTAGAACATACTTTTAATCCTCTTTTACAAGATTCAGTCAACAATAATGGCTTATTCAGACTCGTGGAGGATCACCGTGTGGCGTGATTTATGCAACTGAAACTATCTGTTTGTATTTTAGCTGTTTTTAATTATTTTTAAAATTATTTTTAAAGTTTTTAACTTTTAAATAGCTACGACAAATTGAATTTTCCACAGGTTATATGATGTTTTATTTATATGAGGAAATCTGACGATTTGCAAAATGAGAAAAAGAAAAACATTTATTATGTGTTGCTTGTCAGCAAGCAACATAGAAGTGCTAATCAGTTATTGTTCTAATTAAGATTTTGATTAGCAATTCATATGTATTCAAGCCAAAATTCCTAAATACATTGACAAATGTAAAAATTTCAGTTTCTTTAGTGAATGAATTTATTATTATCGAATTCACAAGAATCAGTTTCCTTTCAAATTTTCCCAAACTTAAAAGTAACAGAAGCACAATTATATCTTACAAAAAGCTATCCTTACCTAAGTGTTGTAAATACTGTATTGTTCGTTCATGGTCTTTTAGCCTTGAATCATCTTTGAGGGCTTCAGAATGAAGCAATTCCAAAGCTTTTTCATGCAATCCTTTGTTTTGGTACAATATGATGAGTTCACTGTATTTCTGATTGTTTCTTAAGGCCATTTCAGTTTCCTTCAAATGGCAATGGTTGTCCTGCAACCTCAGTAATGAAGCTACAAGGGCATCATTGGTCTGTTGAATGAACAAGTAACATCATTAACAACAACAAAAAATACATTATTATTGGGAAAAAACAAAATTTATTAAACGTTTTGCAAATTTTATGACAGATTATCACTTTAGTCTTGTCTGTTTTGATGATCATTTATGATTCTATTAAGAACTAACTTCATATTTCCTGCATTCTAAATCATGACAGCATAATATGAACTTTGTCAAGGAAAAAGAAAATGAATTTATAAATGGACTTATCTTAAATTGTTCACAATGAAGTTTGATCACAGTTTGAATTATAAAATTAATAGGGAAAGAATGATCATTAAAAAGACAATGGAAATATACTTGCGAGCAAAAAAAAAAAAAAAAAACGACTCAGCGGTAGTATTTGCATTTGCAGTCAATTATGTCAGAGAGGAATGTATGTGTAGCGGACAATTATACATAATCTGAAATCTTTCAAATAAAATAAAATAAAATAAAATAAAATAAAATAAAATATAAAATAAGCTTTCAAATGGTACGATAAAAAGTCAATACCCAACAATACTGCACCATGATATCAGATCTCTTCTCAACAATGCTCTCAAATGTTTACATGCATGGTGTGCACTCATTCTTTGCCTATAAAATTAGTGTGTCTAAAAATTATTCATAAGCTACATTTCAGAAGTTGACAGGCAGAAATCTCCTTTAGTTAAGTTGCAGTATTCACTCACAAAATGGACACCACGCCTGAAGCAGCAGCTCGAGTTGTTGCCTTGTTGGAAGAGGGGCACACCCTGTCGCTCGGCAGTTCAACATGAGCCAATCTGATGTACAGCGAGTATGTAAGAGGTATAGAGCAACTGATTCCTTTGATCGGTGACCAGGTTAAGGCAGACCATGGTTTACATCTCAGAGAAAATCGCCCCCTTACTGGATTAACATCCAACAAGAAATGCGACAAGCACGGGGAGTGGACAGTCAGAAGAAGATAGAAGAATGGCAACCTGACACAGAAGAGGCCTGCTATTGGGCCCCTCTTGATGGCAGCCCATCGACAAGCACATCTTCAGATTGCTTGTGATCACGGCAATTGGAGTTTAGAGCAATGGAGCAACATTTAGTTTGAAAGCATAATGCGCTTGCATGGGAGCAACAGAAGAGGTCCAATATACAGGAGGCCTGGAGAACATTATGCACAATGCTATATCTCAGAACAAGTGAGCTATGGTGGAGGATCCTACATAGTGTGGGCTGGGATTTGCTTCGAGATGAAAACATAACACTTTGTTATCATAGGCTGGTGGTGGCTGTAAACGTGGTTTGACAGCAGATGACTAAATCAGAAACATCTAGGCGACTATGTGGTCCTGTATGCAGAGTTTGCCAGTCAGGACTTCATCCTAATGCACGACAACGTGAGACCGCATGTTGCCAGGTGCACCAGACAGTCTCTGGATGAGGTCGGATTGCCCACCATGCAGATTCAGACTTAGATCCCATCGAGCACATCTGGGATGAGCTGAAGAAAAGGATTCGAGACAGATTCCCGCTCCTACCACCATCACTGAACTACAGGCAGCCATGGTAGAGAAATGGGAAGCCATTCCACAAAACATGGTGCAGAAGTTAATACAGTCAGTGACAAACCATATGGAAGCTGTTATAAGAGCTAGGCAATACCACATACTGATTAGAATAAATTTTGTTTCTTTTTACAGTGTTTTGGCTTATCTTTTCAACAAACCTTTTTCATTTCATTGCTCTGTTTTCAACATGTTCTCCTATTTTCTGTTCCAGATCCTACAGCAAAGAAAATTTTGTTATATACTGATTACTTGTGATACCATTTGAAAGTTTATTTTATTAGCTTTCAAATGATATATACATTGTCATTCAAAATAATTTAATTTCTGAAATGCTAGGCAGCAAATGAAAATATGAATGTTGAATTGATTTTTTTGCTAGCCAGTATAGAAAGTAAGGTCATCTATTAGGAATTTTATCGTTTTAATTTCTAGGAAAATAAAATAAAATAGTTATGAAGTTGTTTCAGCATAGGCATAGCAATTTTGCCAATAAATTACTGTTTTATACAACATTACCTACATTACTATATGTGATTGTAATATTAATATATGCTACATATTTTTTTTAATGGAACTATCTCCAGTGCCTACAAAATGAACTTCACCTCGTATGACTGACCAAGTAATTTTGCAATTAAAAATAAACAGAAAATCTAATTCTTTTAAAAGTAAACAATTATTACATTTAGTTTTCTTTGCCAAATTACCACTACATGCATCACTTTTTTCTCAAATCTGCTTTTCCTTTCTTAACAACATTTAGCTGTTTTTATTTAAAAAAGTACAGAATATTAGGTACAACATTACTAATTATATTAAGAGTTAGAACAAGAGATATTTTAATTGATTTCATCAGTTGCTTATGCTTGCTACAATAATCTTTTAAATTCAGTTAAATTATTATTTTGATTCATCTTAAAGGTAATGAAAAAAGTAATAATTTTTTCACTTGCTTTCAAGTTAATGGCCTTAATATACTTTAATTAATAAAGTAATTAATATTAATTACTTAAAGTACTTTAATATAAAGCAATATTAATTACTAAATATTTTTCAGTTATCAAAACTACTTTAAAACTTATATTAGCATGACTTTTTAGAAGGAAAATTCTAGTAATCCTGATGAAAAAAAAGAAGCGACTTTATAAAAGTTTCTGAATTAAGATAAAATCATTATTGCAGGCATAAAGTCTGTGATTTAAGCTACACAATGTGCTGAGCTTAGGTTAGCAGACAGTTTTCTTTTAAACTAAAGTTATGCAGAGATAGTATCGTGATAGTTTAGCTTTCTATAAGAATGAAAATTAAAATACTGAAGTGGAATAAAAGTAGTTAATAAAAATACCAAATAAATTAATTAAAAATTTCTTTAAAATAATTAATCCTCTCAATTCAATGAAATTATAGTTACTTTTAAATAACACTTTAAAAGAGCTGTATCTATTATTTGCAGAAGCTGGCTTTTCTTTGTAATAACAGCGCTGCCTTCAACAATTGCAGCTGAATGATCTGTATTCTGACTTGCATTTCTCATCAAATCATGCCGAACCTAAACAAAATGTAAAAAGGAATATTATAAATAAACTTCACATTAGAAAATAAATACATTGCAAATAATAGCTATTTTATATATAAATATAATTGTATTATAATAAATATTCTTCACCATAATAATAATTGCAATATTAATTTTCGTTTATCTTAACAAGCAATATTTACTCCTAAGTATTTTTATTGCTATTTCATTTTTCTTTTTTCCCTCCCATCAGTTTTTAAGTTTTTACCCAACTGACTAATGGAATTCTTATTCCACTTGTCATTTATTCCAACTTCTATTTAACAGTTATGAAAGATGACAGGAGAACATTCAATAATTCAGTAAATAAATGAGAAGGGATTAAAGCCAATTGGGGAATTATTAAATTGAAGTTGCTTGCAGAAATCAGCATATCGGAATACTTCTACCCAACCAATTCAATCTACATGCAACCATCAACTTAAATCTGCTTTGCCTCAATTATTTTCACAATGAATTCCTAATAAATTTAAGTGATTTTGCTTTGTAAAGAGCAAATACGCAGAATGATAATAGATTCTATCAAGATTGTGGAATTGGGAAACTTTTTTTCCCCTCTGATTCAAGATTGTGGTGTGTCAGATTCCATCACAACATTATTGATTTCATGATTCTAATGCCACACCTCTGAATTCTACAGTATCACAGATCCTTTCTTCAGTCAATTTCATTGGCTAAAAAAATTCTAAAATGGAACCAACCATTTTAAAATTAGAACATGGAAAAAAAAAATATCCTCTTTCATAACCTAACAGTGAGGATTGCTTTAGATTCTTGAGTTTAAATTCAACAATGAATTTTCCACTATCAAATGTTTAGTGGGTTGTTACTTCAACATCACTAAACCTTTAGTGTACCAATTTGATGGGCTTTTGCATCAACAATAAATCAAGAGAAACAAAGGAGTGAAACAATTGTAAAATATTTTCAACAATTTTCAGCTTTGAGACAGATAAAAACAGGGTGAAGGAATACCTATTTTCCAAAATGATAGTTATCTTTTTATTGATAGTTCAGATTAACATGCATTGTTAAAGTAGAAAATGAAATGTGAATAGAACCAACAAACTTTCTTACAATAAAGATGACAAAATACTCCTATTGTTTAAGAGTCCATCAATATCAAAACAGTCCTCCACAAATACTACACTAACCATAAAAAGCACTGTTTATTACAGGGACAAATCAGTGGAATCTGTTCCTGCATCTCATAGAAGTTGAAAAGACATTTCGAGTCAAAGAAAAGACAAGGACTACAACAGATGACATATCATGACTTTGTTAAGAATATTAGTTCAACAAATTTTGATTAAAGACAAAGCCTTAATTAAAGGTTTAATGGAGTGAGAGAAATCTATCCACTTATCAGATTAGATAAAATATTAACTTTTTCTTGATAACTATAAATTATAAAAAGAAGAAATTACTATTAGATCAACATTGCTCAATTTCTTATTACAGTACAACCCCTTAAAATCCTTCTCAATCATGAAATTCAGAACACTTTTAATGTTTTAAAAACAATTAAGCTTTATCACATCCTCTGCTGCCTTGATAACAGCAATGAAGATATTTAATCCTAAAATAATACACAATTTCTAACAAGATGATGTTGAAACATTTTTTTAATTAAATGCTTTAAAAAAATTCTAAATATGTACAAGTTTTTGTTAAATTTCTTGAGAACACTGTTAAATATCTACCAATTACAATCATTTATGCTTCTGTTCTGTTGGATTACCACAGTAATGAATTATTACAATTATCTAACACAGGGGTCGGCAACCAACAGATATATGTGAGCTACTTCATAAAATGACTAACTGCCGAAGATCTTACTTACTTTAATTTAATTTACATACAACAGACTTTAAAAACATAAACATGATCTTTTTAATGTGAAGTTTGACAGTCCATTTTGTCAGTTTCTTGACGTCTGGTTCATAGTTGGTTATATCAAGCCGGATGCAAGAGTTCAAATGCTCATTTGTCAGTCTGTTTCTATATTTGTTTTTTATATACTTCATGTTTGAAAATGTTGACCCACCAAGATATGTAGAGCAGAATAATGCCTTCATTTTCAGAACTATGTTGTTCAACACTGGGTTTTTCTTGCTGGGCACAACAGACCAAAATCTGTCTTCATTTTCTTGTCCAATGACGCTTCAAACACAAGTCATTTAGTAGTGTAATTATTTCGAATGCAGCTGTAGGTCCATCTTAATGAAATTTTTTTCAATGGCGAGGGACAATTCTTCAGCTTTAAGAGACATATATGATGAGAAATGAACTGAGCTATTGACTCGATTTTTTTGAAGTCTGAGAACCGGATTTGGAACTCATCTACGAGTTTTGATAACATTTCTATATGTCTCTCATCTCCTGTATACGGTTTGAATTTTTCTTCATTTTCAACCTGTTCTTTCAAAGAAGGGAAATGTTTCAGCTCACCTTGTCTGAAATTCTCTTCCCACAGTTGAAGTTTTGCACCAAATTACTATCTCTGAAATCATTTGCAAAATGTTTTTGTCCTTGCCTTGAAGTTGCAGATTTAGCTTGTTCAGTTTTTCAGTGACTTCAATTAACAATCTTAAGTCTTTTAGCCACAAGGGAATATGTAAATTGCCAGACTAACAAGGAGAGGTCATACCCTGTAACTGATTTCTCATCCATCGATTTTAATGATTCAAGTATTAGTATTAATATTAGCATCAAGAAAAAAGCATATTAGTATAGGAAAAATAAAAAAAATAAAAAGATCATTTAGAAAAGTTTAGTTGAGTAATTATACAGTATATATCTTATTATATTTTCAATAAATTAAAATACTTTTTAATAATAAGAAAGTTAAGGAGAATATTATTTATTTATTTCTAAACATGTATTCTTTTTCTGCCTAATGCTCATAACATAACTGGGGAAAAAAAAAGACAGAGAAAAAAAAAAAAAAAAAAAGGGTATCTCCTCATCAGAATCAAACCTCGAATCTTAAGATTGTGAGGCGGAAGACTTTTGCACCGGACCACAGCGATACTTGTTGAAACATAACAACAGGAAGTTAATAAGCTAATCCTCACAAATCGATGAAAACATTCTCAAATTTCTCAAAATGTTTGGCCCCCAAACCATATACATTTTTGAAGTACTCCATCTGTACTTTCATCCAACGAAATAGCATTGATTTTGGAGAGATATAGGATATGATCTCTCCTTGTAGGTAAAAACCAAAGACAAGATGACGGAGCAGTGTGTTTCAATGAGCGTTCATCTGTCCATTACGTGTTGCATTCCTGAGGTGATAATCACAACCCAACGGTTATTGTTTGGAGTACCCAAGAATCTTGTAACTTAAATTTCTCCGCGAGCAACCTATATGGATCTGCGATCGACCAACCTGTGATCGGCACGCTGCTGACCCCTGATCTAACAGAATGACAGCATAAACCAATGACAGAGTGAGCTACCAAATAATGATCTCAAGAAATTTAAAAATTTAAAGTCATGAAAAACTGATTTGTTTGTTTTTAAGTATAGTTGCAGATAGAATTTTGTTGTTGTTTGTTTTCATTTGCAACTGAGATTTATATATTTATTTGACATCTGTTTTTTATTTACACACCTGAGTAAGATATTCAATTAAAGCAATAAGTCCATTCTCTAAATCAATTCCTTCAAGGATTGGCAATTTATCAGGATATTCTAACTGGTTCCTGAAGTCCTGAGGTAATAATTCTGGGAACAGACCAATAACATGAGATGCATCTAAAAGCAAACAAAAGTAGAAAGAAATATGGAAATATTAAAATTAATCTTAAAATAAATTGTTAATCTTAAATATTTTGTTAATGAAATAAATATAGTTCATACCTAACAATTACTTGTTTGATTTTTATTTGATAGATCTTCACATACATTATGCAGTGCAACTTGGATAATTCGAACGTCTTTAATTCGAAATCGTGGTTAATTCGAAGATTTCTCTTAGTCCCTTGAATTTCTTATTAAATCAATGTTAATAATCGTGAATAATTTGAAGTTCAACTTCCTTAATTCAAAGTTTTTTATAAAAAATTTCGAACCATAACGACTTTTCGGCGTTTCATCGTTAAAAAATTCACATGTGACAACTGAAATCCCCTTCCCGCCACCGTTCGACATGTGACGCTTCAGACGCCATTCGAGCTTCCTTCTGTCAGTGTCACCATGTCTTTCAGTAAACCACGCGTATAAAAGAATTTAACGTTCGCTGAAAAGATCGCCGTCATTTGCGAGGTGGAAAAGGGTGTGAAGAAGAAACGCCAAATCGCCAACGAGTACGGAATAGCGCTGAATTTCGTCGATACATTGAAGGACAAACCAACATAAGTGAAGCTGTTTTCCATTCACTAAACATGCTTGATGATTTTGCTAACCTGAAGTGACTGAATTCTACAAAACAATCAGACATTGCACAATTTTTTGAAAAACTATAATTTTCTGTATTGAATGTAATATGTACTGTAGCTTACGAAATATAAATCTTATTTTGTTTACATACATATAGTGTTTAAGTCTTTCATACCATGATCTTTCTGAATAAATATTTACTTATTGACAGAATAATCTTTTCAAGCATTCAGTGGACCTCAAATTAAAGTTAAAAGATGTAACTTGTTTAATTCGAAGTTTTGGATAATTCGAAGTTTTGCAGTGGTCCCTTCAGCTTCGAATTTTCCAAGTTGTGCTGTATATGATATGAGATATCTTTTGTTGTATATCTTTCTTACTGGACAATTCTAATGGCAGATTATTCTTGATATTTGTGAAACTAAATCTTAGAATGTAGAAAAATCTTCAGCTTTTCTAGGCTGGGGACTGTAATGAGTAAATCACAGATAATAAAAACAATTACTTTCAAAAGTAAAATTTCAAGCATTACAGATGATTCACCAAAACAAAGTCAATCTTCCATCTTAAGTTTAAAACCTATAAAAATGCTAAATTGTTCAAGATGATGATTTCCCTTTCATATTTATTTTCATTACCACTTTGATATTTAAACTTTTCTTTCTTTCCTATTCTGGATATTTAATATGTTTTTGGCTGAATTTACTGAATTCACTTAAATTCAAAATTCTTCTTTCAAAGTCAAGATAAGAGTCAGGATAGGTTGGGTTATTTTTTAAATGAAACTTATGATACGATAACTACTACTATTTCAATGACTGGTATTTGGTATAATACTCCTTGAAATTGACATCTGTTAATTTTTATGTGATAAAGGATAAATAAATAAATGCTTGTAAGATTACAAATAAGTTTGGGAAAAAGGTGAAACTGAATGATATTGGGTTGTTTTATAATTATTGGCCAATTCCGGCAAGAGTAACTTGCAGAGCCAGTTAAAATGGACTCATTGTAGTAGGAACTTACCAATCGCTCTCGCAAAGTGAATGGGTTCAGTGTACATGTTGAAAAAGTTATTTCAGTCAGATCAAAGCAGTTTGTGACATCATGGAGCAACACGATGTGAGATTAGTGATTTTGCACAAATTCAAACTTGGACGTAATGTGTCCGAAACAGTTGCCAATGTCAATAAAGCGTGGGGTGTTGGCACGACAAGTGACAGAACTGTCCGTAGACTGCTTTCAAAGTTCCATGCCGGTGAAGTTGACGTCAACCATAAGCCAGGAGCCGGTTGTCTGGTTGTGTGTGAAACGGTACAGTTAAGGCAGAAAGTGGAAGAAAAAACAACATCCACCGTATGTGAGCTCAATTACCAGCGACAGTTTCCAGACACCTGGCAGCTATTGGTAAGGTTAAAAATCTGGATACCTGGATTCCACATGAACTCACCAAACAGCAGCAGACGGTGTCTGGAAACATGCATTGCCCTTCAAACACGTGAGGCTAGCACCCCCCCATCGGATCCTTATGGTTGATGAAAAATGGGTGCTTTTTGACGGCAGAAAGCAAACAGCATAGTGGATCACTAAACGGGAACCACAGATACAACTGTCCAAACCCAACTTGCACCCACAGAAGGTTCTGTTCTCTGTGTGGCGGACTGCCAAAGACTGTGGTGCATTCTGAGGTTTTGCCGCGTGGCCAAACAATCACAACTGCAGTGAACTGCTGTCAGATGAACAAATGTCACCAGAAATTATGTAACAAACAACTGTCTCTTGTTAAGCCTTTGAGTTCCATAAGCCTGCATGACGGAGCACGACCACATGTTGTGCAAAAAAGCATGCAAAAAATCAACGCCTTGGGGTACGAGGTCTTCCCTCACCCTCCGTATTCACCAGACTTGGCCCCCTCAGACTTTCACTTGTTTTGCCATTTGGACAACTTCTTGAGGAGCAAACAGTTCGCTACCAGGATGCTGTGATTCATGCCGTTAGCGATTTCTTACACCACTGTGATGTCAGCTTTTACCACTGTGGCATTTTTGCACTGAAAACACGTTGGGCACAGTGTATTACTGCCGAGGGCAGACTCTTATCTGAATAAAATGTGCTTCTTTATCTGTAACTGCTGGTTTTGTTATTTGTGTCAGAATTAGCCAATAATTATGAAACAACCCAATACTTATTCAAATGAATAACAGTCTTATGGAAATAAAATTGTGAATTCTAAAATTATTTTTCCAGAAATGAAAGACACTATTCACTTAAAGGGCATGTCAATCTGGAGTTCATAAGAAAACAAAACATGAAAACAAGGATGAAAAGCTGCCCCAGATTCTCTTTCGATGACAACTAAAGCATGGTTGAAAAATGTGCATTCTCATTATTAACATTTTTTCAGAATGTTGATGAATTAAGAATAAAAGAGAATAGAATACAAGTCTTGGGTTTCATACGGAATCTTCTAGGAAATAGGCTTTAATAGCATAAATTGTCATCAAATCTTTAAAATTCATATGTTGTGTCCTAATGAGAAGAACTGGAGTGTGGGGTAATTAGTCTTTGAATTTGTTCTGAATTTGGAAGGATATCAAAGGAATTGTCTACTTGAAACTCCTAAATCAGAATCAAATTACCATTGATATACACAATCAACAACTGGATTATCTACATGTTGTCTCATTAGAAAATGTCCATTACCTCATCAATAGGAAAAGAGGGAGTAGTTTTCAAAACAATAATGCTAGACTGAACACTGCAAAAATTAATAAATGCAAAAATGCAATGGCATTGATTATCAAGTCTAAACTTGATAAGTTTGTCACATTTACCATTTTCTCTAAATTTGACTTCATCAGTCTGCCATCTTTTTGGAATCTTCAACATTTAATTAGAATTAAGAATTTTACAAATTTGAAGTATCTCAGAAATGCAGTTAAATTCATCACTTCAAATCCAATTAATTTTTTTAAATGAATTTATATTGAAAAAATGGTAGATAGTCTCATTGCTATGTTGAGAGAATACACAACAGGAAACTTTTTCTTTTTATCAGGAACTGATAACTTGAAGAAGTTGATTCAATAACATTATTATTGTATTCTAAGATCTTAAAATTCTAAATTAAACGGCATAGTTACTGTAAAATAAATAATATCAGGATGACAATTTACTGCGACTAGATAAATTAATTAAATGCGAGCATGACTGAGATTCTTTAACTTATTTTCTACTGTTTCATATAAGACTTAAGTTTATATTACAGGGTGGCGCAAAACTCTGCATACATAGGCTGATAATCTTTTTTCTTTGGGGCTTATGGTATTACATAAGCACATTTTTAGTTATTTTAGATGCCCAGCCCTTACAAGCAAAAATAAGCAGATGTCCCTTCCCCCTTGTGCTTACATAAGATTTGCCAAATCATAAGCAGTGAATACCACTGAAATACTGAAATACACATGAAATATTGAGGGGGGGGGGGAACGAAATGTTTGTCTGTCTTACGTAAGTATTGCCAGCAAAAATAAGCAAAGCTTCAACCCCCTTCCCCATGAATGCTTGCATAATAGCTGAACAGCCCCTTTTGTGTTGCAGGTACACCACTTTGTCATGGTGGTTCTGGGGCCATGCTTGGCATTGAACATTGACTTAATGCTCTTTATTTAAGGCATTTACTTCAGGGTACCTTTAATCAGATTGAGGTTATTTTACAGGCTGGTTCAAGCAGCTATTGCCCTATCTCCAAGATGTTCAATGCCAAGCATGGCCCCCGGAGCCACCATAACCAATGACACACCTGCAACACAAAAGAAAAAGGCACCATCTTGTAGAAGTCAAATATCAGAAGTGATGTGACAAAAAATTTGTTCAAAACAAAATGCATAATAAAAATATAATAATAATAATATAATAGAAAGTAATAATACCTGTTCCTAATTCAAAAAATATATTCATTGATTCCCTGAATTGTTTTTGACAAAATAAATGAAAAGCATATAAATTCTGAATATCTTGCTTCAGACGTTTCTTATCACTTTCAGTATCTTTCATACGTTCCTAGAAACAAAAAGTAAATTATAATTTTAACAAAGCCCATAATAAACACTAATATATCCCAAAATAAATTACATGAAAATATATTATTTTAGAAATACTATATGGTAGCAAGTGAAGAATCTACATCATCTCAAGAAGACATGATTTTGCCTATGCAGATCCTATTCAGTTTAGTTACTTCTACTGCTAAATATAAACACTGTTCAGTAAGAATTTGACTGATGTGGTTAGTTCTCTATGAAGCTTTCCATGCAAAATTCAAATTTCGGTAAATAGGATTGAATTTTGCCTTATATGTTACATTTCAAAACATAATTAAAGTTAAGCAAATTCTGCTTGTAAAAAAAAATTTTGAGAGTGAAAAAAAAAAAAAAAAAAAAGAAGATAACTGTAACTTCAACAAGTAAAGGAAAAATTGTCAGATTGTATTTAGAGTTAAGATATTTAAGATTTTAGGTTTGGGTGATTTTCCTTAAACAGAACAATATTTTATAGATTTACAATTCTGAAGACTATTAGTAGCATTTCTCAAATTATAAAATTGCATAATGCAGCAAATACTTGGCTTAAGAGCAGTTTTGTCCTCCCATAATTTTATGAAAATTTAATAATTAAAGTGGTGCATGAAAGATAACATCGTTAGTCAAAAGTAGGCATAGCAACAGAGTATTTACAAAACTGCTCTAAGCCAAGGACTTGCTGAATGATGTAATTTGGTAATTCGAGAAATGCTACTAATACAGCCTTCAAAATTGTAAGTCTATAAAATATTGTTCTGTTTACGGTTTAAAATTATTAAAAATCACACAAACCTAAAATCTTAAATATCTTAACTCTAAATACAATCTGACAAAATTAGATCTTGACCTGTATGAGCATTATCGAAAGTTTGTATCTGCAGGAGCTACTTTTTTTTGTTATAGCTAAATTATTTTTTTTTAAATATTATCTTCCATTGTAGCACTTCAGCTGGAGGTTTTTAATCTTAATTCTCCATTTTCTTCCACTTTGTAATTCTCTTGCAAAGAGAAATTATTTACTGCAATGTAAGAGAATTACTGAAAGAATGAGAACAGAGAATTATGTTTATACATTAAATATACGAATTATGTTTATTTCTCCTAGTGAATGTATCTAATTGGCTTAATAAAATTCATAAGTTAAATATATTTCAAAGAATAAATTTAATGTGCTGGAAGTTTTAATCAAAACAACAAAATCAGAACAAGGGTAGCACAAGAATAAATAAATTGCCTTTCAGATTCAATTATCGGAGGGAATTGGGAACAGCCGTTTTGTCCTACATGGGACTCATTAGCCTGATCTGCCCTCCTCGATAAAGAACCCAGCCAAGAACTTAAGTGAAGGCCATCGTCACATCTGGCAGGGACCCCCAGCACGTTAAATTTATTCTTTAGGTTAATTCACCTTGTTGGAACTTTAATTTCCTTACCTTCAATCCTATCATTTATTAGGAAAAGGTTTTGGTTATACAAAATAGTACAACATTTATTATTGTTGATTTTTTTGGTTTCGGGGGTCACTGCGAGGTGTACGGTTGTCTTCACTTAAGTTTTTTCCTTTTTGGGTTCTTTATCAGGGAGGACGGATCGGCCTGATGAGTCCCAAGCAGGACAAAACAGCCATTCTCGATTCCCTCTGATAATTGAGTCTGAAAGGCAATTTATTTATTCTTGTATTGCCCTTGTTTCTGATTTTGTTGTTTGATTAAATATATTTCAATTTATTTATTTATGAGTAATAAATAGTAAATGTTAACATATAGTATATAATGTAACATGAAAAAAAAAAGTGATCATAAAATGTGCAGTCAGTCTCAGTATCCCATTAATGACAGCTGCAGGTGTGAAAGCAAATAAATATGCACTTTATAGACTCCTCCCCCCTTTTTATATTACGATTTAAGGCTTCTTTGTTTAATAGTTTATTAGGTATATTAAAGAAAAATGGTTTGAAAATTAGAATTAAGTAATTAAAAGGATTTTAAGTAAAATTTCATTCTATATCTGCAAAGCTACTTACAGATTTACACTCAATCAACAGAAAAGGAACAATAATACATATAAATCTGAGGAATTCCTGTGATACATGAAAAATTAGGGATTTTTATAATTTGCTGATGAATAATAGAATTGCCATTAATTCTAGTAAAATCAATAAATTCCTTTATTTCGGGAGGGGGGGGGGAATCCTCAGAATCACTGATCTTCTTGAAGCTTCATTATATTAAAAGTATTTCTTAGAAGATTATATACTGTTCCCATGATGACAATATTTAGTGCTATCACATCAGGAGAATAGGGATCATAATTGATTCATTCCTAATAAGATGTAATTTGATTAAGAAGTCAGCAACTTCCAAAACTGGGAGGGATTTTTTATAAGTTAATATAAAAATATCAAGATTTTTTCATGTAATTTTATTTTTACTTTTCTTTAAATATGTCACATAAACTTACATTATAAATTCTCAAGTTTTTTTTGTACAAAAGTAAATAAAGGCTTAACGTTAATTTTACTTCTTAAACAAATGTAAAAAAATAATACTTACAAATAAATCTAGTGCTAGCTCAAATTGTTTATCTTGAAGCAATGGTTTAATTTGTTGACTAACAGGCACTGCCATCAAGCACCAAACATCAGTATTAGAAGCAATAAATAACTGACCTCTTCTATTAATACCAAAAAAAAATACTTGTAAATTGTTACAGATTAAAAAAAATATATTAATTATAGACAGATTGATAAAAATAAGAATCAAATAATATATATACAGTAAAAACTGGTTTAAACGTAACCCAGTTGTACCTAGTTCTGGTTTGTACATAGATGTTTGTAGGTCCTGGCGAAAATTGTATTTAATTACATATAAATTATTTCTGAGATATACGTAACTGAGTTATACGTAATTTGCCTTTATAAGTAGTATATTTTTGAAAACGAGATTGAATTGTTCGTATTTTCAACTATCGATATTCTCCAGGTGCACCAATCTACAGCTCGCCATTCCATATCGATACATAATCGTCGCGTTCTTGAGGTTTCTGGGTGGCTTTTAATGAAAAGCCAGTCAGTGACAAAAACTGAATGAATTTTTGCATTGATGAAACACATGTTCCCTTCATTTACTTCAATCTATCTCTTGCAGCCATGGTTAATAGAAGGAATAAAAGTTATTCTTTAGGGGAAAAAGTGAGATTTATTCAGAAAGTGAAAGACAACCCTCCAAAAATCAAAACCAGAAATAGAGAGTAGATTAAATATAAGTTACAGTACATTATGTGCAGTCATTAGTAAGAAGGAGTCAATTTTAGAAGAATGTTGAAAAGTTAGGTTCAAAAGCACAGCTGTTAACAAAAGGGAAAATTTACACATATGGAAAAGTGAATAACAATCTGATGGAAAATTAGTTAAAATTTGGTGAGTCTTTGCTTTTCATTTATCTTAGAACTGTAATTGTATAACGGATATACATTATTTTATTCAATCCCTTAAAGTTTCTTAAAATACAAAATCAGAAAATCTCTATGAAAATGAAAGTTAAACATGAGTTGTAAGTAATTCTCAGTTATGCGCAACTTAAAATTTTCCCCTTGAAATACGTATAAATCAGTTTTTACTGTATTTAAAAATACTTGTAACATTAAGTAGTACCTACTTTCTGCAAGGAGCAATAATTTTGGGATTATTCAGCTCTATATTTTGAATGTGCATTCTTGGTTCAATAGTTCGGATTTCCACCCATTTGGATAAAATTGCAATTAAATAAGGAGGATCATGTTCTAAAATAAATAAACAAGTAAGATAATAATGTGGTAAATTTTCAATTTATCAGTAATCAACTAAAACTACAAAACAAAGAAGAGTGGATGGCTACCATTTCATAGCCCAATTCAAAATTAATTTAATAGAAATTTAAGTCTTCAAAGACTATACTATTTAGAGGGATTATAATATATAGGGTTGATTATGTTACAAGTGAATGATTTCAATATGCAAACCTCAGGTCATGTGACATGCATACCTTCTACTCATCCAAGGGTTATAAAAGCAGCGTAGTAGCTAACATTCCATTAATTGATAATAGTACATCAGTTATGATGCCACCAAAAACAGACCAATACTTTCTGAAAACTCAATACAATATTTTTAATAAAATGTTGTGAGGGAAAAGTCTTCATTTACATTCTAAAACTGAAGACTTTTCCCAGCCACAGCATATGGGGAGAAAAATTTGAAAACATTTGACATGATGATGCACCAAGTTTCACCAAAGGGAGTATGCTTTTCTGTTGTTGCTGCACTGGGAGAGGCTGCACACAAAGCAAATGTTTATTAAGAACTGCATTAAATGTATGGTGATCGTCAAGTGATGTCACTCATTTTACATGCTAACATAATAGTTTGTTATTATAATTTTTCCCAATTAAAACAATAGGAAATAAGCTAATAGTTAATAATTCATGCAGAACATTTGATTTTAAGCAAGAGATGTCTTATTTAATCTGTATGGATATGAAACTTTACTTTTTAGATCTAAGTACCTTTTTATTATTTACTATGTTTTAACTACATTGGATTTCCTTTGTAACTCAGTATTCTCAGAAAAGAAATCCAACTTGAATTGATGAAGTAGTTATTTCTATGGAAACCAATGGTTAAAAAAAAAAAAAATGCATTACCTAAACAAATTGGGGCTTCAGACCAATTTACAGAATATTTATTTGTTGGTTTTCCATTGAAATCAAGGAATATTGTTTTTTCATCCCTATTTACAGCCAATCGGTCATCTTGAAGTTGGATTACATAAGGTTCTTTAACGGTAGGAAATAGATCTTTTGAATCTCCAGTTAACTGTAAAAAAAAGTTAAAAATAAAAAGATTCATTAAAACTAATTAAGTAAAATAATTGATTCTACTTGAGATTAAAATAATTTCAATGCATAGTAAATAAAAAAGGTGTTTTAAATAAATCTCATTAAAAATGTACTTGTAAAAAAATATTGACTTTGTTAAATAAGAGAAGCAGTTTTATAAGCACTTACTTTGATTAGGCAGTAGTCTCCTTTAAATCCAACACAAAGAGCATCTCTACCACTCCAAGCAACAATTTTCGGCACATCAGGAACCCGCAACTCTCCCTGAAAGAATGATTACAATTAAAAGAAGATACAGAAACATTCTATTTTTTTTTTCCTAATTTTATTTGTTCTTTAGTAAAGCTCTTTTGAAATGTTATTTAGGAAATGAGTTTAGGGAAAGCATACAATGACAGACAGTGGCTAACACTGAGTATGATCCTTGATGCAACTTCTAACACCAGCAAAGCCAAGATTCATATCAGCTCAGACAACTGTTCAAAATGTCTACATGTGATTCTTATGCTCTACCACTTGAATTTGGAATGCAATTTTGTTACATTGCCCACACACTGTTTTGTTAAAAATTATGAACTGAGATTTTGGTTGTTGTTCTAAGACTAGTCTACAGCATTAGAAGGATACAAGCACAAAAAACAGTGAATTTCTTTAAACCAGAAATGAACCTAAGTAATAGGCTTGAAAAGCTATCATACTGCTACAAAACTAAGCCTATACTTATATAAACAAGCACAAGAAATTAATCTGATTAAAACAAAACATCAAACATTCAAAATCAGGTTGAGATGGTATATGCCCACACCCAAATGTTTCTTTAAACCATTTCAAAATGTATTTTAATCTCACAAAATGAAATTAAATTTATGTTACATTGCAGCTTCATATCTCCTTGTAAAAGAAGAATCTCTTAGTGCACACCTTTGTAGATCATGGGATGTGAATCTCATTCTTTCATTAGTTTAAAGTCCCTTAAAGACCTGAGTTGTTAAAGCAATGGATTGCAAAGTGGTCACATGAATCATTTATAATAACAGAAACTTGTATTACGCCAGGAAAATTCAATGAAATTGTTAAATGAGGACTCACGGAATTGAAATTGTTAAAATGTCACCACAGAAGGACAGTGAAAAAGAAATTTAATCAATTCTCAAAATCACAAAAGATGAGAAGAACAAAGAAATGCAAGACTTAAGTTTACGAGTGATTTAAGTGATATAGTCTGCAGTCTGTAGAGAATCCAAACAAGTGAAGGAAAAGCCAGGTTTTGGATCTATCTTAATTTTTAAATGAACTAAATCTTCCATATAAATTTTATTCCATATTCCTGTTCGATATTGAATGGAATAAAAATGGATGATCAGAAACATTTGCTGTGCCAATATGATTTCGTTTAAATGAAATACTCAAATAATTTACAACATCTGTGGATTTGCTATAAAATATGACTACATAGAAGTTTGAAAAGTGTTTTTTTTTTTTTTTTTTTTTTTTTAATGGTTTGTTAATTTACATCTGTGTGACAGTATGAAAGATAAAAGCATTTTGACTGTTTAATCGACAAGATTATTAAAAAATTATGTTCCTAAAACAGCAATTCCTAAACTATGATCTCTTGCTCAAGTTAAACAAATAGCAGACTTTCTTGTAGTCTGCTATTCGTTTAACTTGAAATTAAATGGAATTTTGAGATTTTTTATTCTTATGGATAAAATATAGTTGATCTGGCTTAACATTAAACTTACTATTTTATCTTTTTCTCTGTATCAGGATAGGTAGCTGTACAGGCATATTCTGATTTTAAGAAATTAATGAATTTCTAAACTTTCTTGGAAGACTTTTAATGTAATACATCTTTGGATATGTTCAAGAAATAAAAGATCTAACATAAAATAATTGCCAAAATATGATTAAAGTTTGCTGTCCCATCTTACTAAAAATTGAAAAAAATATTAGCAACAAAAAACTGAAAAAGTGGGGACAAGTTACATTTAAAAAAAAAATGTTTAGTAATAAAAAAGCTGCAAGAAATTTAAGTACATAAATTTGAAAGAAATAAAACATTATTTTTATACCAATTTATTATTCAAAAAAACCTTTCTGCTTCTTCATCGAAAATTTGAAAATATCTGATACTTATAAATTTCGGCATATACCATCTTTGGTCAAATCCTTTATTTCCCTGCACTTCACTGCTATCTCAAAACATCATTAATAATTATGTTGTATTAATATCCTAGAGTTACACATTTCCTAATTCCTATTTTTGAGAAATAATATTTTCAAAATGAAGAGAATTAAAGAGAATCAAATTGAAGAGTAAAGTGCCCAATCTCAAAATTTTCTAAATGTTTAGTTTCATTATAAATACTAATGTTAATTGAAAAGTAATAATTATTTATCTAAACACTTTTTTTTTGCTACTTACTGTCAGTTCAAGGAAACTCTTGTTCTTCCAGTAATAAAGCTATGGAAAACAAACAAAATGCAACTTTAAATCAGGTTGTTAATTATGTAATTTAACAATTAAAAATAAAATCAAGCAGATTAAAGTATTTAAATAATTTAATGTGTGTAACATGTCTATAAATAAAATAAAGGCCATCACACTGGGATAAGATGCAAATAAATTATATTAAAAATATAAACACAAATGCTTTCAACCTGATCAGCAGGCCTTTTTCAAGGTCACTTGAAAAAGAGCCTGCTGATCAGATTGAAAGCATTTGTTTTATATTTTAATATAATTTATTTGCATTTTATCTCTGTGTGATGGCCTTTATTTTATTTACAGATTAATAAATAACATGGCTTTAGTACACAGCAGATTCATGAGAAAAGGAATAAATCATAAAGGGAAAGATGGGCTTGGAATTCTTATCAACAAGAAACTTTTGTTAGCTGTCTTTATCTGGTTTGTTTGTTTTGATGGACTAAATTATTTTTCAAATTACCTATAGGTTTAATATATTGGGTGAGTGCGAAAGTTCTACCCGTTTTTGGATATGAAAATTTGCAATGGAATTGCCCTCACACAGGACATTGTAATGATGCAAATCGTCTGCCAATCAAACGTGTGGATGCCTCACATATAAATGCATCGTGTCTCACAAAGTTAATCATCTCAAAAAAAATATCAGAGGGTGTAACATGGAACACGAGAAGGAGCATATAAGACATTGTTTGTTATACTCTTTTGAGTACGGCAGCCGCAGTATGTCACAATGTTTGTCATGTTTATGGGGAGGATGCAATAGACGAAAGCACATGTCGTCGATGGTTTCGTAAATTTAGGGAAGGAGACAGAAGCTGCCAAAATCAGGTTAGGGGACGATATTGACCAAGCCATAAGGAACAGTCGGAACCCAACCGTGCAAGAATTAGCAGAGACCTTCAACGTACACCGTACAACGGTCGAGAGATGGCTGGTTAAGTTGGGTTTTATGAGAAAGTTGGATCGTTGGGTTCCAAATAACCCGACAGCTAAGCAACGGGATGACCGAATCGCCACCTGTGTTTCCTTGCTTTCCCGGTACAAAAATGACCCATCCTTGACACGAATTGTGACAGGAGATGATAAGTGGGTTATGTAGCGTAACAAAGTGTCATAGGACTGTGTGTCGCCCTTCTGATCCACCTGCATCGACTTGGAAAGCTGAACTTCATCCCAAGAAGGTGTTATTGAGTGTGTGGGGGGATGTCCAGGGAATAATTCACTGGGAGGTCCTGCCACTCAACTAAACCATCAATGCTGCCTTCTACTGTCTACAGTTAAGACAGGCTGCATTCAAATTTGGTAGCAAAGCGGCCAGGTCTCATCAATCGTCGCAATATTATCCTTCATCACGATAATGCCAGGCCACATGCTGCTGTCATCACTCGCCAAAAGTTACTGGGCTTTGGTTGGGAGGTTTTACCCTACCCTCCCTATTCTCCTGATTTGGCACCAACTGACTATCACCTATTTCGTGCGTTGAACAATTCCTTCAGTCAGAAAATCTTTGATGATCTTGATGCTGTGAAAACTGCCATCCAAGACTTTATTGACTCGAAACTGCCAGAATTTTACCGCCGTGGGATTCATCTCCTACCAGAAAGATGGCAAGAGGTCCTAGATAGCAATGGGGATTATGCCCAATAATAGGTACTGTTCATTTTGCGTTTATTTGCTCTTCTTTATGGGTAATAAAAACGGGTAGAACTTTTGCACTCACCCAATAGTAGTGCAATAGTGCTTTCGTATTGATCTTGTTTTGTGCAGGTATTGATAAATAGTCTATGATTTTATTTAATTTACCATCAAGTTAATCTCACTTATATATAGATTTTTTTTTTTTTTTGTAATGCATTTTCTTGCTCCATAGTGTTTTTTTCTTTTTCTTTTTTCCAAACTTGTGATTTTTTTCCTCCTATTCATTTCACTCTGGATTTTTCTGACTATTGCTATACGTTTTAGTTTACAGGTCTAATCATGTATTTACTTTCTTGCAGTATCCATTTATAAGCCCAAATGATTTGACTGCCTACATTCTGCAAGTTCTTGGCCATGACTGTTTTGCAACTGCTATTTTGTGATATTTTTTCAGATCCTGAAATCCTTACGTCTCTGCTCACAGACTAAAAGCTGAACTTTAATCCCAGCAACAAAGACATTGTCATAAACAGCAACTACCTTGACCACAACTTTCCTGATGCTGACAACCGACTTTTCCTGATGACATACCTTCTTGATATTGCCTTTACTTATATCAGTTCCTCAATTTCACAATCATGTAAATGTTGTTACAGACTGACTTGCTCATTATTATTTTTGAAATTCTAATACATTTACTGTGTTAAAAACCCTTGATCATCACTACAAACTTAGTTCTTCAGGCTAATTTCCTTGAACTCATACTGCATTAGCAATTACAATATTTTTCAATTAACATTACTTTCTTGTTTGGACTATTATTCTGTCTTAGTAGCAGTGAGAGCACAAGAACAGTCAATGAGTCTAATGGGATAGAGTAAAGTCAACATCGTAGCATT
>JAFIDM010012231.1:85313469-85325511 GCA_023159025.1 Thereuonema tuberculata
ATATTTAAAAAGTACTTAATACAAGAATTAAATATACAGTAAAACCTCGTTAAGTCGTCACTCCGTTTAAGTCGTCGTTTTCCTTTGGTCCCGACAAGGTCTCACACACAATAATGTAAAATAACCCTCTTTTACCCGTCACCAAATTTAATTCAACTCCAGATAACTTGTCACCCTCAAAAATGGCCAAAAGCATCTTTCTTCTCCATTTTGCATGCCATCATGCTGTCTTTTCAGGGAATTTTCGACCATGCCTGTCACTTCATTCCTTTCCTACCTCTTCGGAGGATCTGGGTTCTTGGAATCTCGCTGCTAATCATTCAAAGCACACTTCTCGCTGCGACTGTCGAGTGTAGACGTTTTTCTTTACGGCTCCTGAGTGTGACTTCATTTCATAGCGAGTAAGCCCGCAGCACTCGTAATGTACCGTAAATAGGTACAGTATTATGAACGCTACGGTAAGCCCCGCTATAAGGGCTATTTTTTCTCTTGCAATTTCGTGGTTTGATTATGTTTTTAACATGCCAAGGAAACGAAAACTTACCTCGTTAGCTTTTAAAGAAAAAAGACTTAATTGCACTTTTTGAAAAATCAAATGATTCGAAAACAGCTTTTGCCAAAGAACACCATATTCCCAGGACTACATTAAACGATATTCTTTCATCAAAACAAATAACTGAAGAAGCTGACTGCAAAGACAAAAGAAAGAGAATGAGGAAATCGAACTTTGACGAGATCGAGGAGGTTTTAGTTCGATGGCTAAAACATGCCAGATCGCAAAATGTGCCGATTTCTGCCTTGATTCTCAAAGAAAAAGCCATGGAAATTGCTAAGGAGTTGAACATTGAAGATTTTGGCGGCAGCAATGGTTGGCTGCAACGTTTCAAAGACAGACATTGCCTTTCTTTTGAAAAGATTAAAATGTGGTAACTATTAAGTGTTTTTTTTTTTTATTTTCCACTCATTCATTTGCATGTATTGATTTCTGAAAATCTTGTTTTTCTCACCGAATCCTACAGCAATTCATGAAAATACTGTATTTCAGTGGGTTTTTTTTTCAAAAACTCCCATTCCATTTAAGTCGTCAAAAATGTTTGGTCCCTTAAGTGATGACTTAACGAGGCTTAACTGTACTTAATACTGTATTTTATCAACTTTTGCAGAGAATTGGATACTTCGCAAAAATGCAAGTTGGAGAGAACAGAGTACACAAAGAAATATGGAAAATAACAAGTAAAGAATTCTTCTAAAGAATTATAAGAGACCGGAAGTAAAATGTCTAAATGACCGAGCACACATAGATGGCTGATTTTATCCTTGATATAATGAACCGAAATTAGAATGAGAAAGAACATGTAAGCCAGAAGAAAAGATTGTAATCAAAATTCTAAACTCAAACTTAGGAATGTGAAGGGACAATTAAAATGTTCATGTTAGGTCAGTCCACAAAACTAAAAATTTTGTTAAATCTGACTGAAAAAGAAAAGCTTTTGATTGCAAGAATCGGAAAATTTGAATAGACCTTCATCCTGACTGAAAAAAAGATAATGATGATGAGATAGAATATTTGTATGTCTGTGAATGTAATTAACTGCATCTCTAATTAATGTAACACTTTAACAACCAATTAAAGCTTTTCTGTGAAATATTTAATATACATAATTATAATTAGAATATAAAGAACTTCTGTTTGTCACTTATAACCATATTTGTAAAATAAATAAATAAAAAGTATAAAATCAAAACTTGCAACTTCAAAGATAATATTAAGTTGTGAAAGTAAACATCCAATATTTAAACACATGGTAAGGCAACAATTTTAATTAACCTTGAGGATTCTATTTGGAGATGCCTTAATAAGTGAAAGGAGATGAATATTAAAACTGGTCTCCTTAGTTAAAATTCATTAAAAGAACGTTAATTTTAAGAAATAAAAAATTTGTGGTTTCTTGTCATTCAATCTATAAAATCCATTTGCTGAAACTAAATATGCATAAAATCAAAACAAAGTATATTTATTATTATTATTATTATGAAGGCAATGATGAACTTAAGACATAACTGAGTTTATCATTCGCTTTACATATCTTCATAATATTTGATTCTTTTTTCTTTTTCTTATTCGATTAGAAATAATGATTGACAAGGCCTACAGGAAATAGGAGGAGGATAAGAGTTCAAAAAGCCAAAATAATGGTTATAAATTAAATAGGCAAAAGCGACAAGTCTAAGGGGGGGGGGGGATCAAATATTTAGCTTTTAAAGTTTGATTGGTGAACAATGAAGTTAGATTTCAAAGATTTCATTTCAAAGTCATTAGAATGTCACTATTATTTTGTTGGTAAATTCAAATTAAAAAACAATTTCAAATTACATTCAATCAATCTATATTACCAAAATCTTTTCTTTCTCTGCCTGTCCGGCACAACTGTTAATTACTAGTTTCCCTTGCTGAGAAAGTCAGATTATATTTTTTTTCTCCCCCTTGCATGGGATTCAAATGAGGACCTTCATCCTCGCAGTCAGGAACGCTAACCATTGGACTACTGCTTGTCTCCCAATATCCAATCCTACATTTATTCTAATTGTTCGCGAGCTATCAAATAATGAGTTCATTCAAAAAGGAATAAAATAACACTTTTTGCCATAACCGCTTGGAATCCATTCTTCTTGGATTATCTCATACTTACCAGGGGGAGACAGGGGGATGGGCTAGTTACATAAACAATGTCATTCTATCTTAAATAAAAATTAAAAAACCAAACAAAACATACCTGATTGTCTAAAACAAAGTATGTAGCACCTTTTGTCTTGCTCAAAGTAAATAATAAGGGAAAACTGAAAGCAGTCATGTCATGGACACTGATGATATTGTCTGAAATTTTGAAACAATAAATTAGAAACTAATTTGAATAAGAATTGAAAAAAAAATTAGCAAGGAGATGCAAAAGTTATTAATATTTCTGACAGTTTTATTGATCCTAACTGTTATCAAATTGATTTTAGACGATATCTCTCATTCTGATAAATTCCATTTCATTCATTAGCACAACACTCAGAATTTTAAGAAATTTTAAAAATACCTATTAAAACTAATAAAACATTTTTTTTATCCAATCATGATGTCCATCAAATTTCCACTCATAAAATATGCACAAATGATTAAAAAAATACCCCCCCCCCCCACCAAATATAAAAAAAGTCATGAAACAAATTAAAGACTTAGGCTCCCTCCCCCTTTTTTGTTTCATTGTTTCCATCTTATTTATTTGAGTGGCTTATACACTGCAAAATGAGAAGAATATGCTTCATTATAATTTCTTTTACTTATTTAAATATTTAATAACGTATTTCGTGTTAAACAGCAAAATTTATTTTATTATCCTGATATAGATTTTCTTAAATTAATAGTGTTTCTTTTTTTTCCATATTGTAAAGGTTTGTCTTCATTCAAATTTAACTAAATATCCGATTTGGATTCAAATCTGATGGATAAAATTTGGCGTTACTTTTCTTTCTTTTCAATGTTAAAATTCAATTTCCCTTTGAATTTTATCTCTCCTTCTCTTATCTAGCTATCTGAAATACAATAGAAATCTACCTCCTTGCTCTATACTGAAAGAACAACTTTGAATGTAGTTATATAGCTTATAGTTAAACTATAGACAAGAACAACAATACATTTACGATACTTCAAGTAACAGTTCTACAAATTTAAATTTGTTAAGTTGCTTTTAAATCGTTCAAAGAATTTCCCATTTAAAAATAATAGTAGTGAATGAACTACATATAGTCTGAAGTGAATGTAGTGAACTACTTCCTCCTACATGATAGCAACAGTGGCAAAATTAATTAATAACAAATATATAGAAAGTTATATTTAAATATAGATAGGTCCCACTTATGACAAAGGCCTTATAGAGCCTTCACAAGCACTTTCAAGTTACACCTGATGGTCACAAGAATTACTAGCCCAACAAACACTCATTTGAACAATGAATATCAACTTTGTAATACGTAAAAGTTATAATAAACAGCTATCTCTCTCTCTCTCTCTCTCTCACACACACACACACAAACACACTGTTTAAATGTTGTTGTTTACAGTTTCTCTCAACTGCAAAAATTAGGGATGGACGGGACACGATATTTCGGGAAATTTTCGGGAAAATTATAATCCCGTTTATCGGGCGGGATTTGCTTTACTTCGGGATTTCTTCAGGATGGGATTTCGCGATTTATTTAAATTCAACAAAAGGCTTAATAATGCTGGGATTGTTGATCCTAGCAACTGAAAACTACAATAAATCATTGAGAAATACTCTGGACTATTTATTTTCCTTCTACCTCCCAATATTACATCAACAACAAAGTGTTTTCGTCATAGCGTTAGCGATCGACTGGCGAAACCAATAAACAACAGACGACGGCCTTCGTGATTTCGACTAGCGACAAACATAAAAATGTTTTTGTATGTTATTATTATTGTCATCCATATCAAGTTTCAAAACCCGAACAACTATTTCCCATTTACTGAAGGAAGGACAATCCCGCCCCGATTTTCGGGAGGAAAAAAAAAATACCGTCCTGTCCCGACCTAAAAATCCAATCCCGTCCATCCCTAGCAAAAATACATCACACTGTATGCTAGCTTGCTACCAATTTATGACTCATTTCATCTCCAATTTGAGCTATTACAGGTCATTTTCTTCACATCAACTATCTCTAGTAAACAGAACATTGCTGCTGTATTATGGTCATTTGCACAGGGTATATTCAGTATTTCTTATAATTAACTTTAAAATGTATTTCAATGTGTTTCCATTTTTAAATGGGAAATTCTTTGAAAGATTTAAAATATATTACACTTTAAATGTATTACATATAAAGTTACTGTATATATGATTTCTGATTTAGTATATAGTGAACTGTCCATGACTTTCATCTAAAAGTAACCCAGTTGTAAGTGAGGATTATCTATATATAATTTAAATTTGAAAATATCTAAAAACATTTATTCATTGTAATTACCTGAAAGGCTGATAAGTATCTGGAATTCTGGAAGAGCTGCAATCTAAAAACCAAACAAAATATTAATTTTAATTAAAATTTTTCATAACTTATTATTTATTTAAAGAAGATTGTGCTACTTAAAAGTAAAACAAATTTCTCTTACATACTTATGATTCACTCAATAATAGTTTTCTTTGATTCTCTTAGTGTCTTCTAAATGCAGTTTTTTTTTTTGAGGAATTAGCACAAGCATTTTTATAATATTCAAAAGAACAAGGAGAGAAGAAATCTGTTAAGAATTTGTAGTAAAGACATGCTGTAATGTCAGAAAAGCAGACAGAGATAATTATATACTGATTTGATTGATTAGTAAAATGTTTCCTCTTAACATCTTATTCGGGAGCTTCGTTAGCTTTATAAAAAACACCTTTCATAGTCTTGTTCATCACTTTAAATCAAATCCAAGGCTTTTGTTTTATGAATCAAGCACCATAGCCAGGAGATTATCTTTCGAAAATTAAAAATATTTTTACTGAAATCCATTCTATGCATCAGAATATGCAGAAATCTATCTGTTAAAGAGATTTATCATTTCTTATTGAAGTGACATCAGGTTCTTAGAGGACTATGGGACTATTTCTTGCTCTTTAAAAATTAATATGCACTTCTGCTTGAGAATAAAAATTCTAAAATACAATATAGTTTGGAACAGGTTGATTTTTCTAATTTTTTTTTAATAATTGATCTAAAGAATATGAAATTTTTCAAACAATATAAAAAAAAATAGCTCAAGAGAGTATACCACCACCCCCACAGTATTAGCCTAACGTCTATGTCCGGGAAAAGAGGTAAATGACACCGCCAACGAGAGGTTTGGGAAAGGACCCACGACAAACCAGCCAGATCGGCGACAAAAAGAACATGCCAATAGAATAAGAATGTCAAAATTATTTCCATATCTACACACAAATTGTAATGTAATGTAGAAGATGGGTGGTAAATATACCTAGCACCGCGACCTAAGGTCTATTGTACTTTCCCCAACCTAATCCCCAAAAAGACCAGTAGCTACGGCAAAACCTAATAGTTTGCTTATAGGGACCGTAAACAAATCCTTTGGTTCTAAGAAAAAAGATCCTAGGATTTTAAGTCTTAGCGCTGTGAAGTATTCACAGTTACATAAGATGTGTGAGGAAGTCTCCTCTTCTGAATGACAACTCCTACAGACTGGGTTGTCTTTTAAGTTTAAAAGCCATAAATGTTTGTTTAGACGACAATGTCCAATAAGTAGACCGACAACAATACCAAGTTCCTTTTTCCGTAATCTTAAAAGTTCAGAGGATCGTTTATTGTTTGGTCCATGGATTAGCATCTTGGCTTGTCTCTGACCCTCAAGCTTATGCCATAGCTTAAGCTGTAAAACTCTCATTTTCTTAAGAAAGATCTTCATAATCATGCTATTGGTTAAACCAATAACAGGTTCCGGACCTATAAAGGTCATCTCCGAGCCTTTCTTAGCGAAGGAATCGGCTTTCTCATTGCCTTCATGACCACTGTGTCCTGGCACCCAAAAAAGACGAACCTTATTGAACTGTGCCAGTAAAGTCACAGCTTTGAGGCAATTAAAAACTATCTTAGAAGTGATGCGGCACTGATTCAGAGCATTCAGTGCTGCCTGGCTATCAGAAAAAATATAAATATTCTTATTCCTGATGTTTCTGTCCAAACAGATACCAATACAAGTGAGAATTGCATAGATTTCTGCTTGAAAGACAGTTGTGAAATTATCTAGGTTATAAGAAAAACCATACCTGCCAGTTAGGTAATACACACCTGCTCCGGAGCCATTGGCAGACTTGGATCCATCCGTATACCAAACAGACTCATCTGTGATTATAGGAATTGATCCAGAATCCCACTCAGCTCTACTTGGAAAATGTATGCTGAATGGTCTTTCAAAGAAATAATAAGGAAGCATTTTATCAGTAGTTATTAGCAGGACTGACTTCTGACTTGAATGCTGTGTGTAGAGTTTAGTATGACTGCTTGCCGAATGGGTGTAACACCACTCACCAGCAGTCTTAAGCCTTAAAGCTCCCAGCGTGGCTTCAGCCTCAATATGTAAATGTAGTGGCAAGAATCCCAGCAGTAATTCCACCGCAGCTGTGGGTGCGGTTCTAATTGCTCCTGTGATACCTATGCACACCATTCTTTGTAGCTTATTGAGCTCGCATTGAGCTGTTTTAAGTTTCACCCTAGGCCACCATACTACCGCAGCGTATGTGAGAATGGGTCTAATGATCATAGTATAGATCCAGTGCATAACCTTTGGGGTGATACCCCAGGTTTTACCAATAGGACCCCGATACGACCAAAAGATTCTTTTTGCTTTCGTAACCAAGTGCTGTAAATGTTGTCTCCAAGTCATTCTTTGGTCAAGTATAACACCCAAATACTTGACTTCCGAAGAGATGGTAAGCTCAAAGAAGGTAAGAGCTTGCAGCTCATGCAAGTTCTTTTTCCTTGTGAAAGGTATCAAGGTCGTTTTATCAGGATTGACTGAAAGACCTACTTTTTTGCACCACTTTTCAACCAGTACCAGAGCATCCTGCATGATTTCTGATACGGTTTTCGGGAATTTACCCCTAACGACTATTGAGATGTCATCCGCATAACCAATGCAGCCACACCCAAACCTCCCAAGAGACACCAGCAGTTCATCCACCACAAGGCACCACAGCAGAGAGAGAACCCCTCCCTGCGGGCAACCTCTATTAGTAGCGACCGCTAAGGTGTCCCCGAGAAGCGAGGATATAACCACACGTTCACTTAGAATTGATCTCAACCATCGCCGTAAGGTAGGGTTAATTCCATGATTATGAGTGGCTGCATCGATAGCCTCTACAGAAATTCTATCAAAGGCCCCCTCAATATCCATGAAAACAGTTAAAGCAAATTCCTTATGCTCAATGGCTTTCTCCAACAGTAACACAATACGATGAAGAGCCGTTTCAGTCGATTTACCTTGCTGATAGGCAAATTGTTGACTGGCGAGACTTGCTTTAGGGCTATACTTGCCCTAAAAATCCGGCATACACACAAATTTATTAGCTTTCCAATAAACACTCTTGTATAGGACCAAACACTCTTGTAAATTTTTTTGAAAATGAGCTCTGCAAAGGCAGCTCGAAAGCTCCAGAATATGTATGTATATTTTTATTTTGTTAATTATAATATGTTATATTTTTTTAATTTATTTATGCTGATACTTATTTCTTCACTAAGAATTACTGAGCACATGTAAAAACTTTTCCTTCAATATATATATATATATATATATATATAAAAAAGAGAGACACAGAAAAAATTTGATTAACTATTTTCCTCAATTTTTAATAATCACAGACATGTAATTTTTCATTTGAGCTACATTCAAATGCATTTCTTTGTGACAATTTTAATCAATTTTCACAATGTGGTTAAAGATATTTTATGTACTTTTGTTGTACAGTTGGGAAATTATTTATCCAAAAATAAATAAATAAATCTCTGTGTGCTGTAACAAGAAAAAAAAATATTGAGAAGTACTTCTACAGCATAAGAATGCATACTAAAATCAAATACCTGGGTGATAGGCTTCTTTGAGAAATATTTATTTGATCTGTCAAGCGTGACTTCAAATTTCTGATCACCTATTAAAATAAAATAAAATAAAATAAGTATAAACATTGCTAAACTAATACTTGGCATCTCATAGAAACAAAAGTAAATTATTTACTATCAGCAACTTAAAAATGTTTTATATGTTTTCACAAGTTTACTAAACCATAAATAAAAGAAATTATACTCATTTTAAACTTACCTGATATCTCACAACTCCTTTATTAAACTAAAAACAAGAATACTTCTTCACCGATCCGATCCAATATTTCGTCTTGATCGGATCGGTGAAGAAGTATTCTTGTTTTTAGTTTAATAAAGGAGTTGTGATATTGTATGAAGATCTCAGATTTTGATTTACCTGATATCTGTTTAATGGTGTACATAAGCAAGTGGCCTTGCTTGGTGCCCACAAGCAAGTTATCATCTGAAAAATTAGGAACAATTTTTAATCAATAGTCTTCATATTTACATCATCTAATTCATAATTTATTTTTTTGAAGCAATTTCTTATTCCATTCCATATTTTAAAAAATTAAAAATGTATGTAAATTCCAAAAGCTAACAAATTATAATGAAAATTAAAAAAATGGATGTTAGATGACAAAGTATTTCCTATCTAGGACAAACATCAATGTAATACTGAAATGAAAGATTACACACAATATGAGTGAAGTTCTTTTAAGTTATTGTTAAAGAATTTTAAAACATTTAAGAATGTTCAATGTTATTATAATTAAAGAATACAGGACAGATTTAAATTTGAAAAACTAGCAAGGTAAATGTGCATCCATTTTTGATAACAAAAAAACATTTAATATAACATCACAATATTTATTAATATTATACAGCACTTATAACTTCAATACCGACAATCTTTTAGGATAAAAAAAAAAATAATCTATATAAATATTGAAATAAAACTACAAATATAACCATAAGGCTTTAATTTTGTTATTGTACTCTTGCTCCAGAATTTCAGTAACTAAATTAATATTTAATCCTAAGTGGGAAATTATTAATAAACAGTAAATAAAGCTATTTTACAAAACTAGAAAGATGAAATGTATAGGAATATCAATTTATGATATTTACTATTAAGTAATTTCCAGAAATATCAGTTTCTTATTATGACTATAACCAGGAGCAGTCACTAGTAAATAGAGATTGTCAGAATCAATCATCAGCAAGTATTAAGTGAAAAAAAAAAGCCTTGAATTGATTTTTTTTTTTTGGAAATAGGATAAAGATTCACAGAAAGCTTCAAAATTTACAATAAAAATTCTGGCTATAGATTTTATCAGAAGCCTGCTCCATCATAAAATTCTGAAAATAAAAAGACAGCACTGGCTTTTATGCTTTTAAGAATTTGTTAACAGGCATATATAATACGATAGTAGATCATTGGTTCCTTCCTATATCTTGTCAGGAACAACTTTTGCATAATAGATCAACTTGAAAAAGTCATTAAATACTGGAAAATTTTATTAACATTTAGAATGATTTGATGACTTTTGATTCTGTTTTTTTCTTTGTTTGATATATTGTAGGAAAAATAACAAAATGAAATGACAAAAAATGAAACAGTGTAACAAAGATAAAGCATCATTTAAACTCTGCTTATATGCAGAATAAAAACAATAATAAGAAAATGCTAATGTTCAATGCTGAAGATTGCTTGTGACTATTCAAAATGAAAATCGGATGTCCCCAGAAAACCCACAAATCAGCTTTCTGTTACCAGTTTAAACGTTTCAAAAGAAACTTTGATTTGTATTCATGTCAGGGATTACATGGAAACAGGAATCTTAATTCATGCAACATAACTAATATTTCATTTGATTTATAAAGTTCACAAAATAACTAAAAGTATTACAGTAGTTCTTATAATATCTAACATTAACTGAACTCTATGATCAGTTGATACTGACTGAAACCAATATAGTGAGATTTTCATTTATAAGTATTATGCTTCTTCTACTGTATATGCAAGTACTATAGTTCTTTATAGTTAGTTATAATTCTTTCGTCAGATTCCAAACGGTGATCAATCGTATCAATAATGAAGGATCATTTATGAATGTACGATCTTTTTACTCTGAAATCTCTACAAAAAAAATATATGAAAAGATTTATGAGTTCTTTCAAATCTACTGAGAATAGTTGGACCTTGTTTTATTCATTTTTACACCTAATTAATAATGACAGAACAACAACGAGTTGATGGCCAATCAATTAAGTAAAAATGGTACAATAATATAATTTTGAATTATTTGAAAATGCCCTTGTCACATTAACCCAGAACTATGACTATTTATTTCAATATTCATACTTCTGGATTAATGGGACAGATTTGATTCTTCTTTTAAAAGACCCGATTGCACTGAGAAATGAAATATCACATTTTTTTAAAAAAACATTTACTAAGTTTGTAATAAATAAGTTTTTTTAAACTATTTAATGTGTTTTCTTCATAATCTATATTTTATGATAATCATAAGAATTATGTAGGTCCATGGGGGTTGTCTTACCGTACGTAGCGATTGACTCAATTTGAAGTGGTAATTTTGCGAAAATGGGCACAGCTGTATAAGCATCGTGCATTCTTGTAATTTAATTCTGGTCCTAATTATTACAGATTGTAAGAAATATAATTCTAAACATGTTTGTTAACTACAGACCGCGAATTTCTCGGTTATCACATGATAGTGAAGTATACAATACATGCACTGTCAATATAGGAGTGACCTCTAGTGGTACAGGATAGAAGTATGATGAAGCGCTACTGCAATTAGACTGAAATAATCTCGAACTATCCTATAACTTGCCAGTAGTATTAATAGAAAAACATAATCCTTGGAGGTACATAAGCGTTAAAAAACATTTTTTTTTTTTGTAGAGCTACTCTTTGTATTTAATAAACTTTCTTTCCTAATCTAAATAAACTTGGGAAATTTTAGTCCATGGTTATCAATTATTATTTCTTTAAAACTATTATTATTATTTAAAAAAAAAAAAAAAAGTTAAATTCAAAAATAAATGAAGCGCAGTGGTGTCTCAAAGGAAAAATATACAATGAAAAACTCACCAATGAAAAATTAGTGAGAAAACTAATGTCCCAGCAGTGCTGTTTGTGATTCTTCTGTGTTTTTAATCATAATTTAAATAAATTGCTCCCTCAGAACATCATTTTTCTGTTCTTCAATTACAAGAAGATCCCATCTTGGATTGGGGAAAAAAAAAAAAAACTTGTATTCTTAAAACCTAATATTATTTTGTTTTTGTTTATATCGGAGTTTGTCAGACTTATCAAATGATCCGATAATAGATTGAGATAAGTCGGGATGAATAGTTAACAAAGGTCAAGTA
>JAFIDM010012231.1:85350511-85374163 GCA_023159025.1 Thereuonema tuberculata
AAATCTGTGCATTTCATAATTTTAATTTCGCAAATTTTCTTTTAATTTTGCAAATGTTTTAATTTCTCAAATCTTTCGGAGTTTTGAGTTTACGGCTAAGATGGATTACAAAAATTAAGAATGAAGAAATACTAAATTTTAAATAATTACCATCATTATTTGAAATTTAATATATACCAAACAAAATTTTTACTACGTAAAGTGCGTTAGTAATACAATAATTTCTTTATATTGATTATGTAATGCGTGAATAAAATAAAAAATTATGCTAGTGTTTATTTAATAATATCAAATTGTAGTTTAATATCTACGTTCTAAAACAAGTAGATATCAGCAATTCTGAACATAATTCTAAATTAGCAGAGTGACCTTCAAAGCAACTACAAATTTTAATTATTGAAAAGAATTATCAACTAAGGAAAATAATTGTAAGGAAAATAGTAATAATAATAAGTTTTAGAAAATTCTGAATAAAAATACAGAAAAAAAGTATCAGTATGAACATTGCAGAATATTTTGTAAAAATACATGTTAGTTTTATAATTGAAAGGTTAATGAATTTAAACACAAGCATGACAATAGTTTCATTAACTATTAAATAACTTATTGAAACGTAGTGTTATGAAATGGTTTAATCAAATAAAATTTTTATATAAATTTTTATAACGGAATTCTTCTAAAAATTTACGAAATTAAAGAATATTAAAAGTTTGAAGAGCAGAAGATTTGTTCATTAATATGTATTCATTGTTGCTAATATGTAAACACTATTAATAAAATATTAACTAATTTCGAGAAATTAGAAAAAATTAAAGTCCTATACAATATATTAATAGTATTTTGTTTTTATTAAAAATTGCAGTAGCCTACCTATATAGTAGATTACAGTAGCTTATTAGATGTAGTAGTTATAAGCTACTATATAGTAAAATTGAACTTAACCATTCGCAACTACAGATGCAATTTGTCAAAATTTACAGCTTTCATAATACAATTAAATTAATTAATATAATTTTAAAAAAATTTTAAAAATAAAAATCGTAAATTATTTTCACTGTCATAAAATCCTGTTTTTATTTTCATTTCTTTCCTATATATTTCATAAAAAGAAACAGGAAAAAGAAAAAGAAAAACAATTTTTTTTTAAATAAGTCTATTTTTAATCTGTAAATGAAAAACAGAATTAAATTACATTCTAAATAGTGTGAATTAAATTTTTTTTAAATGTTTTTGTATGAAAGATAATAATAGTTAAAATTAAATGTTAAAAAAAAAGTAATTTTAATAAGACAGTAAATTAACGATCGTTAAAAAAATAATCCAGACTTTGATTTTAATAGACTTTCATGCAAAATGTAGTGTCTTCTCTACGAGTTCACAAACAGGAGAAGCGTTATTAGTGTTTCCAACGCTTTTATGATTATGATTATGGGTTTTCTAGTCATTAAACTGTGGATATTTTGCATGAACTCTGACGGTTAGGATAAACATGTCTGTTAATGAAGTAGGTGTCTGTTAATGACGTAACCAGATATTTCTATCTGTACTTCCTTCAGAATTTTCTTCAGAATTAAAATAAATTATTAAATATGAATAATATAAGAAAATTAATGAAAATTTGCTTTAGTTTATTTAGAGCATTGTATAAGTAATTTCACATCACAGCAAAATTAGTAGATGCAAATAAAAATTTGAGGTTAATCCTTTAGAAAATTGATCTTTTTCCTAAGAAAAAGTTTTTATAAGTTCACATATTAGTAACGAAATGATCCTCCCGCACGAATAACTTGTCTTATTAATGTAGAGGCGAAGATAAAGAATATACGCTATATATATACGCGTATATTTCTATACGCTAACTTATTATAAAATTCTGCAAACGAATCTCCCGCCTCCCACCAGGGATGATTTTGTGTGTGTGTGTGGGGGGGGGGGGGGTGTCCATTATACTAATTTTTTTTTATAAATGACTTTGCTTTCTTTAAATGAACTTTAAAAGTAAAATGGTCTTAATACTAAAATCTACATACTTTCTTTTATTTTTTTTTGTTACCTGAAGGGGTGAGGGTTCGGATCCCCCGGACCCTCCATCCCGGCTGTGCTTTGCTCGCATTTGGCTTCAAAGGAAAGCAGCCTCTTTTTGCGTACTTTCACATTGAATATAAAGTTACTTTACTATAAAAATTATTTAATATTGACTTTCTGAATCCCCATACTAAAGATTTCCTAATAAAAGATATTTATTTGCTTGAAGTAAACTTGCTTAAATAATTTTACAAAACAATTTAATTCCCTGATTTCTTAATAAATGATTGATTCTGACGTGTTACATGGGCATTAAGTGACTAAATGTAGCCTAATGATAAAATCCAGCGCTTGTTTAATATTGTTTTGTTTTCCTTTAACATTTTTTTTTTTAAATAAGAATATTAATTTTTTCAGAAACCACTCTTCTTTGTTAAAAGAAAAACAAAATTAAGTAAAGTAATGAAAGGAAGAACGTAAGCCTAACGACTTACATCGTTAAAAAATAATAACAAAATAAAGATAAAGAACTTCCTACCTCAATATTGTTATTTTTTCCCCGTTGCTGATAAACTATTTATTATCCGAGTTATAGTTATTTATCCGAGTTGGATAGAAGTATCCATTTTCTACAATACAACTCATTCAAGATGATAAACATGTCGTCTTTCATTCTGTTGGAGTGTTTGTTAGACGACGAGCCAAGTACTTACTGTCCATGACGAGCTGTTGAACTTGTCGTTGGTTGGGTCATCTGCAGTGGGGGGAGACACTTCGTTCTTCGGTTTCCGGGTGACAGAGTTGGAGCTACGGTTGTTGGCTGAGACTCATTACAATGGCGATAATGTATTCAGAGAACCTTGGCTCCCTCACAAAAATATTAAATGTTTGTAAATAAAGAAAGCTACCGATGTTACGCGCTTTGAATGATAATTCGAAATTGTCATGCATTGGAGTTCAATTTCGTTTTTGTTTCCTGCAGAAATTTACGATATATAATTACTAATAGTTACTTTTTTAATTTCAAACAGATAGGTAAAGCAGAAATAATGCTTGAAAATAAATCGAATTGGAGCTAATCATTAGGATCAAACAGTACATCTTCTCATTCCCCTGCTAAAAAAACTGTCAAGTAAAATTCCCATTAAAGAAGAAAGAAATTTGTAAATCGAAAAAATAAAATCCCATCAGTAATTTACTTGATTAAATACCTACCTAGTTATCAGCGCTCGAATATAGACCAAAGAAATGAACTCAGGTAGCGATGAACTTCTCGTAGATTTCTTATTCGGATTTGTTAACATATCAAGTCGACGCCTGTCTTTCATACGAGTCATTAATCTCTTACTAATCCCAATTGACCTTTGAACCTTCAGAAGATTCACTCCGGAATGCAAAAGCTCGATGGTCCCTAAGTTTTGCGAGACACAGAAAAGTTTAATTTGTGGGGCCTTAAAATGTTTCTTCTTTATAATTTTAAATTATTTTTATTTTGTTTGAAATTTAGAAAGATTTATTAAGTTATGTATAATTGTTATAACTTTTGCTAACAATTCTTAGATCCGGGGTTCCAGGCGAGACACATCTATTGACGACTCTCTTTTGAACAAAAGAGAAGAATTTCACTTATTTCGTTTCTGATCAAAAAGACTTCTGAGCTTCTGGCGCTAGTGTAGGAGTCCTATCATTCTCTAATAAAAAACACCATCCTGCTAATAAAAAAGGGCTTCAATCAATATACTGTGTACTGTATTAGGTCTAGATTTCGTTTATGGTGAAAAAAGGTTTTTTTTACAACAAACTAAAAGACGCATTTCCATAGCAGTAACATTAAGTAAATTTATTTATTTACTTAATACTGAATAAATGATGTACATCCATAAATGTGAATTTCGTATCATCACCAAGTATATACTAAAGTATTCACATGATTGATGGTAATTAAAAATTAAAACTTTAATCTAAAATTGCTTTAAAAAAATATTTCGATGGGTTCATTAAGATAACTTATACATAAGCAGTAATTATCCTTTCTAGACTCGCTAAACTACAATCACAGTCGTTTCCGTTTTTACTTGATGTTATGGTAAAGTTAAAGTAAAAAAACAAAACAAAAGACACTAATTAAAGATTACGATAAAGATTACGCTTATTTGGTATATTCCAGCTAGTAAATAACAATTTCATTAACTCAATCGAACCCACAGCACAAGCAATTGAGAAAATGGAGAGATTATTTTTAGTTTTTGAAATAATGTTTTATCCAGGTATATAAGAAATATACAAAAAGTTAACCGGCGAAAATATCTTTCTTTATTTGCAAAATACAATTCAAATTTCAAGATTGAGAAGAACATGTCATATAATCATTTTTTTTTTCTTGTAAACGATTTTTCACAAGTATTCAATGATTTCATGAAGATTAACCTGAAATATTAGTGTTTGATTTTGCCTAAGATAACTTCAGATGGAATTGATTGTTCTGCAACAGTGAACTGGAAAAGTACAATAGTAGCGTTTGACTTTTATACAATTTGCCCCTTTCTTCATCTCAGGATACAGATCTGTCGGATTGTAACCTATTACAAAAGCACTGTATATTTCAAGAGTTGTTTTTTTTTTTCCCAAAAAATGTGTTTTGCAAAGAATAAATCGAGCTTGGAGCTGGTGAAGAAGCTTAAATGGAAATCCCACAAAAATTTTCCTCACGATTTTGATCTAATTGTGTACAATGTGAGAATTATCAACCAAACATTTTTCATTTGTTACCTACAACAAAAATATACAGGCTTTCAAAGACTAACTTGTAAGTAACTGTCAACTATTGAAAAAGCGTTGAAAAGCCTTTCAGTGTTATCAATTCATACAGATTGATTTTCACTTTGAATTGACAATATATAAAGAAAAGTTATTCTACAATTAAGAAATGAAACAATACTTCTAAATTGGTTTTAAAAACAGTCCATGTCAATATACAGTGTGTACAATCGTCTTTTCTCCTTTCCAATGCATGAGTTGAAGGTATTGAAGAAATGAGTTTTTATTTTATGTTATCACATTAAGTAATGTCAGAAAATTTGTCTGTTCTGAACCTAAGTTCGGGCACCAATACTTCAGACATATTAACATTTATTGGTAATAATTTAACGAAAAATTTCTAAAAAGTTAAAATTATTCTTTGAAAACTTCTTGTAAAAATAAAAATAATGTAATCATTACTTCATTTTTTTGTTTTATTTTTTTGTTGATTATTTGTTTAAAATTTTAAATTTTCGGCAAGAATTTGTTATTTTTTATTTTTTTATTTTGGCTTTTTAGAGCAAATTTTAAATAAATCTGTAACCCTTATCTTGAAAATTCTTTTTATATATACTTCATTAAATTTATATCAGTAGTCTAATATTGATAATCCTACGTCTACAAAAATAAATCATGATGTCGAATTCTTTAGGCAATTGATATTCAAGATAACAAAAATAAAAATCTCTCCTAAATAAGTCTCCTAAATAATCGTTTCTTTCTCTTTGATGAGTAAATCCCTATTAGCCCAGTAAATCAGTCAGAAAAAAGGGGTTTGCTTTGCAAAAGGTCGGGTAGTTTTGATTTTTGGATATGTTGTGAGTGTTGGGCTTATATCATAAAATCCAAGTTTTCGACCTCCGCGCGCCACGGCGCGCCACATGGTAGCAATAAAACAACAAAATTTTTGACCTTCGCTATGTTTTTCCACAATATCGCCTGAACGATTGACTTTACAGAAAATAATCCTTTCCAAATGTACAGTAGAGTAAATTTGTCACAGTTTGAGCCCAAAACCAGCTCTGTAGCTGCAATAGTGATCGAGATACAGGGTTCCGAAAAATCCCGATTTTCTGCAAAATTTATGAAAATTGTGATTGTTCGGCAATTGCTGTTGAATATCACCGAAAGCAATGAAATAGCGCAAACGTCATACGGAACAAATTTAAAGGCTAGGAAATTTGCTATAAAGAAAGCACAATCGGATGTTTCTACGACATATAGTAAATGATATACAGTTGTTCAACGAAAGGGTGTGAAAAGTTTGACATCAGAAATAGTCCAGGAAAATTATACATTTTGGTATGCAAAACGTCGTATAGTTTTGATTTTTGGATATGTTGTTAGTGTTGGGCTTATACCGTAAAATCCAAGTTTTCGACTTCCGAGCGCTACAGCGCACCACGTGATATGAACAAATCATCAAAATTTTGGACCTTTTTAATGTTTTACACAATATCTCCTGAACGGTTTGTTTCACAGAAACTATTTTCCTTTTCAAATTTAAAGTAGAGTAAATTTGTCACAGTTTGAGCCCAAAACCAGCTGTGTAGCTGCAATAGTGACTGCGACACAGGCCTCGCAAACATCAGGATTTTCTCAAAAGTGTATGAAAATTGTTATTGTTCGGCAATTTTTGTGGAATAGTGCCGAAACCAATAAATAGAGTAAACGTCATAAGGAACACATTTAAAGGCTAGGAAATCTGCTATAAAGAAAGCAAAAGCGGATGTTTCTACGACATATAGTAAAGGATATATAGTTGCTCAACGAAAGGGTTTAAATAGTGTAACATCACAAAAAAATATGCGAAACAAATGTACGAAGTTTGTCCAGGAAAACCTGTGCAGTATTTGGTAGATATAAACATAGAAAATATGATATTTAACGTTTTTGTCTCTTAGGCGGGCCAGGACGGATATCTGCAAGCCAGGCTGAGGCAGGCGAAACTTTTATGATTACTTTATATGGAGGTACCCCAGAACCTCCGCATGTGATCTCAATCACTTGCGCTACACGCTCTTTACCCAATCAGCAAAGAAAGCAAGGTCCAGTCTCGCACGTTTACCCCCTACCGTAGATGCAGCACGTTTTCATGTCTTACGATTTCACCTTCAGATACAGCAGTGGTGAGAACATGCGAATGCTTGAATGGGGCTGGGTACCTACCCGATTCGGCCTTCCCCCTCCCCCCGCAAAATGGAAAAGGATGCAGCTCCTGAACCCCTCTTTAAAATGATATCTTGCAACTGCAAGAAAGGATGCAAGAATGCTTGTGGTTGCCGATAAGCAGGTCTTATATGTTCTTCTCTGTGCACTTGTTCTCTGGGAGAAGCTTGCGAAAACGTGTCAGACATACTCTACTTGAGGACAGCAGTGAAGATGAAGACGACTCGCTATCGTCAATAACTAACTTTCCTAATGACGTTATAGACGATTTACAACTTCAGCTGGATGAAGAGGACAGGGAGCAGCAGACAGGGCTTGAAGAGGTCCGTCTTGGCCCGCCAAAGAGACAAAAACGTTAAATACCATATATTCTATGGTTTATGTCTACCAAATACTGCCCAGGTTTTCCTGGACAAACTTCATACATTTGTTTCGCCTATTGTTTTATGATGTCAAACTATTTAAACCCTTTCGTTGAACAACTATATCCTTTACTATGTGTCGTAGAAATATCCGCTTTTGCTTTCTTTATAGCAGATTTCCTAGCCTTTAAATGTGTTCCTTATGACGTTTGCTCTATTTAATGGTTTCGGCACTATTCCATAAAAATTGCCGAACAATAACGATTTTCATACACTTTTGAGAAAATCGTGATGTTTGGGAAGCCTGTGTCTCAGTCACTATTGCAGCTACAGAGTTGATTTTGGGCTCAAACTGTGACAAATTTACTATACTCTACATTTGGAAATGATATTATTTTCTGTAAAGCCAACCGTTCAGGCGATATTGTGTAAAAACATTGAAAAGGTCCAAAATTTTGATGTTTTATTCATATCATGTGGCGCGGCGTGGCGCTCGGAAGTCCAAAATTTGGATTTTACGGTATAAGCCCAACACTTAACAACATATCCAAAAATCAAAACTGTACGACGTTTTGCACACCAAAAAGTATAATTTTCCTGGACTATTTTTTATGTCAAACTTTTTACATCCTTTCGTTGAACAACTGTATATCCTTTACTATATGTCGTAGAAACATCCGATTGTGCTTTCTCTATAACAAATTTCCTAACCTTTCAACAAAAATTGCCAAACAATCACAATTTTCATAAATTTTGTAGAAAATCGGGATTTTTGGGAACCCTGTATCTCGATCACTATTGCAGCTACAGAGCTGGTTTTGGGCTCAAACTGTGACAAATTTACTCTACTCTATATTTGAAAAGGATATTATTTTCTGTAAAGCCAACCGTTCAGGCGATATTGTGGAAAAACATAGCGAAGGTCAAAAATTTTGTTGTTTTATTGATATCACGTGGCGCGCCGTGGCGCGCCGTGGCGCGCCGAGGTCGAAAACTTGGATTTTATGATATAAGTTCAAAACTCACAACATATTCAAAAATCAGAACTACCCGAACTTTTGCATACCAAAATGTACCATTTTACTGGACTATATGCGCACTTTTTAAATCCAAGCTAAAAAGTTCTGCATTTTTAAACAAGAGGAAGATTAACTATGAGAGAATTTGTAAAAGAAATTCGTAGAGCAAATAACGGATATTCGCAGACAGAGCGGGCTCTAGACCCATAGGCACCCCCCCCCCCCCCCACATTCTTGCGACTGAAACGTTGCCTCCATCATTTCTTCCCACAAAAATTTAAGATGGACTGCTAAGTAGATGAACTATCATCTATTTAGCAGATCACAACTGATATTTTTATTTCGCTTCAATTAACAATTGCTGTGGTGAATGCCTTTACCTTTCGTTCCTTTAAATCGAGACACATGTTTCGATTCAACTAACTGTAAGTGAAACGTTAGCAGAATGAAACAAAAAATCCTCTAGATCCAATAACTGAGTTTGTTCATAATAATTAGTGTAAACGCTTTCAATAGTTACTGAATTTATTATTCTATACATTAAAATCCATGCGTTTCATAAGCCGAGATAAATATATGGCTCTACATTCACTAAATTCCTATTAAAACTTTAGAATAAAGGCGCTCAAAATGCAAAGATGGCGTCCAAATTTTGTAGGGAGGGATTAGAGATGGTTAGAAAGGGTTTGCGAGGGAACTTTCTTATAAAATTTCTTATTTTTATAATTGAGTTCATCTTTTAGTATATTGGTACTTTCGTAAGTCTGTCTGTTTGTATGTGTGTATGTTCGAGGGTTTTTTTTTTTTTTTTTTTTTATTATTTCCACAATAACTTTTGAACCACTGGATGGTTCTTCTTGAAACTTGTTTCACACATTGGAGAATTTGAGACGATCTAACTTTCATATTTCAAATCTTTTTCAAATGGATGCCTGTCGAAAAATTAGCGCGAAAAGGAGACAAAAATTCCCATAGAAAAGCATTGCAATCTAAGCAATGGATTTTGATCTTATTTCTATGAATATCTCATCGTCTTAAACAATTGAATGAATCCTTTTAGCTAATCCCCTCTCCTGGTTTGATTCGATTAAAATTAATTTAATTTAGTGCTGATTTACTTATTGTTTCTAGAAAATGAAAAATCACTACTGACTATATTCAGTAGATTTATAATTTGAATTTTGTCATTAGGAAAAAAATAAATAAACAAAAAAAAAAAAAAGAAAAAAGAAAAAGAAATGTTAAGAAATCAAAATTTCAAGGAAAATATGTTTAAGCTCTTTGTAATTCCTTGTTTTATATTTTTAAATTTGAAATAGATTTTGAAAATTAAGCGTACTATTCTACCACTAGTTTCATTTTGTTGCTTGGAGTAACTTTTTCTTCTTTTTGGGTGCGAACTGAAAGCAACTACAGGGTTTTAAAACTCTCTATTTTTTCTGCCTTTTTTTTTTTGAGAATCTTCAGGGTGAAAAACAGTTGTCCCATAATTCTCACCTTCTCATGGGTTATTCTTCAAATGTCTAGTTCTAAAATCCTTGAAAAAAAAACGCTTATTCAATGCTGCCAAAATAATCTATTACAGTAACAAACATATTTTAACGTATGTGGAGTATACATGGAGTTTGCGTATTAAAACACACGTAATGCAGATTAAAAAAATAATTTATATTGCTGATTGCTAGATCTTGATACCTGTGACTTTGGTAAATTGGTGATTGCGGAACCTATGATGTTGTTGCGCATTGGGTTGTGATTGTGGGCTTGTAGGATGTTCGCAAGTGATCTCAATAGTCACCCCTGACGTCACACGGAAAGCTATTATAAAGACAGGGACTTCAGGATCAAAACCATATCCAGAGAATGTAATATTAGATATTTTCCAAGCTCCCTTCGCCCTCCCATTCATCCGCCTGTGCTTGAGGGGGTCCTGCAAATTGGTAAATATCATAATCAAATTTATATTAATTTGCAATATTATCAAATCTAAAAATCTGATAAAAATTAAATAAATTTTTAGCATTACAATCAATGTGCTAAAAGGAAATAACTAAAATTTCCTCTTTTTTGGGAGTGGAGTTTTGGTTTATTTTTAATATCCTTTTTAATTGTAATATAAGTTTTTTTTTTTTAATCTGCATTATCTGCATTTATTTAACATGCAAACTCGACATATTTTTTACAGATTAACAAAAGATTACTTATTGTTTGATTTTAGAAGAGTTAGTAGGAGATTTAGTAGTTGCTAATACTAATTTTTAAAGAAATGACAAAGTTTAAATTTCTTTAATCTTAGAACAAAAATAAAGTTACAAATTATAAAATTTGTATTATTACTTTATTTTTTATTTTTAAATTTGTATTTGTATTGCAGGAAAATAAGTTTAAGTAGCAAATTATACGTAGCTCTTCAATATTTACTTAACATTACGAATTAATTCAAAAGAAATGAAATATTCAAATATCAATGAAACTGTTTAAAAACAACAACAAAATAACCTGATTAATTTCTAAAGAAGACTCAAATGAGTAACGAGTATTTGTCGAGGAAAAGAAAAAGAAAGGAAATAAGAGAAGTTCAGTTATGAATACATTAAACATTACAAAAGAACGAAGTTCAAGAACCGTATTGTCTAAAAGTTGTGTCTCCAACTTCTACGCCATTGTCAGTTGAAAACCATATACATTTCAATGTGGTACGAACAGAGAACACAATAAACTCTATAATACCTACTTAATTTATGTCTTGAGAAAGTGTTGCAATGGACAACAATATGCAAATGTGCCCTTCTCAGAAGAACAGGAGTTCAGGGCACCAAACATTTAATAAGCCTATGACTTTTTTTTAAAGAAGTATTGATACTACGGTGAGCAAATGAATAATGACTCGAACTTTGTTAAGCTGTTTATAAGGAAAAAGGAGATTCCTTAGATTTTGAACTACAGAGTTACTACATTCAAACTACAGATATTCTATTATTTGTAAATTAACAAGTGAAAATAATGAGTTAAGTTTTATCAAAGTTTTGAAATTGATGGTAATTGTTTGTTTGACTGAGCTAACTATGAATTGGTATTTTAAGATCATTGAAGGAGCTCAAAGTATCAAATAGCAGAGGAAAAACAATTAATAAAACCATTTTCATTAAAACTGCTGGACCTATTTCTGAAAATGTGATTGGATACTTATTTATGGTATTTATTAGAAATATGAGAGCGATTGGTTTTGGTCTCCGGCCTTCTCTCATCTCACGATAAAAGAGCTAGTCCAATTTTTTTAAAACTTCGTTGAGTCTTATTAAACATGACATAAAAATCCCAACTTAATTATGAATATGATTAATTTTGTTTCTACCCTTTAAAAGAAAAAAAAATCTGATGTTTTGTACGCGTATCATTCTTATTTGTAGATAACCTTAAAATCGATATATGATTGATTTTGTGTCATTTGGAAATTTTGTTCTGTTACGCTTTAAAACGTCCAAACGTTTAAGCGTTGTTTGGGAAGATCATTTATGAGGTAAGGAAGGGCGAAGACCACAATATTCGTGCTCGTATTTTAAAATGGGACGATAAATAAGCAACGAAATCTGTCCAGTCGTTTAATCCTGACACCAAACAGACAAACACAAACGAAAACTGTCGAGTTAAGTAACAAGACGTGACATGCTCAGTCAATTAATATAATTTAATTTTTTTTTATAAAAACCGTGTTTGAATTGTACGTTAAAAAAAAAATATTGAGGTCTAAAACGAAAAAAAGAGAAAGAATTTCGACAAAGTTCCTTTTGTAGTGCCTTGAATATTTCTAGCGTTGCAGGAAATTTCGCTTTGTTGATAAAAATTGTTCATTCTGGACAAAATATTCGTTTATTAGATGTTGTAAATAAACGAATATTGTGTGTTAGATATAGATAAAACCTATTGGTTTTATTAAAGAATATTTATGCATTGCTATCATACTGAAGTGCACCTTAAATAATACACAGAAGCTCGGTTACAACGCGATCTTTCGGATCCAAGATTTCGAAGATCGCGATATAACCGAACTTTTTTACTTCGCGACGTCAAATGTCATATATCGCACCCTATTATCGCCTACACGATTCCAAATCGATTTAAAATGGTCATTTCGCGATTACCTACATCATTCAGAGCTATGTGAGAGAATTTTATATTTATAAATACATAAATCATTACCTTTTCAACACTTTGATGGGTTATGTTAGCCAAAATCGATTTGGCGCCGCCATCTTGGCATCTTGTACAAACGACGAGTCACATAGATCGAAACTAGGTATTCATACGTCCATTAGATTATATGGGCCTCTTTACTGGTTGCCCTTGGCAGAAAAATAGATCTCAATATTCATTTTGGTTAAACGAAAAAGTCCGCGATTCTGGCATTTTTTAAAAAATATATTGTATTTGACGCATTTTCGTGACATTAGGATGGGGTAGAGTCTCAATTACTGTAAATAATAACGAAACAAGCATATTAATTTACACCTTTGATTTGATTTTAGGCGAAAAAACGGTAAATTTTTAAAATCTTACAATTATACACCTTTTCGAAAATAGTCGGGAAAATAGTCGTTATAATCGAGCTTCAGTGTATTTCAAATATTAGGACAGAGTAGAATTAACATAAAAGTAACTGTTAAAGAATAGGAATAGAAAAGTTTATATTGAGTATTTTTCTACATTTTAAAGTCTGCAGATAACCGAAATAGATATTATTTTTCTTCATTCTTCGCCTAATCACAGCATACAATCGTTTTCATTAATTAAGGAGAAAAAAAAACAACAGAAAAATAACGATAACTAAAAAAAAAAAAAATAATAATAATTTATGATTAATTGCATCTTAGCTTATGGATCCAGACATCATTCTTTGTATCGTCAGGCATTTCTATTTCCTCACGAAGGCATAAATACATCTGTAGATCCATCTAATGAGATGCAACTTCAAACATCTTACTACATCCACCATAAATGTCCTTTTCACGAATATGGTAGATAATAGCGTGCCTCTTGTTCTCTACTTATTTATGAAAAGTACTGATCTCCATTGGTTTTCAGCACAAATGAGATGATGTATTGCCCATATCAAAAATCTCCTCCATGCAGATTGCTGGCCGCCTAGCATAAAGGTCTCTTTAGTGAAGCCTTCTCTGCACAGTAGAAGCAGAACTAGCGTTGTTGCAGCCACAGCAAAACCAGATCACAGCAGATTCGACCACAGAGACTCTTGAGATAAGGTCTTCATATGAGTCATTGGAAGACTTGTACACGAGATTCTGCATGTGTTTTCAGTTGAAGAAATCAATACATGTAGAATGAGGCAATCTTGATGCCAGGCAAAAGCGCCCACTAGCACCGAAGGTTGCCGTCAGCGGACATACATTCAAAGACGAAAAAAGTCTTATCTCGGTGTTCCTATCTCCCATCAAAATTTGTACAGAGAGTTTTGATTCACCCTCTATACATGTAGATTTCCTTCAAAACATTTATTTTTAAAATATATATTTTATTTTTGTACCTGAATTACTTGCTTCGTCGTAATTATTAGTTGCAAAACAAAAAAAAATAGAGAAATAGTTTCTCCTTTGGAGTTTAAAAACAATGCATCTGAAGAAAACAAGAATCACACACAAATTTGAAGTGGATCATTAAATTTTTTATTAATAAATCATTCTAAATGTTAAGTGTTAAAATAGATACACCTTTAAATCAGACTATAATAATGCTTCCATTATAATCATATTTTTTTGAAAACCTTACGTAATGGTCATCATTATCCGGTCTCGTGTAAACACTAATTATCCATCTGAAATGCTCTGTTTCAAAATCCCACGTGTCTTTAGAATGTAGGAAGTGACAATCATGAATTTCTTTCTTTTTCGAAAAAAGTGCTTCCTGAGGGTAATCTTTGTCATTTAAATATTTTGAATCCAGTGCATTTCTGCTTCATGTATCTCTTTGTTCATATTTTTTTGTAGGTTGCTGTGCTTGAGAATGTGGGCAATTTTAATTGAAATATGGTTCCACAAAGATGAGCTAATTTAAGCGATGAATACGTGGGTTTTCTTTTTTTTATTTGTTTTCCCCATTTCCATTGTTAATGTTTAAATAATTTTTATCTGACCATCAGTACGAGTAGTGAAGTATGATTTCATAATATTTCTTACTTTAAGGAATTTTATGTGGAAAAGCGATATTTTTAGTGGAAATAAAAGCTAATTTGATAGTTTTTATTTAAGTACAAAAAAAATAAAAATAAAAAAAATAAACCTTTTAAAATATTTCTCTCTTAAAAAAAAAAAAAAAAAAAAGTGTTTTTAAACAAGAAAGTAAAAAGTAAGATAATAACGAGAGAAGTTTACATGGAAAAGGCGAAGTAAAAGCAAAGTACATAAATGCCATCTCTTCTTCACTTTTTCAATTTTAGTTCAACTTTTGTTCATCACTTCAGTTCAATTTTGTGTTAGCATTTTCTGATAAATAAGCAAAGTGGATTTTAAACAACGGCAATGTTTAGTTAACAACACCAATTCAAGCTTCAAGACAGGAAGATAAGACTATCTCATTTGAGTAACTGAAAGAAACATTTTATTTGCTTCAATAGAATCTCCTATGAAAATGAAGAATTCTTGTTAAAAGAGCATCTTTTCTTAATGGATGAAATTGATTGCAAAATATATATATAGGTAGACAAATATATGTATACATGTAAGATAAAAATACGTACAAATAGTCTGAGAAATTTCAGTAAGTCTTCTTTAGTTCTATGTTCTATGTTTAGTTCTATGTTTTATGTAACCTATTTCTAAACTACTTTGAAAACAATTTGTTAATTAAACTAAAAAAACCAAATTTTGAATACTTCAGGTATGTAGATGACATACTTATAATATGGTTTGGCACTATTAGACAATTTAACTTATTCTTTGAAAACTTAAATAAAAGCTCCACTGATTTAAAATTTAAAAAAGAATTAGAAACAAATGGTGAGTTGAAGTTTTTAGACATCAGGTTAATAAAAAATAAAAACAAAATTGTAATGGAGCACTACAGAAAAGAATTTCAAAGTGATCATGTATTAAATTACCAATCAGGCCATAAAGCTCATATAAAAAAGAATATTGTTGAAAATTGGTTAAGAAGATTAGATTGTAACACCAGTTTTGAAAATGTGTATAAAGAAAAAATTCATGATATGACTACCCTCCTTAAGAAAAACAATTATCCAGAAAAATTTATCAATGACCAAATTAAATCTTACAATACTTTCAAAATTAAAGAAATTAACAAATTTGAAAATAGAATTTATATCCCTTACCTTAATAACAACAGCTTTTGGTTACAAACTTTATGTAAAGCTTACAACATAAACATTGGCTTTAGATATAATAATAAAATTAAAAATTTGCTATGTAAAAAAGTTAATCAACATGATTATAAGAAAGAAATGGGTTTAATATATAAATCACTTGCCAAACTTGCCAAAATTTTTACGTGGGAGAAACCAAAAGAACCCTAGCGGAGAGAGTGTCCGAGCACTGTAGGGCCTTGAAAAATAAAAACAAAGACATCTCAGACGTAGCATATCATTGTATAACGAAAAGCCACGTTATGGACACAAATGTCCAAATTTTATATAAAGAAACCCAATTAGGTTTAAGAAAAATATTGGAAAGTTGTGTTATTAGAAACTCTAAAGAAAAAAAAAAAAAAATTTTAATAGGTATAAAGGAGCTATAGTAAATTTTAATACCATTGTACTTATTAGAGATTACTTACAATTTGATAACCGAAAAACAGCCAATATTAAGGAATTAAATTATTAACAATATTTTGAAAAATTATAGATTACAATTAATAGGTCAGATTGTAAACAACAATTAAATTTGTTGTATCACCATGCTTTTATTTATTTATTTTTTGTAACAATAAAATTAGTTAATAGTCACTTTGAGATGTTTAAGCATATTGTAACAACAATTAATTTTATTAATAGTTCATGTTTTTAAACCAATGCTGCCAAGCTTATTCTTAATTCTGTTATACCTATATTATTGACTTGAAAAAAGGAATATGTACAGTTCCTGAAAATTTGTCTCCCTTATTAGTATTTTAATAAATATTTTAATACTAATGCAATGTATGGAAGAGTGTGTTTCTATCTAATATTTTTGATATGGAAAGAAAGAAGATTGTGGAAGAATTTGGCTTCTTTAGTTCTATTTATTGATTTTATTTTTGCTACTACACAATGCAAACTTTTTAGATTTCTTTTAATAAATATACAAAAGTTATCAGAAGCAAGGACAACAATAATAAAACAATCCCAAATTACTACAGGTTGTAAATAAAAATAAGTTTATGATTTTTTTTTTAAATATAGTTACTTACTTTATTTCTGATTTGTAATTTATTCACTTAGTACAACGACCTTATTCCTAGATCTCATTGTTTAAAATGCTTCAAATACAGTCAAACTTGGATAATTCGAAGTTGAAGGGACCAGAGAAAAAGTTCTAATTATCCAAAAATTCGAATTACATATATTCTCTCAAACAGAAGAGATAAATAAAAAAGATTAACCCCACGATCAAAGATTAATACATACACTTTATCTAAGAATACTGATACTTTTTTTTTCATTAAATCAAACATTTTTTACTAAGTTAATTAGTCATCACTTTCAAAAAAAAAAAAGGTAGATATTTTTAATTGCTTCATTGAAAGCAATTTTTGAGTCATAGCATATGATTCCAACCTATCAATTGATACAAAAATACATTCCAACCCTCGCTTTTGTTTTCCTTAGGAAGTCCGTTAAAATAAGTAATGTATCTTAGCTGAAAAAAGTCTCAGGAACAATTTTTACGGTAATATTTTAAGGACAATCGTACGAATAATTCGAATTATTCAAAATAAAATTCGAATTATCCACGAATTTTTAACATTATTTTATAGAATTCTAGGGACCGAGCAAAAAATTCGAATTATCCAGAATTTCGAATTAAACAAGTTCGAATTAAATAAGTTCGAATTATCCAAGTTTCACTGTACACCATTTCGTTTCTCTAATCTTATCAAAGTTTCCTACAGAATTTTTATTTTTTGTCTCTGAATTGTAAATAATGAGAGGGTATTTCGAAAAGTTGAGCCAAAATGGCGTTTTTATTTATTCGAATTACTTATTCTTTGAAATTAGTTTTATCACTAGCATAACACTGACTGTAAGTTATTATTAGATAGTAATAGGACTGGCAGTAAGTTTAACATCTTAATCCATATTTACAAATAGTTTTCTCAGAGCATTATCATATTAAGAAAACGCAGCTCTTACGCATTTAATCAGGTTGGGGATATCTAGGGCGAACTATCTTAATTTTGTTTGCGCTTTTATACAGTAGAACTCGGTTATAGAGAGTTCACTTTAGACAAAACTTATCTACCAGGTCATTACAATCGAAAGACAACTAAGGCATTTTGAACTAACCTGATATCGGCTGAACGATACAAGATATAAATAAACAATTGGGTGTTGTTATAATGGAGTTACACTAATTAGTTATAACTCAGTTTTAATTATCGTTATCTTTGAAATAATTACAACAAAAGATGTTATAGTTACAAAGTAAGATATATTCTCTAATAGTACACATTTATTATAAATTAATAAATAATTTACTAATTTATTATCTATATACAAAGTTTCTATATAACTTTTTTTTTGTTTCATATTTTTTATTTTAAATAACTTACAAAATTTGAAAGCTAAATATTTAATCACAATTGAATGCAGAATAAGATATATATTAAAGCAAATAATTAATTCTGTTATTAAATATACATTAAAATAATTGAATCTTAAAAATAAATAAAACGAACTTCAATAAAAGTTACTTCAAATAGTTTTTTTCTTTACATAACTTTAGGATTCAATTATTAAAATAACTATTTACATTTCAAGAACTTTCTTTAGTCTAAACAATCATTTGTTAAAGGACATATTCTAAATTAAAAATATAGTAAGTTACTTTATTTTAGAATATATCTTTAATGTATACTAAAGAATATTCAAGACGAATGATATTAATATTCGGGACGAGGGATTTTTAGAAAGAAATACAGAAGAGATCATAAGAGATGATAAAGATTAAAAACAAAATGGCTGTTTCTCGTTGAATATTGTTTTGCAAAACTGTTTTCTTATTTTTTTATAATTCTTTGCTTTTTAGAATGTTGAAGTTGAATTGGACGCTAATAGGGAAGACTGAAATGAAAATGAGCGTTTTCAGCAGTGCGTCAACTCTTACAAATCAAGGCATCCACCCATGCACTGAACTCATCCTCATTATTAAAAGGCACACGTGTTTCCATTGGTATTGGTTGTAGAATGATTGAAAACACATTCTGAGGCAGTATTTACGTAAGGTTTTTAAGTTTCAGCTTAAGACACAAGAGGAAAGGAATACAGTCTTTTTTTTTTAATTACATGATAAGCTGAAAATAAAATAACATTTACATTCGATTTTAAATATCGTTTAAAAATACTAAATTGTTTAAATCAATCGTTTTTACCGTAAGAATTTAAGTTTAGCATTTTGTTATTAACAGATTATTAAATAAGTTGCGAAAGGAAATTTTGTTTTGACAGACAGGATGGAATATTTATCAAGATAGTTGAAAAGGAGGCGATCTTCGGAGATTCGCTACTTTTCTCTATTAACTTGTAAGAAGTGAAATTTCAGGATTTAATTCTTGTTAAATTGGAAGTTAAATAAAATAGTTAAAATATTTTAAGGAAATGCTTACAGTTTTTAGATGATTTTTTAAAAAAAGTTAAATTTAATTGATAAAAGTTGAGAAATCTTTTTTACTTTTATTTCAGTAGCATAAATTGCCTTCAGTTCCAAAGTAACTCAGTATATATTTGCTTTTCGAAATTAAAAAAAAAATACTTATTATTAAAAATAAATAAATAAATAAATAAATAAATAAATAAATGACTTGGCCTCTAATGATTCAATAATATGTCGTTTTTCAAAATACGAAGATGAGCAAATAATTCTGGAAGAAACAATTTTAATTTCTAATCATCGCTGTAGTAAAATCCGATTGTAATTAACTTCTAGGATAGTAGGAGTGACTTCCTTGATCTTTGTAATGCATGCCTTAAATTATTACAGGAAATCAGTTAGGCTACTAATTCAGTTTCAGATCAAATAAAGTTTATTCTAGCATTTACTCAAAGCATGAAGTAAGGATATAAATTTTCCATATTTTATTTCATATGGAAATCTTTGAATAAATTAATGATCAAAATTCGAAAAGAAAGAATATTCAATGTAAAAAAAAAAAAGTTGTAGTGATTAATTATATTTATACTTATAAATTAATTTATTTTATGAGATGAAATAATTTAGTTTAAAATTGTTGTAGATTAAATAATAGGCTAATATTTATAAATAGAAAGTTCTTATTCCATCAGGAAATATCTGTTAAAAGAAAGAAAACTCGTTTAAAGTTTGTAATATCTAATTAGCTTAACTTAGTGTAAAGTATTAATTATAAAAAGTTTTGGCTCCTTTAGTTTAATTAAAGTCCTGTGTAAGAGTTAAAAAAAATTTTAACTGCATATTCCAATTTCTAAAAATTAAAAAAAAAATTACCAAGGGGATGCCGACACACGAGTCTAAAAGATTAAAAAAAAATTACACACATTAAAAATACAATTAAGACGACTGGTTTCGCCTATGTCATCAGGCTTTGACAAGTTTGGTGACACAGACGAAACCCGTTGTTTTAAGTGTATTTTTAATGTGTATAAAATTTTTTAATCTTTTAAACTTGTGTGTCGGCATTCCCTTCGTAATAATTGTTTTTGCACACGTTAAACTTTTCTCAGAAAAAAAAAAAATCATAAAATGTTCAAAAATAGGATTTTTTTTCTGGATTTTAATTTGTTTTATAAATTGGATTTCTTAAATATCATAACACATATATTGCTATTTCTATTCAATTTTTCGGGCAAATCTTACAAAGAGGAGTTGGGCAAAATGAGCCCTTTAAAAAAAAAAAAAAACAAGTTGGATTATCCTATTATTGCATAAGGAAGGAAGGAAGATAGGATAATGAAGTTACCTCCAGATGTGATTAATAATATACTGCAATATTTATAGAGTTCCTTTCTAATCATTCTTTCGACAAAGTATTGTAAATTCTCAGAGAAGTCATTAAGGTACTGTCAGTTACTTTGTGACGTTAATGTAGCAAATACGAATCATTTAAACCATACACCGTAAATATGTTTTTAAATCATTTTTAACCATGGATGTAATTCTGAAATTGAAAGTAGTGATCATTAGAGTGCAATTTCGGTTAAATTGTTTTAAAACACATAACAAATTTTACTCATGAATCGTTTTAAATCTTTTCAAGGTCTCTATTTACGCTGTTTCAGGGCACAGAAAATTTCTATATATATATATTCGCTACACTTAACAGTTGTTAATGAATTTTTGTTAAACAATGATATAAGTGATACCATTAAGAATCATTCAACAGATATCTTCTCTGATTACTTTGACTCTTACTTATTATCTTCCGTATTTTCTCTTCTTCTATTTTAGTTCAATTTTGATTACTTTTGATTTCCCTCTGAATATCCCTCGTATTTAATTCTTATTCCATTCGCTTGAAAGTGAATTTAATTCAGGTCTTCTTCTTTGTTGCTGTTCTGGGTCTCAAGGGAATCAACTTGGCACACTTAGAAATATCACTTTGCTGAGTTCCATGGAAGTAATCCAGGATTCCCAAAGTACCGAAATTGCAACCGCATCTGAAAAGTTTTAAAAGGTATTCAGAATAAGACCGAAACGTCATTTCATAATCTTCTATCTATAGAAATTATATAAGTGATTAGCGAAGGAAAAAGACATAGTTCACATTTATAAATACAAGATTGAATTGATGAATACGCAGTCCAAAAACCTCAATAAATAATAGAGAGAGAAAAGAAAGATGCAGACTTTTTTGGGGGATATGTTTTTATCTAATTTAATTTTTTACGTAGAAATTTAAATGCTACATTCAAAACCTTTAAATTATTTTAATACAAATAAAAACTAGCATTACATTAAAAATATAAAATGAAAATCTCAATAAAGAAAATAGTTTAAAAAATCCTTTAGACAATAGTTTAGTAAATCTAGTTAAAATTTGAAATCAAAATTTTGACGTTTGTCTATTTTTCCGTCAGAAGTTTAACAAATTTAAAAATTGTTTAATGTAAATCTTTTGCATTTAATATGCATTTAAATTTCTTTTAGAAATTACTTGAATGACCATTTCTCCTATTTGTTTGTTCCTTTTCAATAAAATTATAACCAATCACTAACAAGTGAAAATAGTGATTTAAAGAACATTTCATTGGAAGAACTGAATCCTGAATCTTAAGAATTCTATTATCTTCCGTTCCTCAATTATACTTTTGAAAAGAACTCGTTAAAAAGATAAGTTGCTGCCTTTCAGAGCTGCGAACTCTCTCTGACAAAATGCAAACAAAAGTTGCAACCAAAATTCAAGTGACTTGTAAAAAAGGAATGATAATTCAATCGATCATTAACATTCTTTATAGATTCCTTAGAGTTATTCTATATCCATATATTATTACATTCATATTATATAATATAGATATTAACATATAAATATTCATTATTATATCCGTATTAGTATTATTACATTTAGTTCTTTTTATTTCTTTTATTTTTGGGTAATATTTTTTAAAGATTTTAAACATTTCCGCACTGAATCAAAGAAACATTTAAAAGCATATTTTAGATTCCACAGATCCTAAACGGAGGGCCTAAAGTGAATACTATAATCCACATGTAATCGTTTGTGGCTGTTTATGGATTAATATGTTCTATTTAATAATTGTTTTCAAAATCAGTCCCTTGCAACTTACTTGGTGTGATGGGTGTCATGGAATTCCGGTGAAGGCAGAAAAGAAAACCTGTAGCCACTGTGAGCAACCAGAACAGCGGAGACAGCACTGGCAAACCAAATCCAACAGGTGAGTAGGTGAGAACCCATAAGGAGAGGACCAGCAAAAGCAGGAAGTAGATTTATTAGGATTTGTTCAAAAGGGTGGCAGTATTCAGCCGTAATAGCAATTGGAGTGGTCCATTCATGGTGTTGCTTATGATAGCGGTTGTACAGGTAAGGGTGATGTAACATTCTTAAAACAGAAAAACATGACTAATTACTAAATCATCTTAATAGAAAGTTATAACTTATTAGACATAACTTCGTATCTTTTCAAATTTCAATAAGAAAATCTTATTTTGGTTAGAGTAAAGAAAAAAAGAATTATTCATTAAAATTAAAAACACAACACCTAAAATTGAGCCGAATCAGTAATAAAAAATAAAATTAAAAAATCCACTCATTTTTCATTGATATTTTTATTGCACAGATCAAAAAGAATATTGTTGCATCTAATCTACGATTCTTTGTTTTTCCGCAAATTCCCTCTATCGAAAATGTTACAATTCTTTCTTTTAATGTGAAATATGATTTCCAAAAGACTGTGACTGTTATAATAGCAAAACTAAAAGTTAAACCTACTTTTGTCTGTTTTCAAAAATGGTTTTAATCCCAATTTTTTTTTTTTTTTAAGTGTTGCAAATTATCTTTGATTTCATGGAAATCCTATTCTGTTTAACGACATTAATCCTTAACTTGACAGGTATCCATATCTTTTTTTATAATTTGCGATAGGATGGTATTTCTAGCAACGATTATGTCTAAGACATTAGCAATCCGTCGATTCCCAGTGTAATGAGCAACACATAAATCACTGACAGAGATTTTCAATAGTTGCAGCTAATCTTAATGGAGCTGAACAGTAACGATGCAGGAGACAAGTTCAATTGTCTATCAAAAATATTTTGGACGCCCAATAAACACGTATGTGCAGCAATGGATGATACGAATGCCATTTCATCTCGGCCATTCTTCAAACTGCAGACCCTGGTAATATGCGTGGAATCCAACTTTCTGTGGCACTTGCATTACATTTACCATTGAACACGAGAGTCATCTACGGGTGGCTGAATGAAGTTGGGCTACAGACACAGCGTCTAAGACATCTCTTGTGATATACAGTAAGAAATTCTGTTACCTTATTTTTTTGCCATTTCTTTGACGTATATTGTAGTGAGTTTTATTATTAATTGTAATGATTTTTATGGTTCGAT
>JAFIDM010012231.1:85415652-85427788 GCA_023159025.1 Thereuonema tuberculata
TAATAGATTGAGATAAGTCGGGATGAATAGTTAACAAAGGTCAAGTAGCTTAAGAAGCCTCTCAAACTCATTCCATTATTAATAGAATCGGAAAAAGAGTCATCGAAATTATTCTCAACATTTTGACCAGTAAAGTCAATCTTCAAAGTTTTTAAGTACACATCATTATCTGCTACATTACAGTGTATGGTAAGAAGGATTGCTGTTATGCTACGCAATCGTGGTTTTGACTGAAACACTGAAAATTCAAATTCCGATCTAATCATTTATCTATTTGGCCATCCTGAACTTTTTCGTATATATATATATATATATATAAACTTTATACTGTATTATGTATATTTTAAGTTCCAATAACTGCATTCTGTGAACAGCATTTCCTACAGCAGAAAGCAACAGATCTCCAGTGTTTTGCATCGAATAACGCTGTATTCGATCCTTTAACGTTACTAAGTTATCTACGCCTCCTTGTTACATCAAGCTTTTCAAACATACCCATAATCAAAAGTCACAGGGAGTAAGATCAGGAGAATGAGCTGGCCAACTCGTAGAAAACTCTCGACTAAATTATTCTGTCTTTTGTGAAATGCTGCCAAAAGACTTTCTGTAAACCCAATCCAATGTGATTGGGACTCCATCATCCTGAGTAAATATGGTGGATCCGAGGCATCCATGCTGTTGAATTTGTGGAATAACAACATCAAGCAACTTTCGTTGATAGCTCACAGCATTAACGGAGCAAGTCACGGGACCGTTTGGTGTTATTGCTGCAAAAAAAGTATGAACGGATGATGAATGAAGCAGTAAAGCCACACCACACTGTGACTTTCGATGAGTGCAAAGGAATCTGCTGAGACACATGACGATTCTCCAATGTCCAAATGAGGCTATTCTATGTGTTTACAATTCCAGTATGAGAAAATTAATGTGCCTCATCTCTCCATAAGATGTTCCAAGGCCACGCATCCTCGACTTCTATTCGAGCTAAGAACATCAGAGAAAAGTTCAGACGAGCGTCTGCATCTCCTTGAAGCTGATCTTGTACGGGAAAAACTTCAGCAGTTCCCACACCGTTACATACAGCATATCAAATTGCCTAGATATTGCCCGTGCACTGCTGGATGCGTGTGCGTCGTTTGGTTCCAGTGCAGCAGTTGCAGCTGTTTCAAGTTGTTGATTTGATGGCGGTCTGAGTCCTCGTCTTGGCAGCAGTTGTAACGATCCCTATTTTTAAAACGCAAAATCATTTTTCGCAAATTTGTGATTGTCATTAGACATTTCCTTAAATTCTTCAAAGTGCGACAGAAGCAATGCTTTTTTTTTTTTGGTAGTAAAGTTTCACCAGCAAAGCATGATCACGTAAATTTAGCATAGTGAAAGTTTAATATCAAAGCACCACAGCGCAACCATAGCATATCAGTCGGAAGTAACATACGCTGTTCGTTTTCTTCGTATCCTTTAAACTATGACATCAGTTTACTGCAATCTGCATATTTACATGCTTCCCGCAGTGCCATTTTTTTTCCCTGGTGGCGAAATTTTGAACTCTTTTTCTCTTTAGAAATCAAAACCCCAAGGTTTAAACAATGTTCACACCAGATTTGGTGAAGTTTGGCCAATAGGTTTTGGTAATTGAGCTCTAAATACCTCCTCTTTAATTATGGCTATCCGGTCGATACCCCTCCTTGACAAAAAAAAATCAACGCACCTCGAAAAAAATAATCCGATTGTAATGAAACTTCACATGTAAAACCTTTCGACCGAATATGCAAATGATCAAAAATTCGCACCATATGAATGAATAGCCGGAGCTACAGCGCATTGGAACTGGGCATCGTGATGGTGTATATAAAGAGCGAATCTCGCTTTCGGGAACAAAACTTCCAGTGGATTTTGATTGCGTTTTCCTATCTTGACTGTAACAATGCCTCGCCATCGAATTCACGAACACTACGGCCATATGACGGAATTTGAAAGAGGACGTGCCATCGGACTACAAACCATCCAGCATTTGATCGGAGCGATGAGACAATTAGAAGATGCTGGCAGGAATTGGACAATTTAAAGATGTATTCTAAAAAAACCTTGGCATTTATTGTAACGAAATTACTTGAAAAAGGCTCCTCTCGGAGTTGAAACTAGTAGTGTATTTTAATTTGTAAATTAAATGTTTTAAACTCAACTTGGTGCATAGGCTACGTTTTTGGTAGAAATAAGAATAATTACAACATTTTTGTATTTTAATAAGAGGAATTAATAAAAAAAATGCTGTAATTAGAGCCTTTTTTTTATTTTACTCATACAATTTGATTGGAAAAAATCTTAGCCCATATTACGTAGTATATATAAAAATCAATCATTAAGATGTAAACTTTGTAGGAAAGATTACAAAATATTAAATGTATTTACTAATAGTATATTAAGCTATACTGAGAATTAAAATACATTCAGATTTATTTTTATTTTTGGTTGTTAATTAACTGCCTGGAGATCAACAGACACAAATGATTTTCTTGTGCTCCGAGATCTTATAGGATTGTTTGCCAGTTAAAGGATAAGGTCCTCTATCAATTCTGTGACTGATTAAACGAATTAGTCGTTGAACTGATTAATAAGTAGTCTGAACTGAAACTTATAAATATTTTATTTTTTAAAGTACATTAGGAGGGGGGGGGGTTGCGTGACGTCATATTATTCACAAGATTGTGAAAAAGGGTGAGGGGGGGGGGGGGGGTGAGGTCGAAAATAACAAAAATTAGCGTGACGTACTTTATGATCAGCCTCCAATGCTGCTCAGCGGCTGACTATAAACCTACAGAAAAGTGAAAAGGACGGCTAATGCTGGTCGACGTTAAGGAGACGTAAAAAATTAAAAATAATGTAATAAATATTCATTTTCTACTTTTTTTTTTTTCTTTTCTGGGAATTCCGCAGGCATCGCTGATATTCTACAACTAACAACACCCGCGGAGGAAGCGAAAATCGAAAATTCGCCGAATATGGGTCTTTTTGAATTTGACAAAGAACACTCATTTCAAATTTCGTGTTTCTAACGCAAACGGTTTCCGAGATATCAGTGGCGTAGCCAGCATAACTGGCGCCCGGGGCACAAAACCTTTTTGGCGCCCCCCACTCCCCGAAAACCATAGTAATATATGTCTTGGGGACCATTTGGCGCCTCTCTGCGAGTGGCGCCCGGGGCATGATAGATCCCCTTGCCCCCCCCCCCCCCCCCAAATAAACTTATGTACAATTAAAATACACGAGTACTTTCGAAATGGTCTACATTTGTTTGTCAAGTGGAAAAAAAAATATTTTTTATTGTGATGTGTGGTCACCTATAATTCTTCAATAATTCAAATTACACATGTTTTTTAAAGTAAAGTTTCTTCTTCAAACATTCTATACTGAAAAATGAAACTTATTGGCGATCGAATATATTTTCATTGGCACAAAAAATACATGAACAAAAGAATTTTAATTCTTTGGCAAATGAATTGCCCACTAGCCATTCTAGCTCTATACAGTACAGAGAGTATCTTATCCTGTTCGCAGCAAGTGCCATCTAAGGTAACTTAGTATGAATTATTCTACTGAAAAGACTAAAACCCGACTCTTGAAGGATGCTTTAGTTCTTCAGTAGAATATCAATCACTCTAGTACTAGACAGCAAATCAAGCTGTCATAACGTAAAATAACATAAAATGTCATATTTGAAATATCATGTTTTTCTCACTTTTTTGGTTCTTACTTTGCAAGAAATCATATTACATGTATTCAGTTTTCATCCCGAATTTTGTCTCTTATTTTGGATAATCTAGACTCTTATCTTATTGATTACCAATGACAATTTGAAGTTAACATATGCACATTCCCATATAAGTAAAACGGATAGGAAAAGTTTGATGGAGCCAAGAGATATAGAATTTGAAAATCAATAAAGTCAATTATAAAAGTTTGATTTTGAAGAATTAATATTATGGAAATTTTTAAAAAAGTCAAGAAACATTGAATCTTAAAAATTACTCTCTTTCGAAAATCATTTTTTATCATTTTGTGAAACACTGTGTTTGAATACAAAAGATCAGACTATATTTGTATTTTTACTGCAGCCTATGGAATTTTCTGAAATGTTAGAACGATTATTGAGTTGATGATTGCTAATTTTTTTTTCACTTTTTAGTTATTTACATTCAATTTGTAATAAATAAGGCTTACAAATAATTTCTTTAATTTTCTACATCCTAAATTAATAACTCCGAACTGCAGCTTAGTAATTTGGAGGAAGGATTGTAATTTTTTAATTAAATATGTGAAGGACTGTGAGAATGCTTTCTGACGCTCAAACATTGCAATTTAATTTTACTGGAACAATTTTTAAAAATCATTTCTTTAATTGAACGCATAACGGTTGGTCATTCCTTCGAAACTCGTCCGAAAGCAATAAATTTAAGAAATTCAGTGAAGTGTGTATTTTTACCCATCAGTCTTCTATTCCAAGAAAAACAATAAACAATGAAAGTTTAATTATAGAAGAATTTAACAATAAATTTTCTGCTACTTTTGATTTTTTGTCAAAAATTCTTCATTACATAATTATATTGACAAAAAACAACAACAACAACAACAACAACCACGAAGCACCCGGAAGGAATCATCCAATTGATACGCCAAATGGTATGTGCAATGTACATGCATAAGAAGGGAAATCATTGCAATTCTAGAGCAGTTGGGCCATTTATTCAGATATCATAACTTTACGAATGGAGCAACTCACAAGGGAACCTCTCGAACCTTATAATCGCAGATTTTAATGAAACTTTGCAGAATGAATCATTAGATTGTGTTCATAAAATGACATAAATCTTAGATGCGGAATCGACCGCGAAGGACCACTATTTTTCGGCCAAAAATGCTCGAATATAGGTCGTTTTACCTCTGAAACAACAGATGGCGCTAACGATTTGTTGCTAACGTCTATATCTAGTAGTTTCCTATACATTCTAATAGCTAAGTTAAGTGGCGCCATCTGTTGTTGACTCGTGATATAAACTTATTCAAAGTCTTTATTTTGTTTTAAATTTAAAGTTTTCAAATTCGGAAAGATTCTTAAACCTAAATTAGAAAGAATCAGATATAAGAGAAAACCTTCTACATTAGTTGGTTATGATGTATAATATATTGATAAATCAATTTCATCGGTGCGGCGTCAAAAACACAGCGTGCGTTGAATCTAACGAATTTCAATGCATTTTTATGAATTGTAGTGATGATGAGTACTGATGATTTACTTCAATAAAATATTTTGTGCATTGGGTCCTTTATTAAACAGTCTCCTCTATATTTGATTTGGCATTAATTTTTTTTCGTTTCGACATTACGGAAAGTCATGCCATGGTGACCGGAAATTATCCTGTTGACAAATATCCCGGGGATGCTGCAACCCGGAACCCAACAGGTCGTAGAATGTCGTCGACGTACCGTTGTGCTGCGAGAATGGTAAGCTGCACTACCAAGAGTGTCCGGCTATCGAAGGAAATGGCTCCTGATGTGTGAGTCGCATGCCATTCCACGGTAAAGCCAGGATCCTTACGCTGACCACTTCGTCTTCAGACACAGATGAGGTGGTCATCAGTGCTCAATGCAAACCGTGACTCATCACTGAAGACACTCCACTCGACTTTATCCCACGTGGATCGAGTCAGATATTATTGCAAACGGAGCAGGCGATGCTCGGTGGTCAGTGGTAGGCAGCGGAGTGGTCTCCTCGAATGTAGTCCGCGTTCCGCAAGTCGTCTGGCAATGGTCCTGATGGTTACTTCCGTTCCTGAAGACACCGCAACATGGGCTCGAATGGTCGAGAGCGACGAATTCGGCGGTGTTCGTGCGGCTCTCACAATCGCTCGATCCTCGCGTTCTGTTGAGGCCGTCGATTGTCTTCCACGGCCGTCTACTGCCAGACGAAGATGCTGCACTGTGTCCTTTTCGAACTTCTGGCGCCAACATCGTTCGATTGCCGCTTCGCAGTGTCGTATTTAGGAACTGTGGGCCTCTAGGCTGAACCTGTGGCGCGGGCCCTACCGGACAAAATATTTTTTTAAAATTAACCTACAAAAACCGCATTTTCAGCAATTATCCAATTAAAAGCCTAAAAATAAACGTTTAAAGTTTATTATTAAATTAGAGAAAATTTACGTGCGACATTACTATACAGTATTTACAATTTGACGAATTCATCAGATGATAAAAATGAATAGAAATGAACATCATTAAGGTACCGTATTGTCCGGCGCATAAGACGACTGGGCGTATAAGACGACCCCCAATTTTTCTAATTAAAATATAGAGTTTGGGCTATACTTGCCGTATAAGACTACCCCTCTTCCAACGCACACCAAATAAAAATTAAAAAAAAACAACATCAGATTTGATTTCAATATAGTAATTTTAATTCAAATGCTTATGACATGCAGATACTTAGCAGGAAAACTGTCACTTATAAACATAACGCTGTTTGTCATCAAACATGTAAACATAAAACAGTGCAAGTGGAATAAAGTTTTTCTTTAAAACCGAAGTACCTTACCGGCGATTGGCTGGTTGTTGTATACAACGCCTGCTTGGATTGGTCAGCTCTCCCTGTCTCCAAGTAACTGTAGCTTTGTTTATTCTGGTGCATTATTTTAATGCTACATTTTTTTAGAATTTCACTAAAATCATTTCTTAACTTTTTTCTTAACTGTAGCCATGTTTATTCTGTCCCTGCTCTATCTCTTTTTTCCATACCCCGAGCGTCCCGGATGCCTGCAGCTTGCTCCGCTATTCACTTACACCTTCCCGGTGAGCGGCCCCCTCACCTCGTCATCGGGACCGCATTAAGTCACTTCTTTCCACGAATTCTGGTGAGTAGATTTTCTTCTACCGTACTTGTACAGCGCCGTCCTTGCTGCTTTCATACAGTTGCCGCATACGGCGGGGATGCGGCCGCGGCCGTTTTTGAGCTCCCCCCACCATATGCGGCGACCGCAGATTCTCCAGTCCGGCTCGGAAGTTTCAGTATCCGGCGTATAAGACGACCCCCGACTTTTGAGAAGATTTTCCTGGCTTAAAAAGTTGTCCTATACGCCGGACAATACGGTATTTAACATGATTTATTAACATAGCTATGAACAACTATATTATTATAAAAGAATACAAAGTTGAGATTCAAATCTGTTTTTAAATATGCAAATATGAGTATTACGATTTTAAAAATAACATACCGTAATTTTAAGTAAACATGTTAAAAAATGCAAAATGCAAGATAAGAACCAGGTAGAATAACGATTAGTAAACCAATCACAGTGCTTAGCAACGGCTACTGAGTCACCTTTACTTTAGAATAGACTGCGCCCGGGTGGTCTAGAAAATGCATGCGCGAGTCTCTTGGCGACCCCATGCTATCTTACCCACCCCTATTTATATGGAATAATCGTCATTCTTAACTCAAACCTTGTTAATACACTGAATTCCTAATAATGATTTAAAAAAGTTGAGAAACTGTGAAAAGATTTAAAATGGGGAGAAAAAAATGAAGAATAAGAATTGCCCATGAGGGGATCGAACCCACGACCTTCGCGTTATTAGCACGACGATCTAACCAACTGAGCTAACAGAAGCCGTTGCGAAGCATTGTGGGGTATGTGTCCACAGACAGCCAGACAAACCGTGGATATAATTATAAGGCGTCTTTCAGAAGCATAAAAAGGAATGTAATGAACAAGCAAAATGCACTTAACCTGTACAACATACATATTTAATTCAAATACATAACTTTTCCAAACAAATTTAACTATAACGAAAGTGTCACATTCTTAATGGCTAATTAGTTCGCCTACACTTCATATTAATGAAGCTACTTATAATATCTTCATAATTTTTTGTTTTCTTCAAATGTCACTTTCAATGCTGAGTAAAACTAAACGGTTCTAACATGTCTTATAGCGTGGAGATTCGAAGCCTGTTTTTGATCAACTTCAATTCCGAAAATGACCTTTCTCCACTACTGTTTGTGACCATAAGTGACATGTACATTCTTAAGGCAATCTCAATATTAGAAAAACAACCTTTAACGTTTTTTTTCTAAGATGATTTTATACATCCACCTCTCCTGACTAATGACTTTTTCAATTTCGTCGTCATTTTTTTCAAACTCATGGTAAAAAAACTTGAACTGAATCAGTTCATTTTCCCATTTGATCGTCCAAGTCATTGTTATATGTTTCTGCTAAGTTTTTGAGCTGCTGCAATTATCTCTTCATTACTGAGAGTATTCAACTTGTTGAGAAACCGGGTATCAATTAGTTTGTATGCCTCAATCCTCTGCCGCAATGATGATTCAAATTGATCTATGATATCAAGGAAATTCTGAGTTCGAAATTTTTCTGATAAGGTCAGCTCAACTTCTGATGCTTGGACACAGTCAAGAGGTTACAAACGCACGTTTATTTTGCGTTTCCGCTGTGTTTCATTCTCATACCCTGTGCAATTAGAACCAGCTAACTCAGCAGCTTTCATGTGATATTCTTCAAAGCTATCGCGTCTTGTTCTTATGAAGCTTGTAAGCGACGCCAGTGCTGTATTCACATCCAATCTAAGGTTCTGCAGAATTCACTAATTACTGACCCAAGATATCTTCCCAAAATACTGTGATTAGCCCCATTTCCAACTTTGACATTTTGTTATGCAAACTTAGAGCAGTAACATGTGATTTTCCTGAATCTTCTTTGTCCTGTGAAATTTCAAAAAGTGCATTTTTATTTCTCTAAAACCTCGCAAAAGGGCTTTTGTAGCATTCTGCTCTGCATGACCAACGTATTATTGTTGTATGTTTTGGCTCGGGAATGGGTTTGTTTGCATCGGAGTTTTTCAAGCAATCGGTTGAAACATTATATCTGTTAGTTGAGGCCATAAAATGTACAAAAAGTTCTTCCAAAAAGGCAAAAAAACTTACAGCACTCAGGCAGCACTCGGCAGCAGCCTGCACTTCAAGATTGAGTGAATGTCCAGGGCAAGGTACTCATACTGCTAATTTATTTTCTGCCATTACCAACGCTTGAAGGCCATTGTATTTTCCGCTCATTGAAGAAGCATTATCGTAAGTTCTTAATGTCTATTTCATTCTCCTTCAAAAACTTGCTCAAGCCTTGAAATATATCTTCAGCTTTGTGACCCTGGTTAGGCATGAATATTACAAATCTTTCAAAAGGAATTCCTCTTTCTTTTTATGTCGATTAGTTTGTATTTTGTGGTGGTCCATAATACTAGATGAGTTTTTTCGGAAAAATCGAAAAATATAAAAAAACGACATATTGCAACTTTACTTTGCTCTATTGAAAACGTGTTAATATGAAACAGTAGGCCTGTATTCTACATTATTAATGGTTTTATTCTTACTTTCTCACCGGGTTCCGTGTGAATAAAATGTTTCAGGACCAGGACCAAAGCCAGGACCCAGGAGCAGTTAATCACTATTTATTTCTACACACACTGCCTATTGAACAAACTTCTAACTTTAACATTAAAACTAAACTATACACACTTCAGCTACAGTACTAAACTTCAACTACAGTAGAGCCCCGATTATCCGCGAGTGCCGCGAAAATTTTTTTTAATTACGAACCTCAAAAAAAAAAAAAAAAATTTAATCCAAGCCAAGAACAGGGAAAATACAATAGGCTCTACAGTGCGAAGGTCGAAAATTACTGACAGGTTTATTGTGCATCGTGATCCTTTAGGCCTTCTCGGAATTTGTGTATACAAACGTAGAGCAAAGGTTTCTGCTGTACTGCATATATTTTAAAAGTTTTACATATTATGTTTTTTGTACAATAAAACGTAGTTTTTAATGGTGAAATATTTTTTTTCTTGTTTACATCTCATTTTTGGTCTTTTTTCGGGTTATCCGCGATTTTCGTTATCCGCGAAGCCCTTGCCACCCAATCCCGCGGATAATCGGGGCTCTACTGTATTTGGTTATTATTTATGTTAAACTATCGTGAACGCTTGCTTGAACCACTATGCAGAAGATGACGAGTGCGCCTTCCTTATATGCGACAGCAATGCCTTCTAGAATTGTCTCCCTTCCGCTCCGTGTTTTCTGTCGCCTTCGCGAAACTTCCGGCTGGCATATAGTGGGAGATATTCTTGTCAGGCTGGTCAAACACCCAAACACCACATTAAGTTACACCAAATGCAAACGATAAATGATGATTATGATCACCAAACTTTTATATTTATTTACTAAAACAAAAAATCCTGATTTTAAAAATTGGCGCAGAATCATTTTTCACCTGGACAGTGGTCGCGGGATCCTTTGTGGTGCGGGCCCCCTTTGTGGTGCGGGCCCATAGGCTGCAGCCTAGAAAGCATATGCTTAAATCCGGCCCTGCCGCTTCGCTCCGTAAATTTAATTTAGTGGCAAAGCTCTTATCTTACGAACAAGCAAAAATAAATGAATAAGTAAGTAAGTAAGTAAATAAATAAATAAATAAATAAATAAATAAATAAATAAATAAATAAATAAATCTTGTTCTACTATAAATATTTTTATTATCGGTATAAAACACTAACATCTCTTATTTCTCAAAACTGACACATATGGCACTGTTAAAAAAACTTTACAGCAAAACATATAAAATTTAAAAATTAATATCCATTATGTCCGAAATATTTTCAGGAAAGTTAATCTCAGTTATCTAAGACTTTTATTTTTTATTTTTATTTTGAAAAAGCATATTTTATCTCCAAGGAAGAGAACAGGGATATTCTTCACAGATGGCCTTTTTATAATCGATTAACGTTGCTTCTTGTAAATGTTGGAGGACTTTAACGTATTCTGTCAAATTTAGGTATCTGCAAGAAAAGAAAAGGAACAATGAAAATAACAGCAATAAATAAAATCAAAAGTAAACTACTTTATATAAAAAATTGCTTCATATGAAAAGATCAACCTTAGATACTAAGAAAAAAAATTCAACTTAAGAATAGTATGACTAATAGTAATAATCCATTGTAGAATCTCTGTCCCTTCTCAGCTGCTTTAAAAGTTTTTTTGATGATCATTCTTTATTCTAACTCTATCTTTAAATGCAAAGCTATGTTGCAACTATTTTCGTTATCTTGAATTCATGGTTTAGTTTTCGGGTTAAAGCAGTTTTGAATCATTGCCATGAAAACTATATAAAATTTTATTATAATTACTGAATAGAACACTAACTATGAAAATCACTATGATCTTATACTCGAGTGATCTATAAAAAAAATGAATAAGACTTCCAATTGTATATATAGGGTGAAGCTGGAAGAAAGGTCAATTTAATGAAAGGTAATAGTGAAGTAGAGCTACTTGAACGTAGAGTTGAAAAATTATTGATAGAGATATGACATACTGTTTCTAATACACAGAAGCTCGGTTATAACGCGATCTTTCGGATCCAAGATCTCGAAGATCGCGATGTAACCGAACTTTTATTACTTCGCGACGTCGTATATCGCACCCTATTATCGCCCACACGATAAAAATGGTCATTTCGCGATTACCTACATTATTCAGAGCTATGTGAGAGAATTTTATATTTATAAACACATAACTCATTACCTTTTCAACACTTTTGATGGGTTATATTACCCAAAATCGATTTGGCGCTGCCATCTTGGCATCTTCTACAAAGGACGAGTCACATGGATCGAAACTAGGTATTCATACGCCTATTAGATTACATGGGCCTCTTTACTGGTTGTCATTGGCAGAAAAATAGATCTCGATATTCATTTGGTGAAACGAAAAAGTCCACGATTCTGGTATATTTTTAAAAATATATTGTATTTGACGCATTTTCGTGACATTAGAGTGGGTATAGAGTCTCAATTACTGTAAATAATAAGGAAACAAGCATATGAATTTGCACCTTTGATTTGATTTTAGGCGAAAAAACGGTAAATTTTGCAATTTTACAATTATACACCTTTTCCAAAATAGAAGGGTCCAAGACCAAATCGCGTTGTATCCGAATTCACGATATAAACAATCGCGTATAACAGAGCTTCAGTGTATTTATTGTTCAAGTGACAAATTTGTTACAGTTCATAATAAATT
>JAFIDM010012231.1:85427798-85437940 GCA_023159025.1 Thereuonema tuberculata
TGTATTTATTGTTCAAGTGACAAATTTGTTACAGTTCATAATAAATTCTCAAACCTTCCATTGTAACAGCAATCCATTTTGCAACTCGTGTGAGAACATTGACGAGTGTTCCTCGTCTTTGACTTTCCTTTATGCAGCCCATAGTTGAACAGTTTCTGTAGCCTAATTGTAAGAACCATGAAACGCTAAGATATGTAGAAAGTTTCCTCGAGTTAAGAATAAGGCTATCTTGAAATGGTTTCCTGTTCCTTCATTTTGTTGATTTTTGTTGAGATGAAACATGAGCACAGGGAAATGTATCACATTCATGCAATGTATGGAAAACACTATGATCCGGAATTCTGCGCACAGGAAATCGTCGACGATATTTTGAATAACAGCAATGAATGCTTCTAACATCACAGTCTGCATATTCGAAATTTATGAAGATGTGCTGCATTTTCACATGTACAATTAGTTGAAATGTACAATACTTGTGCATTTTCACTAACAACAGTCAAAACATACGAATAGAAACTTTCTCTTTGAATGACTAATACTATGACCTTCCTAAACTTTTATTTATTGTCTATCTAACAGAATTCTTTCTTTGTATTATCTTCCTTTATTTTTGTTATTGTTAAAATGGAACATTCATGAAGAGGAAATGAAATATTTCACTTTATTTATTGATGTTTGAACTAATTTGCTTTGCTGAAAACGTTTTTTAAAACAAAGTTAAAACTGAAGGTATCCCAAATTACATGATATATCCAAATTACAGGATTGTAATTTTTCGTCATGGATTGAAAGGTTAAAATCAGGATGTTTCAGCCTAACCTGTAGGCTATTTTCAACTGTGCTGCTGGCTCGCATAACATACATTTAAATAGTTTTTTATGACAGTTTTTTAAAACAGTCTCAAATACTATGCCTACTTTCTAAGGAAAAATAAAAAGAAGAAAGAAAGTGAATTTGTTTATAATTTGTTTTTACTCTAATTTAATTATTTATCTAATAAGAACTTCCCATTTTAAGTTTTCTTTTACAATTTACTTAAAAAAATAGAAGAAAAAAAAAACTAAAACCATATTTTTTTAAAAATAAGTGAATATAATTTTGTGCTAAAGCATAATTTAAGGGCGACCCATAATAACAAAATAATATAAAAATAATAATTAAAAAAAAAAGTACATTAATATAAGGAAAAATAAAAAAAAAAGTTAGGAACATAAGAAAGAAAAAAATCCATACGGACATTGAGAAAAAAATGCAGTAAATATATGGATTCGATTAGCCAACTTTTAGATTATGATTCGGAGACTTTACCGATCAATCTATAGTGACAACTAAAATGAGATGGTTGCATTTCTAACATTTAACTGAACAGCGGAAATCAATGAAAACAATGTCAAATATCTTGAACACTGCGGAAGAGGGTGAGCGTTGGTCCCTGAAATAGCCTATTCCTATGTTGTTTGGACCTCTGAACACGATAGTGAAGTCCGTTTGTCGATCTGACCTTCCGTTCGGAGGGGAGAAGGAGGGAAACAGACACGGACGGATGGACAGGACAAACGCAATAGCTACCGATACGAATTATTCTATTATAAATTATGTTCAAGATAAAGATACAATATATTCACATTCTTAATTTTTGTTTTTTGTTTTTGTAATAAACTAGCTTACATGTTGTCGAATTAATTCTTCTTTAATATATTTTCATTTAAATTCTTTTTTAACTTTTAATATTTCTGTTTTATTCACTTGAATTGTCATGTAATTTACTAAAATAAATAATATTGCAATATATTTTCAAGCTACAGTTTTATTTACGTAGCTTTTAATTTGTATCGAATCTCTGAAATTTCTCTTAATATCTCTATACATCATTTTAAGTATAATTTGCTTTAATATCCATAATGTAATTAATGTCGTAGGCGAATTCCCTTTCCCTTTAAATCTAAGACAGTATTTACAGGAAGACCCAACTGAATGCTTTACAATTTTACAGATAAGGACTTCTTTGAATAAATAATCAGTTATCGTAGTTGGTATCCAATCAAAAGCAAAATAAAATTTTGTTACATTTCTTCAAGCAATTATAAAATAAAAACAAAAAAACAAAAAGTTTCTTCGTTTATAAAAGTCCAAATTTCTGCTATACAAAGGAAAAGTGCTCGATAAACTCTTGTACCATCTACCATGAACATTGGTGGTGAAGTTGCTGAGATTGCACATTTAGATTTTTTTTTTTAATTGAAAGACGCATCTTATAAGACGTATTTTGCTTGTCTCAATTAATCTTAATTAAATAACTACTTTATAATATTTTATAAAGCATGATATTTCTATAAAAAAAAGAAAGGTGTATTTTTCTTTTGTCATGTTTAGGGTAAACTGAAATATGATCAAGAACACTTGGTCAGGTTATCTCATTACTAACCGTTCCAATATTGCAGTAAGCTTAAAACAGTGTTGACGCTTTCTAAAGCCCCGCGAACACCACGCAACATTCCTGCAACTTTAGTCGCGCGATTTTGACGTCACGAGTGATTTTGACGTCACGAGTTGCAATTTCTTTGCAACTTTTGAAGTCCGAGTCGAGTTGCATTGACACCTCCAACTCAGAAAGTTGCATCGAATTCCCCAATCACAGGGCAGCATTGGAACACGTCAGTTGTGAAACCACGCCCATAAAAAAAATGGCGTCGAAAATTTTATCGCTCGATTCGTTTTGAAGACAGGCTCATACTCAATTAATATCAGAGTATTGCGAGTTTCTTTCACGCATAAATAAAGTTTATACTGAAATGCAGTAATTGTATGCGGCAGAATTTATCAGAGAGGTTTCAAAACCTCGATTTTTTTGGAATTTCCACATCGGGTTTGGCAAACGCGAAGGCTGCTGACGCAGTAATGCAAAAGTTATGACGTCATTGTTTCCAGGGGAGCATGGTTTCTTATTGGCTGTTGGTCATTCGTTACGTTTCATTCGAAATAACAACATGAAATTAAATTCCATAGCGGCTAATAATTAAAAAAAAATATTTATCATATGTTGCAAATCATTCACTCTTATATTATGTTTGAAACGACATAACCGAATTTTGATTGACGTCACACGTGACGTATTTAAAATCTGCGTTGTCATGGGTCGGTTGCATTTTCGAGTTGCATATCCGTGTTGCATCGTGTTCGCGCTTGACAAAGGTTTAGATCAACTCGTGACGTCAAAATCGCGCGATTTAGTTGCAGGAATGTTGCGTGGTGTTCGCACGGCTTAAGTCTGTTTTTATTTATACTGTATACAGGGTGTTTTTTTTAAAAAAAAAGGGTCACATATTTTCGGCCGCAGGCAGTTGATCAAAATAAGAAAAAAAGGTTTAGTGAACATAGGTCCTCAAACAAATAACTATTGAGATATGGGCCAGTCTTCATCGTCACTAAAGGAAGTGCACTATAGGCCTGTAGTTCCTCATTCATTGCCACAAATCCTTCATTCTTACATCTCAGAGAATCACGCACTCTTGAGAACACAGCTGGCTGCTCTTGGAATTGTTGCAGTGTTTGGACGTCATCAATGGATGTCGAGTATATCAAGATATTTAAAGCCCCGCGAACACCATCCAACTTTTCACCAACTTAGTCGGCCGATTTTGACGTCACGAGTCGGTAGAGACAGTTTTGAGCCAGTTTTTCACCGACTTGCCACCAACTTTAGTCCACCGACTCGAGTTGGTTCTGCACGGGCAACTCGGGAAGATGGTTGGAAGTCGGTCGGAATTATCCAATCACAGGGCAGCGTTGGAACACGTCAGTCGTGACATCACGCCCATGGAAAGCACAGCCCTCTGAACTACAGGCCTCCCAACTACGTCATCGTCTTATCTCTGACGTCATGAAAGAAGGGTAACGATGACCGTTGGCTTTTGCGCAACCCCGTAGTTTTTCATTGTGTGTGTGAGCACATGGAAATCTGTCTCAGTGAACATTGGATATTTTGTTGCTATTTTGTTCAACTTTCTTTGGATTAGTGAGTGTTTGGAATTAATTTTCAGTTTTCCAATATCTAAACAGTTATTTCAAAGTATTTTATTTGATTACACTGTTTTTTTATCGTGGAAAACAACTGAGGGGGCGTTAGGCCTAACATTCATCATGCCGAAGACATGTGCTGTTCCTGGTTGTAAGTCAAATTACAAAAAGACAGGAAGTTATGTTCCTGTTTTTTCTTTTCCAAAAGAAGAAGATCTTTTGCAGCGTTGGATTGTGAAAATACACAGAGAAAACTTCGTCCCAACAAAAAATTCTGGAGTGTGCATAAAACATTTCAACGAAGATTTCATCGTGAGAGAGGACACTTTTACAGACTCTTCAGGTACTCTCATTTCTGTTAAACGTGATCATATAAAATTAAAGAAAGATGCCTATCCAACAGTTGTTGGACCTATTGCTCCACATCTAACCGAAACATTGCCAAAAAAACGACGAACTTGGGACGAAAGAGAAAAGGAGCAACTTTCATCAGCATTGGAATCAAGTTTGTCAACATTTCATGAAGAAACAGTTCGAAATTCAATTAAATGTTTGAATGATATAAATCAATATATTTCAAAGAATCCTTTGCCAAACAATATTTTGTTTTATATAATTCCTGATAAAGTTATTTTATGTAAAATATCATTAGATGGATGCCCAAAATTAATTAATTCTGTTGTTATTAATTCTGACTTAAGTTTTGAAATTTATATTGATAGTAAAAAAATTACAAATCTAAAAAAACATTTGATTATGTTTAATACTGTAACTGAAACGCACAATATTGACAAATTAATTAGTATTTGCAACGATGAAAATCTTATTAGCAAAGAGGAGAATGATTTCACATTAGCAGTTACTTTACTAAAGAAATTTGCCTCACATTCTGAAATTAATAAAAGTAAAATGATTTTGTTTTTAATTGAACAATTGGAACTAACTGAAATATCAAAGCATAGATTACACTTTTCTGTAGAACTTTTTATTTTATCTTTTAAAATTTTTCTTTCTAGCCCTGCATGCTATAGAGCTTTGAGACAAACAAAATTGTTAATACTACCTCATCCAAATACTCTGTCTAAAATTGCTAAGAAATTAAATGTTGATTCTGATTTTTTTAATCCTGTCAATAAATATCTGAATAAAAGATGTGGATTTTTAGAAGAAAGAGAAAAATATGTATCTCTTTTAATAGATGAAATTTATGTAGATCCATCTTTAACTTTTAAAGGTGGCAAAATAACTGGAACTAGTTTTAATGATTCAAGTATTGCAAAAACAGCTCATGTATTTCAAGTTACTTCAATACTGTCAAATTACAAAGATGTAATAGCAATAGCTCCTGTATCCAAATTTACAGGGTTAAGTTTGTATAGTTTGGTATGTAAAATTTTAAAAGGTCTTCATACAATTGGTTTTAAAGTATTAAGTTTAATAACAGATAACAATAATATAAATTGTTCAATGTTTCATGAGTTTGCTCCTCATCCACTTGGAGGCAAAGCAGTTATCAACCCAGCTGATTTATCATTACCTATCTTTTTTATGTATGATCCTGTACATATTCTTAAAAACATTAGAAACAATTGGTTAAATTCCAAGAATTGTACATTCCAATTTCCTGATATAAATAATCCAAATCAGATAAATGAGTGTAATTTTCAGCATTTAAGATTTTTGTATAATTTGGAGAAAGATAATGTGTTGAAATTTGCAAAAAGCCTAAGTTATAAAGTTGTATATCCAACTACTATTGAACGCCAAAAGGTATCATTAGCTGTAAAGGTTTTTGATTCATTCACTGTTGCTGGACTTAAGGAATTTGGACCTAAATTTTCAGAATTGATTGGATGGGAGGGAACTGTAAAATTCATTGAAATAATTCAACGTTGGTGGAAAATTGTTAATTGTAAATCACCCTATATGAATCAAAGATATAGGGATGATGACTTGTCTCCCATCACTAACACCAATCAAGAACAATTAACTTATTTAATTTTGATGAATAATTGGTTAGTAAGATGGAATTCAATGTGTCAAGGAACACTCTATACTGGATTAACAGCACGCACTTTCAACTCTTTTTCTTGCACTTGCCAAACTTTATATGAATTAACTGTTTTTATTTTGCAAAACATCAAACCTGATTATGTTCTACTTGGAAAGCTTCAGACTGATCCTTTGGAAGAAAGGTTTAGTCTCTACAGGCAGATGTCTGGAGGAAATTATCATATATCCCTTCAACAATTATATGAAAGTGAAAAAAAAATCAGAATTCGCAACCTTTTATCTCTCTCTTCATCACAAAAGGGTCAATTTAGTATTCAGCATATCCTTGTAGATGAGGAAAATAATGAGAAAGAAATAAATTTAAATAATTTTATGTATGATAGTTTCCAAATAAACGTGGATGTTGATTCCCATTTACCTGTTGACATTGCACCAATATTAATTTATATATCTGGATATGCTGTTCATAAGGTGATCAAAAGAATAAATTGTTCTTATTGTAAAACTAATATGCTACATGATGATGATTTGGAATATGAATTCTCATCAGAGATTAGATTAATTGATGAAGTAAATAGAGGTGGTTTAAAAAAGCCAACATTATGGTCAGTTGTTGTTACTTTTTTATGTTTTCAAGTATTTGAATGTTTAATCTCTAGTGAAAATGAAACAAATTTTATTCAAAATAAAAATCAGTTGGCTATTATTGTTGATATTTCACTAAAACACCTTCATTTGTTAAATAATGCAAAGGATTGGTTTGCTCATATTTGCTCAAAAGAAGAAAGGGCAAAAATGATTTTTGTAATAATTGGCAAAATATTATTAAACAATTATGTAAAAAATAAAAATCAAGTATTTTCATCTTTAACAAAAACAAAAAGGAAATTGTCAAAATTTAACAATTAGATGCAGTTTAATATTATATATTACTTTTGTACTTCACTTATTTTAAACATTTGATATTATTTCATTGTCATTAAGTTACCTTAGGAATTAAGTTTTGTTAATAGATTTTAAGTGATTCAATAAATTGATATTTACAAAAAAAATGAAGTGGTTATTTTTCTTTTTTACAAAATTTTCTAAATACGAGTTGTTTTAAAGAACTGATAATTCAAATTGTTAATAGAAGAAAATTTGTACTTTTCTAAATTTGATTTAAATAAATACAAAATGAAAAGAATTACTTATATTCATTTAACAAGTAATTTACACAAAATTTTGCAAAAAGTCGGAACGTAAGAAAAATTGAAGAACAAAATTATATAAAAATGTTAGCATCTAATTTATTCATTATTATTTAAAAAAAAATATCTAAAATTTTGCGAAACGTCAGAGCATAAGAAAAATTGAAAAACAAAATTATATAAAAATGTCAGTATCTAATTTGTTAATTATTATCATTTTTATTTTTTTTTAAAGTGAGTAAAATAAAATGATAAAATTAAAAAAAAAAGCCAACCCACAATTTCAAAATAAAAATTTTAGTTTATTTTAATTATTTTTAACTTTTATAAACTAAAAATTGTCCGTTGGCATTTTATTAATTTAGACTACTATCCTTTTTATTAAATTCGTCGGATAAAGGGAACATTCCTGAGTAAAGTGCATTAAATTGTAAATTTTTATTGTAAAACGCACGTAGAATGAAAAAGTTAAAATCTCAGTGTTGGAACAGTTACCCCGCTTCCGTGACGTCACGAAACCAGTTGTGAGGCCTGTATTTCAGAGGGCCGTGTGGAAAGAAATGGCGTCTAAAACGATGTTCACCGATTCGAGTCGAAGACAAGCGCATACACAATGAATATCAGAGTATTGCGAGTTTCTTTCATGCATAAATAAAGTTTATACTGAAATGCAGTAACTGTATGCTGCAGAATTTATCAGAGAGGTTTCAAAACCTCGATTTTTTCGGATTTTCCACATCTGCTGGGGGAAACGCATTGCATTATGGGATTGCTTTTATCACGGCCGACTCATTTTCGAGTTGGATGATGTTCGGGGCTAACAAAAGTTGGCGGACTCGAAGTCGGCAGACTAAAGTTGGTGGAAAGTTGGATGGTGTTCGTGGGGCTTAAGGGTTCCCATAACCAAAAATCTAAGGGATAAGGTTAGGGGATCAGACAGGACAAACTACTGGACCTCCCCGTTAATCCAGTGCCCATGAAATGTCTGGATTAGATATTGTCTGACGATGAGTAAAAAAAGTCAGAGCATGAACCATATCCTCCAGTAGAACAGATAATTTGTGTGACAAGAAATGGTGATAAATTACACTTGTTAGTCTGTTCAGAAGAATAGAAGGTCGTACGATCTGTCACCGACAATTCCTGTCCAGATATTGATGGGAAATCGATGCTGATGCCTCAATTCTACAATCAAGTGAGGGTTTTGATCTGATCATGGTAAGTGACTGTTCCATGCTTCATTGGTAAATAAAATACTGGCTGGTGAATTGCAGATCCTCAACACACTTTTTTAGAAGCCATTGACAGGCTTGGTGGTCTGGTAGCCTAAGAGCTTGCACTCGTTGAACATGAGAAGGATACAATAACCGTTAGTAAAGAATTGACCAGCCAAGAGAATGATTGATGCCTTTAGCTGCTGCTATTCTTCTAACACTTGTTTCAGGATGTTCTTCCACTCTTCTCAATATCCGCTACTACATATCAGGAGTATGAACTGAGAGGTCTACCGCGAGCTGTTATTTGTGGTGTCAATGACCTAGTTTCTGCTAATCACTGGATATTAGCTTTGGATATCCTTGGGATATTCAGCATGAAGGATATTTTTGGGAGTAGAGAATATGGCTTCCATCGGCTAAGCTGTCATTTTCCATAATAGACTTCCATTATACTTTTTACTGTTTAAATTGTACAGAATAACAAAACTTTACTGCTCTCTTCTTACAAGAACTGGTACCTGCTAATAAATTACTAGTGTAATCTCAATACCTGCTAATAAATTACTAGTGTACGAATGCTGTAAATCTGTAAGTACTCATTTGACTACTGCACTGCAGAGGTAACACGACCAATAAGAAGAGGGCAATGAGCTACAATGGGAAGACAGACCAATCCGTAACACAACCAATACAAAGATCTGAAGTAAGAAGATAGCTTATTATCTTCGAAGATATTATTTGTAGGGCCCAAGTTTATTAGAATTTTTTTTTCTTGTTTTAATGAATACTACCGACTGTGAAAATATGTGACCCTTTTTTTTAAACACCCTTTATAAATATATTTATATATATAAACAAATGTAAATCTCTAAAACCAAATTGAATTAGGTAATTCGAAACGCTCATCTAATGTTGCTGTAATACAGCGTCAAAATCAATTCACTTTGTCTTTTTAAAAGTTTTATTTACTTTTTATTTTCTTATTCCGTTTGAAATGCCTCCCGAGAGGTCAATATTTCTGAAATAAAGAACCAGGATCGAGATTATAAATTTACATAGGTCCTTCGAGCAAACCAAATCTTGGATCCTAGTGCTTGTGAATCCTATGCAGTCCATATTGAATTATCTTGCAAAACTAAAGACTCTGGTATATGATTTATCAGTAAAATTGACAATGTTTATTTACGTAAACGTTATGCTGCACATCTCATTTTTAGCGTGGAAAGAATAAATGTTCAAATATCCTTATATCATTCCTTTGCAGCGATAAAAATAAATGCAAAATATTTAAAATTAATTACTTTTTATTTTTAATTGAATGTGGTTTTTAAGTGAGAATTAAAAAAAAATAAAATAGTGAGGATAAATAAACAAAAGAAAACATCGTTTAAAAAAGAAAAAGAAGAGTTTTCAGTTTGTCCCCAATCTTTCTAAACCAGAAGCCTGAATAGGACTACAGGAAATAATGAAGACATTTTCGAATCGTTACTTTATTAAGTAATGTATTTGCTGAAAGTAACACCTTTATTAGGTGAAAAAAGAAAAAACAGACTTTGTGGTGTTATGCAATATTCTGCTTCTCTTTTATCACGTTCTTTAAGCAAAGTATTTAGTTTTAAGGATTTAAATAGAATTTTCATAACTTAAAAAACAAATACTTAAGCTAAAACTAAAGGAGAACGAAGATGAGACCAGCATAAGAATT
>JAFIDM010012231.1:85457940-85494102 GCA_023159025.1 Thereuonema tuberculata
ATATCTAGTGCCTTTTATAGCAAGATAATTCAGTAACTCCTCCAAGGAACTACAAAATATTCAGAATAATTTCGTATGCAGCGTACTTGTGAAGTGATGGGACAATGTCTCCAACACAAGAAATAGGACAAATATTGGACAGCTTCAGTCACCATTTGGAGGAGGAATGGTGAAACATGCCACAGGAATCTATATGCATCCACATCTCGATAGTTAATTGCATGTTTAGCCACAAGCTGATTCATTATCTGCTGTAAAAATCAAGTAAACTTATTTTGTTCATGCAGAAACTTTAATTACTTGTTTATTTGATACATTTAATTAATCCCACAAAATTTCATTTATAAAACTTTAAGATATGTGGGTATTGCAATTCTTGTATTTGGCAGTGTATATTGTAAATATAAAAAGGATTACAAATTATTAAACTAACAGTTATATAATTATGTTTTTAAAATATATACAATTTATAGGTGCATAGGTAACCGTTAAGAAAAAGGATGATTTTACACGGATAAATATCTGATTTGATGCAATAAAAAATTACTGTTTGTTTTTTTTCTGCTTTGATGGTAGTAATTTATCTTTATCCTCCCAAGTTGAAGTACAGCACCTTGGGTTCAGGTTAAGAATCACTGGTTTAATATTTATATATATAAAAACAAAACCTTGGGTATTTGACCACAAGAACATAAATAATAATAATAATCATAATAACAACAACAACAATAATAACAATAATAAAAACCTTTAAAGGCTAAAAGGAAAAGCAAACAATTCGTAATAATGAAAAACTTGGAAAAATGAATAGCCCTGGCTGAGGAGAGCCCAATAAGCTCGAAATGGCCGTCCCAGGGTCTCAGCATGACTCAAAAATGCTACCCAATTTTTTAATTTTTAATTAGTTTTACTAATTCGATAATACACATAATAATCCCGAACTTTTTTTTTTTTTTTTTAAACTACAATGAAAATTTAAAGAAATCTTCTTAAGAAAGCTTATTTTCTTCAATTTCGTGTTGAAGAATAATAAAATTGTGCAATTACTGCAAAATGTAAATGAAACGAAAAAATCCGATATTAACAGACTTCTTGCTTACAGAGATTTGTTTTTGATCTTTTTTAACGTTTCGTGTTTCGAAAATCAATTCCAGATGAATTATAGATGGTTCCTTATTGTTGTTCTTGTCGTTTTCCCTTCCTTCCCTCTTCCAGTTCAAGTGTACTCTCAACTATTCAGTCAACATTTGCTTCAATTTATTACATTGAATCTCACTAAGATAAAACTAAAATATAAATATTAATAACATTAAAACGGAAATCCATACTGTAGTTGAAAAAGCTACCACCAGGTGGACATTTTGGAGGACAAACAATATTTTATTGATTTTAAACCTGAACGCTGAAATAAGCAATGGACAGAAAGGAAAAAAACTGGGAATGAAAACGCAAAAGATAAACAAATAAAGGCGAAGCAAATCTTTATATGTAGTTATGAGTTCTATCCCTCAAATATTAAACTTAATTTCTGAGATTTAGCTTGAAAAGTTGTAAAGAAACTCAAGAGACTTGAAACGCGAAATGAAGCATCATTGTAGCCGATCAAATTATAATTTGTTGTTTAACAATTAATATACTATAAAAAATAATAACATTCATATTATTATTATATCGTAAATGTTTCAAACCAAGGGTTTCCCCAGCAAAAACAGTATGACGGGTCAAGGACCAAAACACATATTGCCAAGTGTAAAAAAAAAAAAAGTATGGAAGAATGGTTAGGGATGTGTGGCTGTGTCCATAAATTTCCTAACCATGCGTGTTGTGTTGAGTATCACAGCCTTCTGCAGTTGTGCATAAATGTTTTTATGAAGTCCTAGTGTGCTGAGGCTGTGGTGCAATGTGTGAGGCACCAGACCAGTGGCGGACAGGATGATGGGTACAACACGTACTCGGTCCTGCCTCCACTGCTTCTGGAGCTCGTGTGCTAGATCGGTGTATTTACTGATCTTGACTGTGTGAGTTTCCTGCATGTTCTTGCTGACAGGCACTGCAATATCAATGAGATAGGTCTGTTGTTGACCTTATCAACAAGTGTGATGTCTGTGTGAATGGTGCGGTCCTAGTACAGCTTATGTGACTCTTATGTGAGAGTACAGCTTATGTGAGTAAGCTTTGTGGTATGTACTTGCAGTATGGGACCGTGTTCTTAATAAGTGAGTGTTTGTGTGCTAGCTGTTGATGAACGATCGACGCTACCTGATTGTGTCGGTGGAGATAGTCTGTTTGGGAGAGAAGGTGACAGCCTGATATTTTATGTGGTCGATCGTCTCATGCGTAGTGTGGCATTTCCTGCATCTATCGCCATGTGTGTTTGCGTCATGTAGAATGTATTTCTTGTAGTTGCTTGTGGGGATGACTTGATCCTGTATTGCGATCATGAACCTTTCGGTCTCCCCAAACAGCACTCGTCAGCCATCTGTTCGATGCTTCCATGTCGACATGAGGCTGGCTGAGTTCGTGGCGATGTCTACCATGGAGTTCCTTACAAGCCCATGATTCACGCAGCTGCTGTGTGTGGATGTCGGGGTAGTGAGTGTTAGAGAAGGGTTTGCGAGGTCCAGGGGTTGAGGTGTGTGTCAGCCTTGACAATGGCTGAGTGGAGTGAGGAGTGTTGTGCTCTTTGGTGGAAGTGTTCCCTAAGTGTGTGAACTTATTTTTCATGTAGGGTGATGAGATTGATAAGTCCTCGGCCTTCCTCCTTGCGGGGAAGAGTCATCCTTTCTGTAGCAGACTTGGGGTGGTGCGTGTTTTGCGTTGTAGTGCTTCGAGTTCAGTGTTTGTCCATGAAATTATGCCGAACGAATATGTTAGTGTGGGGATGGCAAAAGTGTTGATGGCTTTAATTTTATTTCTGGCATTGAGTTGTGTTTTGAGGATGTTGTGAACGCGAGCACGGTATGTTTTCTTGAGTGCGTTTTTGATGTTTGCGTTGTCAATCACGCACGCTTGCTGGAAGCCCAGGTACTTGTAGGTCTCTCCCTCTTCCATAGATTGGATGGCCAACCCATGGTCCAGTTCAAAACCCTCCAAATTCGTAGTCTTCCCGCGTGTTATATGTAGCTTGCGGCATTTGTCGATTCCAAATTCCATCCCAATGTCTTTGGTGAACTGTGTTGTGACTTGTAGTAAATTGGTAAGTTGTGCGTTGTTTGTGGCGTAGAGTTTAATATCATCCATGTAGAGTAAGTGTGTGATTTTGTATGGTGTCAGAGTGCCTGAGGTAAGCCTATAACCGTGTTTTGTGTTGTCTAGAATGTGGCTTAATGGATTCAAGGCGAGGTCTCCCTGGAAAATACCTCTCCTTATGGGCATGGGGTCTGTAGTGATGGAGGTGTCGGAGGTGCGTAGATGTAAACTGTTGTGTTCCAACTCTTCATCGTGGCATCCAAGAATGCCGTGATCTTGGGGTGTACTTTGTAGAGTTGAAGAGTGTGTAAAAGCCAGGAATCGGGGACTGAGTCAAATGCCTTCTTGTAGTCGATGTACGCGATGTGTAAGTTCCTATTCTTCGCGCGTGCCTGATATATTATTATATGTAAGACTAGTAGTTTGAACAAGAAAATGGCATCGCAAGAGTCATCAAACCAAGACATAGGAGATAGAGGCTCCCGTGGTACCTTATTGAACAGGAAATATTTTTAGCGACCCATTTGGGAGCTATTGTGATAGCGACCCATTTGGGAGCTATTGTGATAGCGACCAAAATCAGTAGCTATTGCGTTTGCCATGTCCGTCCGTCCATCCATCCATATTAAGGACTTGGACTCATGCTGGAGGTTATCGGTTCGAATCCGTATATCGACTGGTTTTTTTTTTCTCCTAATCTTCTTTTCTCAATGTCAAAGTGTTTTTTTTTTTATTATTATTTTCCTAACTTTTTTTGTTTTTCCTAAATTAATGTACTTCCTTTTTTTTATTATTATTTTTAATTTTCATTATTATAAATCCGGTCTTAAATTTTTGCTTTAGCACAAAATTATATTCACTTGTGTTTTCCTTTTTTAGAAGGGATGTTTAAAATAAAAAGACTGATTTATATACATAGTAAAAAGGTGAAAGCAAATGAAAAACAATATTTTTATGGCAAATGTTTCGGTTATTTTATCTTCGGTCGTTCTCAAGAGAGAAGTTAAGGAGAAACATCGGACCAAATAAAAAGAGTAGCACTACTTGCGCAAATATCAATCTTTTTTTATTTATTTACATTTTAAAATTTATCCTGCAATTGAATAATTGTTTTTATGTTTCAAATCATTCCTATTTCTTATCTTTAAATTATAACTAAATAATTTAATATTAATTACGTAAAATGCTTGATTTTTAATAATTGTGAATCCGGTCATTTCTCACTGAAGGTTGCATCGTTTCATTGTACCTTTAAGATTTCAGCGCCACTAAAATTTTAGTTTCATTCCCTCAGTTATTTTTAGAAATTCAAAAACAAAACTAGAAAGAATCAATAACTCCGAAGCAACTTGTGACTACTGAAAATAAAGAAGAGTTAATCTAGGTTTTAAAAAATCGATATTATAATAAATCACCTGTGGAAATAATAAAAGGTGATTTCTTCTGCCAAAATGCACACAACTAAATCCAACAGAAATCGTCCAAACGATGGTAATTCTGCTCCAAAAGTATAGCCTCGATATTCCATCAATTTGAAAAATATAATTGCTGTAGGTAAAGATACGAGAGTCTGATTGAACAGAACTTGTATTATTACTTGATAAATGCGAAAGCCATCAGTCTATACACAGAAACAAAAAAAAATACTTATTAAAAAAAATATCATTTACATATTGCATCTATTATCTTAAAACAATAAAACATATTATTACGTTCTTCTAGAAAGGCTTAAAACTTTCATTTAAATCTTAATACGGTTTTTTTTCTCTAATATTATAACATAAATAATTGATATTACTAACTGGTTTTCTAGAAGGTTGAATTTTATAGGAATTGAGAAATCCAGTCAAATCCAAAAATGTATAAAACAAGCCAATGCTCCAATAGACAGATAAGAACAAGATTCCTGTATCTAAAAACAAAAGAAATTTTTTACAAGGATTTTGTTAAATGTAGTATATATTTTTTTACATTATTATTATTGCATATTTTTTCATTTATTAAATAATAAAGCTTACTTAATTTTAATGATTAAAACCTTGTCTTCAAGCTTTTGATAGATTTCTAAAAATACGGTTTCTCCAGAATGTTTTGGTTTTCTTTTGTCAGTTATAATTCGTTTTTTTACAGAAATAGAAATAACTGATTGGTTAATTTAGTCTACAAATAAAATAATTTAATAAATTATCCGTGATCTTTTAAAACCTAGAGCCACTTATTCATCAGAATCATACATTATAAAGTATTTTTATTTGAAAAGTTGTTAATTTAATAATCGTTTAAAAATTGGAATTAATAAAGAGTTTATTAACTATTCTTTACAATACTGCTTAAGAATTAAGCTAAAGTTCTTTATTTGAGAACCTAAAATGACAATCAAGTCAGAATCTTAGCAGTCATTTAAATTTGGCCAACAGCACTACCAACATATTATAGATTAATGTAAGTACAGTAGAGCCCCGATTATCCGCGAGTGCCGCGAAAATTTTTTTTAATTACGAACCTCAAAAAAAAAAAAACAATTTTAATCCAAGCCAACAACAGGCAAAATACAATAGGCCCTACATTGCGAAGGTTGAAAATTACTGACAGGTTTATTGTGCATCGTGAAACTACAGGCATTCTCGGAATTTGTGGATGCAAACGTAGAGCAAAGGTTTCTGCTTTACTGTACATATTTTAAAAGTTTTCATATTATGTTTTTTGGATAATAAAACGTAGTTTTTAATGGTGAAATATTTTTTTTCGTGTTTACACCTCATTCTCATTATCCGCGATTTTCGTTATCCGCGAAGTCCTTGCCACCCAATCCCGCGGATAATCGGGGCTCTACTGTATATGCTCTGTTAGACATTCTCTTTCTGTGAGGATAGCACAATAGATTAACGATCGCAGTGCTCGGCTTTCCTGTCACCCCACAGTCACCATACAGAAACATAATATTTTGGTTGAACTTCTTAAAGCCAATTAATAATGGTACGGTTCAATATTTTTGTAAGATTCTTTCCATGAAATTCCTTTGAACCGTAATTCGGGATTATCTTTTCTTTCACAAAATAAAATGACCATTTATTCTCTTTTCAGAAGTTACGATGATCTGACTAAATAAACAGAGAACTTTAAGGATCGTGACTTCATGAACATCTTGAAGACAGTGCCGTTTTAACAGCATTATAGGCTCCTGGCAAAGCAGTGCACTGGGATCCCTACCTACACAACTACTCAATTTTTTTTTTTTTTTTTAATATTAAAACACTTGCTAAACATGCATTTTCAAATAACAAATATTTTAACAAGTATTTATTTATTTACTGGTAGCAAGTCACAACATAGATCAGCATAAGGCTCCTGTGCTCATGGGGCCCCCGGGCAACTGCTCAGCGTGCCCAAGCGTTAAGACGGTTCTGCTTGAAGATTTTTAAATATGGACATTTTATTTAAAAAACAAAAACAAAATCTACTATGACTATACAAAGAATCACTTACAGATAACTGTTAGTTTAAATTCATCTCCATTTGAAGAGCGAAGAATATTCATCCATTGCGCCTTTGTAAAATTTCTTCCAACTTCCCAATAACTATTAAAAAAACAAAAAAATATGAATAAATGCATTTAAAAAGCAGCTTTGATTATTTTATCCCTAAATTTTAGTTTTAATTTTTAGTTTATTTTTATTACAATTAATTGGTATTAACTAAAATTACGGAAAAATATAAAGTTCTGAGAATTCATTGTGTTTTCGTGTTAATAGTTAACTTTCCTAGTAAATGATAACAGTCACTGTGATTGTGTGCAGGTCTTTATTTTATCAATAAATAATATCAATAAATCTCCAAACAGCTGTTTATCTTAATGAAAATAACTTAAAAGTAAACAATGAAAACAGAAACAGTATTTTGTTCATTTTAAGAATTTTAGGCATTCACACTATATTAAATTAAAAAAAAAATCAATTCAATTCAATTTATTGCCAATAATATTTTACAAAACACACACACACACACATACACATATATATATATATATATATATATATATATATATGAAACATAAATATAAATTTTGACAACTCAATTGTCTTAGGGGAGATTACGAAGAACAACATAATATTTAGAATCTTGAACAAAGATTCAAAGAAATAGTATCGATATTGTTCTACATCTTTTTTTTTTACAATTTTTTTTTTTAATACGGTAAGTGTGAGATTATCACAACATATTCACCAGGTACCTTGATAAACCTACTGTATTATTAGTCGTAACGAGAACTCTGGAATTATTCATTGTTTATTTAGTCTTTCTACGATACAAACGTCAAAATTACGTCTGTGATCTAATATACTGTGCCTAAAATAATTGTCTCCTGTTGGCACTTGACGAAATACTGTAAAGTTTAATTTTACTATGGAAGTATGTCACAAAGAGAAGTCTTCCATTTATCATCAGCAACGTTTGGATTTGTCTGATTGAAATTAAACAAAACCTAATGTATCCCTTACAATGAGAAACGATGCCTCACCAAATTCCAATTGAAAAAGTCTTCTTTCTTTTTTAATTTCTGAGGTACCGTGGGATAATATGTTGATAGTAACAAAAGCAGAAGATCCTAACCAAATATTTACTGCGCATTCCTCAATTCCAATAGAGCGCCCATAAATTTCACAAACTGATTCAAATAAATAGTTAATTTTCTATGAATATTACACGAACTATTACCAAATTATCTGCATCAGATTATTCTAGTGCTAAAACTCTGTTTTGGAAGGAAGCAATCAGTTGCTATCACATAGATTTCAGAAAAGAAGTTCTCATCTAGTAATTGAAAAGCAAAATAAGTACAGGAGAAATACTGTAAAGAGAAAAAACTAATGAAGAAGGAAACGAGGATCCAATTTGTACTTCAAAAAGAAAATGAGATGTATTATGTTAGTTTCAATTAGTGTAATATTGTTATGATTTTTTATAGTTGTATCATAGTTCAATTTTGGGGTGTTTGTTTCGGCACCAATTTGTGGTGTATTAAATCTGGTCACTGGTCCGATAAAGGAAGGTAGACTGAGTCTTAGCTGGATCTGAACTCAACTCAACTCAACCCAACTCACCTGTTTATTTTCGGGAGAGCATGGGTTTAAATAGACTTATGTACAGTGATTTGTGATTGGTTGGTGGTGCTTTAACAATTCATTGGGGGATTTAAAAGAAAAATGATTGTTAACTGATTTTAACTGTAGAATTTTAATTAAAGAGAATTATGAAAGCACACCAACCGTAAGAATTTAAAAATAAACAAACAGAATTTGACCGTTAACGGAAAAATTTTAAATGTACAGTAGTTTGAATAATGATCGATCAGAACAGTAAAATATAAGATTAAATAGGATAAATTAGAATGGAATAAATGAAACTATGATACAACTATAAAAAATCATCACAATATCAAGCAGATGATATGAAGTACATTCATTAGGAAGCACTGCTGGCTGATGAGTTACATACAGAGACGATAAGAAATACCCGAAAGCAGAATGTTTTTTATCTTTCTGCGACGATTGTTGCTAAGACGAAAAACTTTCTGCAGGTGCAGAAAAAAAAAACAAATCTTCAAATCGACAAAAAAAAAAAAAAAAAAAAAAAACGATCCCTGTTCAATACGATATCTTTCTGCAGCCCTCACTTTCGTTCTGCGACATTGTCGCCCCGTCACTCGATATTCTGCTTTGGGGAAGAAATATAATAGATGTATGTGTGCAATTCATAGTACAATATGTCAGTGTTATGAATTGGCAAAAATAAAGAATTAGTGAAATGAAGAAGGCATTAATTTTTCAAAGCATATCTTTCCTAACAAAGTGCAGCATGAATTCAATTGTGCGGACAAAACTGTCAAACCATTCGTTTGTAAGATACAAAACATTTTAAAATATTGTTATTTATTTTGTTAACTCCATTCAATTTATTATGTTTTAATTTAATTTTGAAAAATAAAAATGTTTTACTTTTATTTGGAATATTTTCTTTATGTGAGATATTTTCCAAACATTTATATCTTTATGAATTTTGTTTCATATATTACTCTATTTTTATTCCATGCTTAATAAATACATGATTTTTTTTTTTCTGAACGACGCGACGTAACCAAAAGTCAAGTTAAAGCAAATCATTATTTCCCATCTCGAATTACTTACCTTACGTACTTTTTACTCCATTAAAATAGATTTGATATTAAATGAGCATTGTACATATTAAACACTCTCTCACGTGTAAACAATGCTTCATCTGTGAAGAGCACATATGCTGGAAAATCCGACTGCACTGCATAAACCAGCGGCAGTAATCTACGCGCCGAGGAAAATCCTCAGCTTTCAATGCGTGAATTCTCTGTAAATGGAATGGGTGTAATCGCTCCTGGTGCAAAACGGTGGTTTGGCTCATATCTACGCTACGTGCTTGTGTCGAGACGTTTCTCAATCTGTCGTAAACGCGACAGTTGCGGACATACATTGTTGACAAAAAATGTTTGTTTTAATGTGCCCTACCACCCAATAAAGTTTGTCCGATTAATTCTGAATCATCCTGTATTTGCAAACCTCCCATTGGGCACACCAAACTTTTCATTGCTTATACTTCTATATTAGAACCCTTAATATGATTATGATTTAGCAATGAATATATCATGAATATAACTGCAGCTTGAGTTTTGAAATCAAATCAAAGTTGCAAGGATTCCGGTCTGGCGAATGTGAAGGGTGTTCCAAGACCTCACACCTAAAGCTGGGCGAACACGCGGCAATTAGCGGCAATATTGTGGGACAATATTGCCCCTTTTTATTGCTGACAACCGTTGTCAGTTCAGATCACGCGCGAACACGTAGTTTTTCCGAAACGAATATTGTCCTGACAATTGATGGTTATGGCGCTTCTCACTAGGGAGAGCTAAAGAGAGAGCGTATTTTCGTACAGAATTGCTATAGTATTAAACGCCGTCCCTCTTTAGAAATCAATTACGATTCTTTCAGTATCAATTGACAAAATTTTGTTGTTGGAATTATCTGTTTTGGGCCGACCTAGTTTGCTGATTTTAAGCCTTGTTTCTCAAAGAAAATGGCCGGCGTGAGTGACTATGAATTTCCGATGTTCAAAGTCCCGCCTCCTTCGACGTCAGCATTGTCACGTGATTTCATCCGTTCATGTGATTCGCTCGCGAACAGGCAATATTTCTCGACAATATTGTCCCAACGAAATTGTTCCTTTTGTACCTACAATCGCCAATGGGCAATATTGGGCAATATTGTCCCACAATATTGCCCATTGGCGATTGTCGGTACAAAAGGAACAATTTAACAAAGCCTGTGAAAGAGCTGCTGTACGAAATGTGGCGTTATCGTGAAGAATGATGGCGTTGAACAGCAGTTTCGAAACGCTGGCAACTTACGGTGGATAATTTTAGAGATTACTTTGAGGGGTGTTCGCAATGTGTATTGAGTATTTCTGTGTTCCTTTTTCATGCTTGGCTATACAGCATAGCCTTATTAAACGATGATTTTCAAATACGTATTTTCCACTTGTTCCCATCACGCTCCTTCACTGACCCAGACCATGTTAGTGATGCCAATCAGAAGCACATCCAACAAGCTTTCAAACATGTATTCTGGAATTGCAATGGTGTCGCATGTTTGGCAGATAAAAAATAGTTGCCTTGACTTCCATAACGGCCCACTTACATTTTTAAGCCGACTTGAATGTTTTTAATGCTATATTCATCGTAATTGTTAGAACGAAACAGAATTCAGTTCATATTTCTATTTGTCCAGGTTATTTGATATCTAGATTTTATTCTAGATACGACCATTTAACTGATATGAAGCTATATGTGTATTACAAATGCACTCACAATATTTTTCTCGGCACACACCGGTTGAGAAGCTCTGTTCCACTGTATCAATTAATCCATTTCACACAAAATATCAGTGAATGGCGTAAAGAGATACTGAAGGACGGCTTCGTAGGACCAAAGTAAGTTATTTTTTTTTTTTTTAATTATTTTATGTATAAGTATAAATAAAAATATGTTTAAATGTTCAAAATATTTACAAAAAATGGCATTGTTAATTTGTATTTCAGAAATTTTGATAATTTTGGAACCTATCATTTAAATATATTACAATTTGGTCTTGTTTTACGACTTTTCATTTCACGACCCTGTTTACTGGAGCCTAACCCTGTCGTAAAACGGGTCCTACCTGAAAAGGAACTTAATGTAGGAAAAAAAAGGAAATTTTGAATAATAATAAAAAAAAAGTTATAAAAATTGTAAGCACGTAAAACATAGACATGTACAAAAGAATGTAAGAATATATATAAATTCCTCAATAAAATTCTTCCACGCACAGGTTTGAAAATTTTTTTAAGAATTTGAGAAAAGGAGATAGGAGGAAAGTAGGTAACTAGTTAAGTAACAGCCAGAATGTTTAGTAATATTTTAGTTGTAAGAGTTCGTAAGAGAGAGAGAGAAGAGAAGTACTTTCGAATTGATTGAAATTCATAAAAACAGAGAGCACTAAATATATTCAAATTATTTCTATGATAATTCGAATGTTATTGAGAAACCTTGAAACTAAAGCAGTGAATATGGTATAATAATAATTTTAATGCTGTATTCTGTAATATTAATCTTAAAGTTTTTTTTCCAATCGATGGCAAATGGAATTTCCCTATGAGAAATATGGACTTCTAGAATCGAAAAAGATTCAAACAATAAACTACTAAAAACGGAGAATGAAGAAGTCATTTCTCCTGTTCTTAGACTTGTACCCTAATGAAAGTGTTAAAAGGCTCATGAAAAATATATATACTTAAAATACTTTAATGGCTATTCATGTAAAAATAATCTCAGTATGTTATTTTAACTAGAGACAACCACTGGTTTTCAACCATGGAATTTAGGAAATAAACATAGAAATGTGTTATTAAAGTTAACATTTTACTGCTGAAATAATTACTTTCGATTCCATTAATACGTATTCATAATCTCAGGATGAGAAATTAACAGATTTATCCTAATTAATATACTTAATTTAGCTCCAATGTAAGGCTTATTTGAAGCTTCAAGACTGCAGTATTGTATTATTGTTAGTTGTACGATGCAAGTCGTAGTAAGTACATTGTTTAAAATTTCAGAAACTACGTAATAGAGAAGCCGGAAAAAAGCTGACAGAAATTCTCTACTGAAAGTGCTGCAAATATCATAGGTCAATGATTGCAACATGGACCAATGAATGCTATTAGTAATTATCAATCTGATATATATATATTATTTCAAAGTCATTCATGAAAGTTGGATTCTTATTTTTATTGTATATAATAATGTTAACTAGTAAGTGCTGTGCTGTACTGAATTAGGCACTTTGCTATCTATTGATAGATAATTGGTTTTCTTTCAACAAAGAAACTTGAGGTTCGCTTTTGCACGTGCTTAAAGAAGACAACTGCAGCAAGAACTTATAATCACGAAAACTATATTTATTAGTCACAATTATAAATAATAAAAGGGATTGCTTCGAATTAAGAATTAGGTAAGCCACTCGTCCAATATCTGAATAGAAACTCAACGTTTTGTAAGAAACAAATAAAAATAACAGAAAACCAGTACCTGGTAATTGTCTCCATTATCTCTTATATGTAAATCACTTGGCAAGTTTCTTTTCCCTGTGTATTCACAGTATTCTGCTTTTTAGATTCACTTCTGATGCAGTTCTCAGTTCACTTCTGAGGACAAATGAGAAAAAAAAAAAAAAAAAAAACAGAAGCATATCAATAAAAAAAATTAAAAAAATTAAAAATTTAACAGCTGTGTCAATTTTTTTCGATAAAAATTTTATCAATTTTCATTTGTCTCTGATTTTACAATTAACTCCTCAATTCGGTAAAATCTATCTAATCACATTGGAATTTACTAAAGGAAAAAAATATCCATTTTCATTTACAAAATCACATATAAATATAGAGAATTTCTAATTTATTTTTTTATCTTGCATATATATATATATTTTCTAAAGAAATAAATTCAGTAAATTCATTATCCATGAATTATTGTTGCTTAAATGCATTTCCTTTATGATACTGATATAATTCATCATTCTGGTGTTGAAAGATCCATTATTTCATTCAACAAAAGTGGCGGCTCGTGACTGTGAAGTTAGGTGAAGAGCTAGTAGGAAAATAATTATATTATAATATATAATAATACACACACACATATATATATATATATATACAGTATATTAAAATATATTGCATATTATAATAATAATAATAATAATAATAATAATAATAATAATATATATATTATAAATATATTATAATATAAATATATTATATGTAATATATATTACAATAAAAAATATTATAATAACTTCCTTCTTATCTTCGTCTTTCCAACGTGAAAATGATGTTTCTAATAAAACACATACTATATCATTAACAGGATTCATATTTAAAATAGCTTAGCACTACGAAACAAGCCACTGGAGAAGAGAACATGGTTCTCTGCTACTCGCCTCGATTGTCGATCGAAACTCCGCCCCTGAGATAGAGAAACTTGAAAACGAGGCCTACTTCACTTTGTCGGTCAGAATCGCACCGCGCGGGACTTACAAAATACAAAAATACGTTTCTATTAAAACCAACATACGTGATAAGGAAAATAAATTTTTCTTTATAATAATTGTTATATTATAAATAAATAATATTATTTTATTACAAATAATTGGTGAAGTGCCACTTCACCTACTTCACCTGAATAGCCGCCACTGTTCAACAACATCTACATACAGATATATGCAGAGTACTCTGCAATGTTTTGTACTTATAATATCGCAGAAAATTCTATATTAACTTGTATATAAATATTGTTGAAGGAAATAATGACCCTTTCAACACTAGAATGATGAATAATATTAACAATGTCAAAGCCACTTTGGAAATATTGATTTTTCTTGAATTTTTGTTTTTCATCTTATAAGTTTCATTTTATTTTTTTAAATATTTTATTATTGATAAATTTTGAAATTTTCCAAATTTATCAAATAAACCAAGTCTCATGAATGCGGAATACTTTAATAATATATCATTTTATTATTCTTTTTATTATCGCTGTTGATATTAAATTAGTGTTGGCGCATTACCATTAGCTGAAGTTAATAAGATTCCAAGATAACAAGCAAATGAGATTGTTTTCGTGGTTAGCTGAATTCAATTAGAATAATTGAATGGAAACGCATATTTCAATTATTTAAATCAAAGTTATGAAAGTAATAACTTAGGAAGGAAAAAAACCTTCCTACCTGTTCTTTTAATATTAATCACTTGAATTCTACTTCCTGTAGATATTAATTAAAATTTTATTGATTTTTTTTCTTATCTTTTAAATAAAAATGCTAAGATTTCTAAGAATTTTTCATTATAATTTAGAAAACGAAAAGAAAAAAAAAGAGTGACCGTTATGTTTGTTTCTTTAATGCAATTCATAAAAATGAATAAGTATTCGAAAAGTAACCACAGTTACAGCGGTAGCGTCTTCAATGGATATCAAGGCTTTCAACAGTGAAGGAGAAAAAATATTAAAATTAAAGTGCTACGATTAAATAAAAAAACAAAAGTAAAAAGATTTGTTTCAGTTAACAACCAAAGAAAAGTATAAAATCAATAAAATTTTTAGCTAAATTTCTTATTTCACAAATTTAACTAAAAATTCTAATAGAAAGTGTTGGGAAGTAATACAAGCAGATGCAAACAGCTTTACTTTTAAAACAATGAAATGAAGTCGTTTCTGTAGGTGGATCAAGTTTATTTTCATAGTTTTTAAAAAGAAGCTTTTGTAAATAATTAAAACTTACCTTTTTTTGGTGTGTTGATCAACCTCTCGTTAATCCCAGTATCAGACAACGCAACTAATCAGGGAAAGTTATTTGACGGCACGAATTAGGATTATTAAATTGACAAGTCAAAACATAGAGGAAAACAATTAGTTAATAAGCCCTGTTTTTATTAGGCAGTTTGGTTTTTCTATGATCCAAATGAACGCGCTTATGTAAGTGAAATTTAATTTTCTAGAGTTGCGATCGAAACCAAACCAAAACAGCTGACCAGGAGAAAATAATGTTTCACGATCAGAAGTGAGTAATCGATGATAACTGACCGTGAAAATCAGAAACGATGTTAATCTGCTAAAATATATTAAAAAACGTCAGCCACTTCTATTTGATAAAAAAATTGGATATTTAAGAACTAAATTTAACGTGCAGAAAATTAATAAGAAATGAAAACCAAATAATGCACATAAATAAACAAATCACGCATTTGAGTTTGTCAACAGAGGGAATCGGGAACGGCCGTTTCGTTCTTATTAGGGACTCATCAACCCGACCCACTCTCCCTTAATGGCAAATTCAAAAAAGTAATGGAAATCATCTTCGCTCACAAAAGTTTGTTGATTTTGTTTGGGATTCACTTTCGGAAGTGAAGATGACTTCCATTACTTTTCACCCCTTCCTGGATTTGTCATCTAGGGAGGGTGGATCGGGCTGATGGGTCCTAATAAGAACGAAACGGCCGTTACCGATTCCATCTATTGACAAACTCAAAGGTGTGGTTTGTTTATTTATTTGCAGTATTTTTGGTTGTCATTTTTTAATATTGAATACTTAATGCACTGGCATCTGTAACTTCGACTTTAGTATTACTACATGTAAACTTACATACAATGTATAATTGCAACCAAAGCAAACAGAAGGCTTTTAAATAAAGAATTGTTAAAGAGTTTTCTTAGTTCTTCTGAATATTTTATTATACATATAAAGCAAAAAAGTAATTGCTTTTAAACTAATAGAGCTGCAAATAAGAATTTGAGCAAAAATTGAAACTGAACTAAAGCAAAGCGCTCTATCTTCTGAATTAGGTAAACTCTGTAGGCTATTCAGTAGGACCCCATATTCGCGGGGATAGGTTCTAAGACCTACCGCGGTTACGTGAAACCGAGGATAATACAGAATGCTATATATGATGTAATATTCGGGTAAGGTACATAAATTTACGTTAAAATTTAATTGTTAAATTACGCATAGTAACAACATTAAAATAAAGTAATAATAAAGAGCATTTTTTTTTTCTTTTTTAATCACATCCAGAATTTTTACTTTCTCACTAATGGAAAGGACATCACGGCTTCCCTTAGTCATAAAGAGTTATAAGAGTTAGTCAATTAATGCGAAAAGCGAGAACAGAAAAGCAGAATGGAGGGAAGTTCTGCAGGGAGGCGTGGAAGAACAAAGGAAGACGAGTTAAGTTACCGTTTATGCTGCTGGATTTCACCATTTCACCCGTTCTCGCACGGCGCGCGTTTTGAAACTTACAAACCGTTTATTTCTTTAATTTTTCCAATTTTTTTTTCGGGTCGCTATAAACTGCGCTTAACTGATACAAGGGTCCTACTCTGCTTCTAAATTGTAATTCCCAAGTAAATAATCCACCTTCAATTTTTTCATCTGCTGAAAATTGATTAAAAACAATTAGCTTTATTGAATTTAATTTAGTTTATGATACTTTGTAACTCATGGATGGAAATTCATTGTCTGCACTCAACAAGAGTGAATTGTTTCGCTTCTGATGGTTTTCTACAGAAATCTAGTTGTCTCCAAATCTCTCCACAGGCATTATTAGCACGGAGTAATTTTTAAAAGATAGACTGTTTCTTATCCGTACGCAAGAATGTCTAGTTTCAAAAAGATTCAAGATTTTGTTTCAGCGAAACTAAGATTAATTCTAACAATAAGAATATTAAATATTTATGTAAATTTAACGTATCCAGTGGGTGGGAAATAATTATACTAGGCAACAAAATTAAACTTTTTCTCTGTATCTTTGATGAAAATAGTTGATCTTTATGTTCTTGAGTGTGCTAAACATGAAAATGACCATTAAAACGCACGTTTAGCTCCATTTTTTAGATATCTCAAGTTATGATAATTATCCTTAAAATCCTTAAATGCATGTATTTATCTTAATCGCTTTGCCTACCGTTTGTATTCTGTTGCTAGCGATTCTCTGATGAGTGTCAAGCAGTAATCTGCCAACATCGATTCGCTCCACTTTGCCTGGTACCTTTGTTCCATCTTCAAAACTTCTCATAGTTTACTCTGCATAACAGTTGCATCTTATTGTCATAGGTTTCCTTCATGTAGGCTCCCTAACCAATTTGTATAGATGGAAACAAGTTACCACTGTGTAGAAGAACAGCCTTTAGACTTATCTTTGACAATCTCCATTCATCACTTTTATAGTAAATTTTCAGAGCTGTCATGAGACCCTCAATATCACTGCAAAATACCAAGTTATCTTATTACAATTGTTTAACGTGTCTTAATATATATATATATCAATTGAGCCTACTCTTTGACGAATCCCTTTGGGATAACGAATTTTAGGGGGGAACTTAGGGTTTTAATGGCTTGATAATAGAATTCGAACAGGAATTCAGAAACGTATGTAGCCAATTTTATGTCATATTTATCAATTTTAACCATTGATTTTAAGTGGCTATATAGTAGGCTTAATTGATACCAAGTTATCTTGTTTGGTGAAAAACGATAGGAATGGAGTATGGCTTTCACGGAACACACTGACATTTACCGATTGGTCAAGACAATTCCACTGCTGCAATCTAGATGCCAACAGAACTGATTTATCTTTAGGCAATTCCAAATCTCTTACCAGACCATTCAACTCTCACTGTGTTACTTTGTGTTGCTTCGTAGACTCCTCATTACACTGGAAATCAGGATCTTTCGATGTACGCGGTTTGGAAGATGATGGAGTAGCATTAGAGTCCCATCCCACCTCGTCACTAACTGTATAACAATCTGGTGGGATGGGAACAGGTAGTCCATCTCCATGAGGCACTGGTCGCAAAGCTGATCTTATATTAGGATAGGTCAATGCTGACTTTTTCTTCTGTGAAATACCATGTTTTAAGGGAGTTGTCATGCAAAAATGACAATCATTTACGTGGTTTAATGATTATCTCAAGATCATCGGAATAGCAAAGCCCATTGACGGTCTTTTACGATTCAACCACGATCTGTGGCACAAGACGTGCAACATATATGAGGGCTTGTTTTGGTCACCGATTTTGCAATCAAAGTACAGATGGTAAGCCTTCTTAATGGTTGATGTTATTGTTCGCTTTTGTGATTTTTAAAGTTACCTGTCCACAAATATAACAAAAATTGTCAGGTATCTTTACACATTTGCGAGGCATATTGAATTGCATGTCACTTAGTTCGCTACGCACAAATTAAACTAACCTGAAACAAAGCAATATGAATGACGTGAAGTAAGAGGGTTAGAAATACTATGCTGTTTAATGTATGTGGGATTTCCACGGCAATTTCAGGACAGGTAAAATGAATTCTTAGAACTAACTGATTCTGACCCCCCCCCCCCCCCCATACACACATATCTATGAAACTAGAGCTAATCTGAGATTTTCATGGTCATTTTCGTAATAAGCATGGTCGATTTAGTAAAGATCAAATGGCTTTGTTCAAGATACGTTTTCACTGTTGCCTTGTGTTATCCCTGGTAGGGATGTATCATTCATATCCAGAGGTTGAGATGGTCCAAGCCAGTGGGGATGGGGGGAGGGAATCTCCCCCCCCCCTCTAAAAATCGCACACGGTAAAGATCCATTCATTGGTTCTGGAGTTTTTAGGAGAAACATAGAAATGCATGAAATCACAAATGTGTTTAGATACACACAGTGTTATTACAGATTTATAAATTCATATCTTCAGGCAAATACACTAATGAATAATAGTAGGCCTATTGGTAAAGGAAATTTTAAATGTAGTTTCTTCATAGGATAAATTTTTCTACATACGAGGTATGTTTTTTAAGTAAGTACCGTTTTGCAATAAAACCAAAACTAATAAAGATAGTGACAAATTTTTTTTTTGTATTTTATTCCTGAAACATTAAGCTATTTTTCAACATAATTTCCTTGTTTGTGTAAACACGCATTACAGCGTTATATCAGTTTTTGTATATCGATGTCATAGCAATCACTCGCCGGTGAAAACAACCAGGATTCAACCGCTGTTTTCCCTTCTTCTCGGTTGTTGCCAACCGTTTACCACCGAGAAACTCTGTCAGGAAGCACAGTTGTGAACTTCCAATGACAAAATGGAAATCCTGCATCGCCTGTCTACAGGAATTTTGATATCAACTGCGCGTACCAAATCATCTGTGATTACAGAAGGTCACCCCGACCTTGTTTCATCATGAACATTGCCACACCCATCTTTGAACAATCTCACCCTTTTAGGCACTTTGCTGGCTCTCATTGCATTAGGGCCCGTACACAGGAAGAGTTTCTCGGTGGTAAACGGTTGGAAACAGACGAAGAAGGGAAAACAGCGGTTGATTCCTGGTTGTCTTCACCGGCGGGTGATTGCTATGATATCGATATACAAAAACTGATATAACGCTGTGATGCGTGTTTACACAAACAAGGAAATTATGTTGAAAAATAGCTTAATGTTTCAGGAATACAATAGAAAAAAAAATTTGACACCATCTTTATTAGTTTTGGTTTTATTGCAAAACGGTACTTACTTAAAAAACATGCCTAGTATAATTATATTATTGTGATTGCTTTTACTAAGTCCGTAATGTTTATGTGATGTAAAGTCAGGGAGATGTCTTTCTTCTCACCGAGCTATAAGGCAACTAGTCTTTCGTGTCAGAAAGATGTCCGTACACAATATCCGCCAATCCACTTGGCTCCGTAACAATGGACCAACCGTTTGCGCCCAGTAACTCTTATTATCTATATGGCATTCTACATTTGCGTGTAGATAACAGCAATTATATAAACATCAACAACTCTTTCATTTTCTACTCATTTTCTCAATCCTATTAGTGTTTTTTCTCCTCTAATTTTGAGTTATCGAAGATAATTAGAACTGTCTTCTAGGAATTAGAACTTATATTAATAATAGAACTTTCTAACGACATAATTCCTATATAAGAAGACAGGAAGAATTCGTAACTTATCGAATACTAGTTATCTATTCTTAGAGTTGTCACTAAAAAACGTAGGATATTTTCCCGGCAACATTGATTCGCCATTTGTCCTCGCGAAGTAATCGACGGCTTTTACTAGTTTGGAAACTAGTTTCGATAGATGCTGAACATTTCATTCTAATGAAAGTTAATTTAGATTTAATATAACTTCATTAGTGATTACTCTTTATTCTACGTTAAAAGGCACAGAAATCCACTTAGGGGCTGTCCATATATTACGTCATTTAAAATTAGGGGGGGGGAGTCTGGTCGTTGGATGACGGTAACATGACGCATGGGGAGGGGGGGTCTTGCCAAAAATGACGTCATCACTTTGCCACGCTTACGATAAACGCACTAACTAGGTTTTGACACTTTTCAAGAAAAACATGTTTAAAGTTTTTATTTTTCTTTTGCTTGTTTCTCCGGAACTACAAAACATACCAACATAAAAGTTGTTCATGACGAAATCATGCAATTTCACTTTGAGAAAGTTGTAGATCTCAATTTCCTGATTTCAAAGATGTATATATAACTCAATTTCTCCAAAAACCTTAGTTGATGCGTTTATCGTAAGCGCGGCAGACTTGCTAATCTGAGATGACCCTAAAATATGTTTTAATACTTAGCTCAGTTAGCTCACAAATCGCCGAGTGAGTAGGTAGCATTCGATTGCAAAAAAGCAAAAATAATTGAAACTTATGACATAAATAATGGACTTCTTGAACGGATTTTAAAGACTATAAAAAGTAAGTTATTTAGTTTATTTTTCTCATTATATTACTTAAAAAAATATATATAATAACTACTCTGGGTACTATCTTTAATACAGGAGGATCTGATTTTTGAGCCTGATAAAACTCAGTGTTTTCTTCTGCAACACTTGATTCATTTATCATACAGCCATAAATTTTAAATTTAAGAAAAAAAGTATTTATTTATTTAGATCTCCAGGCACAGTATAAAGAAACTACTTCTAATAGTTCTGTTGCTGTTGAAACTGCAGATGATTTGACAGATGAAAAAAGGATAGAACTCTTGACGAATTCCCGTTCTACTGACAGGCTTCTTAAATGAGGAAGATGTTTTATAAAAATAGATGATGGGCTTCAATGCCTTTATTGTGGAAGCAGTTTATTTAATGATTTCCAAAAATGGTGAAACTTTCGCAGAAAATGATGTAATGCATCCTTAAAACCCTTCTTAAATTTGGTTTAGATGCTAAAAATGTGAGAGAGCATATAGCTAGCATAGCTGTAGATCGGCAGTACATAAAGTTAGATGTTACCAACCATATAAAAGATGAGCTAAATTTGAAAAATATTCCAGCATCCTGGAACATGATGCACCATTTTGAATTAATGGAGAAAAATGCTGAAATGCCAAATATTAACAATAAGGCACATAATCTCATACTTGAATGTATGAAGGAATTCATGCAGGGGTTAAAATATAAAAACCTTGTTAATAGTTCAATAGATTTTGAGGAAGTTTTGTATCAACCAAAACTTTTCAAATCAAGGAAGTTTACTGCTTATTCATACATGATTATAAATTTTTCGTATGTGCTTGTGAAAAAGATATGGAGCAATTTGCATTATATGATAACTTGTTAAACAAATCCACTATATTCCATCCCACCCAAAACATTTCATGTAAAATAAGTTGCCAAGACTCACATGCTCATAACGCTTTCACTGTCAAAAAGATATGAGATCTCATGTAGAGCCAAGCCTCTAACTCTACAAGGCCTAACTCTACAAGCCCTAACTCTAAAAATCCTATATCTTGGTCAGAAAGTATGGCTTGGCCGTTTCGTGGCTGTCGCACAGACAATCCCATGGAGTTATGTAAAGGATATGGAGTTTGCCAAGGCATACTTTTTGACCAAGATAGTAGGGTTTTTATAGTTAGGCATGTAGAATGAGGGGCTTGGCTCTACATGAGATCTGATAACTTTTTAACAGTGAAAGCGTTATGAGCGTCTTGGGAACGTATTTTACATGAAATGTTTTGGGTGAGATGAAATAGCTCCATGAAACCGCCAAGCCATACTTTTTGACCAAGATATAGGGTTTTTAGAGTTAGGGCTTGTAGAGTTACACATTATCTCGTTTTTATTTTGCAGACGGCTTACAAGATTATGTAATGTATCCTTCCGCCAGAAGGAGCACAAGATGTCGGTATCAATATTTTGCCTTTATAATTGAAGTAAGCTGAATTCAAGAAAATAACTACTGTTAAAAAATTTTAGAGGGTAAAAATATCTAAAATTTAAAGATAATTTCTTTAACAGTTTTTTTGAAGCTTTTCTTTAAAATATCAAAATTATAAATATAAACATAGAAATAAAATTATAATTTTCCATAAAGGCAGAATATTTTTTTTTGTGTCGTCCACTATTTGTACAGATATAATTATAAAATATTTAAAAACAACCAAGAATAGCAATAAAATAACAACGTTTTACGTTCGCTGAAAATGCTTGGCCACCACAAGCCTCGACTCAGTCCGATTTCCGAGTCGAATTTTATTCAAAAAAGTTAGAAGAATGCGGAGTTGTATCAGTGTAGAGGTGTACAAATAGCGAGGTTACACTGTATTTAGTCTTTTCCCTCGTGGGAGATCCGTCAAGAATCCTCTATTAGACAACTACCGTTAGTCGCCATTTTGTTTGTTTTGATTTTAATGCGTTTTGATTGGCGGAGAATAAATACAAATACGAAAAGGCAGATTGTTATTGAATTCCTTTAGAAAAATAAAAATTTATATTTAGAACGTTTTATTTCGCATCTGACATTACTTTGCTAAACCGGCAACTTGGACCTATTTTCTTTGGCGGCAAAATACAAAAGCCTGTTCTCCCTGCAAATTGAAAATGAGATAACGTGTAGGCCTTGTAGAGTTAGGGGCTTGGCTCTACATGAGATCTCATATCTTTTTAACAGTGAAAGCGTTATGAGCATGTGAGTCTTGGCAACTTATTTTACATGAAATGTTTTAGGTGGGATTTCATTTCTTTTTGTAAGATGAGATCTGCTAACTTTTTAACAGTGAAAGCGTTATGAGCATGTGAGTCTTGGCAACTTATTTTACATGAAAAGTTTTGGGTGGGATATACCTATCAGAAATTGTTATATAATAAAGAACCGGAACCCCCTTTATGAGGGGTTGGAGGGTGAAAGTTACAGATTTCTTAATTTTTGTTGTTGTTTGTGTGCTAAACCTAGCCTGCATACCAAATTTCAGCTTTCTAGGACTTCAAGAAGTACCCTAGAGGTTTTGATGATCATGAGTCAGTCAGTCAGTCAGTGAATCATGGACGAAATCGACGTATTTCAGATATTAATAAAATCCAAAGTATAAAAGTTAGGTAAATGAAACGTAGCGTATTTCATTAGTCTGCTAACTGCATCTTATTCTGAAAATTTGAGCTCTCTAGTATTATCCAGGCCGAAGCTATGAGGGTTCGAAAATACGACGAAACGCTTCGAGAAAAGGTACGTAGTGCCCTTCCTGCCTTCGGCACGTCTTGGCGGGGGCACTGCCGTGCCCCCAGATTTATTGTTTATAATTGTAGTAATATTATTAAAAACATCACATTTATTTATTTTGTACATGTGTTTAAAACCAGTGTTAAATTCTTTGCGGTCTCCTGACGGTCATTTATAAGTGCTCTGTTTTATCCGGAATTTCGATTTAGCGACGGAGGTCCGGTCCCGACCATTTTGGTTAAACGAGGTTCTACTGTATTAAATAAAGAATTATCTTTACAATCTTAGTGGATTTTAATTGTCGAAGTAATCCATCAAATTTATAGCTTTTAGAAAATGACGTCATTTTGCGAGAGAGGGGGGGGGGATAAAAAATCAGCAAAAATCGATGACGTAATATATGGACAGCCCCTTATAAGAGGAACTCTAGATAACCATTTAATTTTACGATTAGTATTTTTTTTCTAATTATAGAAAGAAATTAATTCACTGACGCCATTGAATATAAAAAAATTATAAGAGTCCGACAGTGTTTGAATGCGAACTTTGAAAAGTAACAGTGTTTGAATGCGAACTTTGAAAAGTAACTACGATTATTCCTATTTTTTGTTCTTACAAATATTATTGTCTTACGTTGCTTTATAATTCGTTGGAACTTGAAGAAACCCACTGCAATAGTATATAGCAAAGATGGCACAAATTAAAGATTTACTTATTTACATTTATTTATAAAATAAATAAATAAATTACATTTATTTATAAAATAAATAAATAAATAAATAAATAAATGTTGTGGTTAAATAGGCAATCGCAAGTGTATTAAAATGTAGGCAAATAAGAAAGATCTATATTTTATTTTTTCATAAGAATACTTAGGATAAATCCGAATATTATAATTACTAAGTATCTTAATAAACCTTTGTGATATATTACGGGTTTAAATTTTATTTATTTATTTATTCCTTTGTTTCTTTGTTTGTTTCTATGTTTTAAAGACTGCATATATGTATATCAATTACAATAACATACAAGAAACATAAGTTACACTAAGCTTAATAATAATTAAAATACTTAAAATGTTGAATAGTAAATCTTGGATTAGTCTTGTTTATGGCAATTGCGATAATTGCAGGGCCGTTTTGATGTTTTGTTCTACTTATATGTTTCTCGAGTTCACTGGAATGTTAAGATACTGGGCGGACCCAACTGACGAAGGTCAGGAAACCAGAGATGGTCCATCTTGGGTTCCCGGTAACGCAAATTTCCAAAAACAGATCAGTGAACTCTTAGTTTTGTGCGTTTTATTCTTATTTTTCCTTTCTTATGTTGTTGTACGCACGTTAATTTTATGCTTTATTAATTTTTCTACCTTTAAATAAATAGCATTTATTTCTGTGTTTACTGAAGCCATCAGCTTTTCTCTTTCTGACTTGCTTCTAACTTGGTAACATCGAACATGTACTGTTTGAAAATTAAGTTAGGGAGCAACCCAGGGAATGTAATTTGCTTCTGACATTGTTGGGTCCTTGTTGTTTGCAGGTCTTATAGGAACACAGTAAGGAAAGGTAGTTGTCAATTCATCACTGTGAAGATGTTAAAGCAAAAAGTTAAAAGCTTCAACATTGAATATTTTAAAATATTAGTGTTAATGAGAATTAACGCCCTTAAAAAATGATTCTATATAAAGTAATAATAATAATTCGATTCTAAATACTTAAAATAATATCAGCGATTTGAAAATTAAAAAATATAAGCTTTAACCGGGGAATACTTTAGTTACACGAAACTGTATAGCAGCAAATAAGGTTAATTTTTGCTGCAAAATAACAGTGTTTAGCTGAAGTATTTTTAAATGATAATCATTTATGGTACGAGAAATTTAGATTCTCATAATTCTCAGCAGACTTTACATCATTTTTTTAATATCATTATAAAAAGTCTTCAACGTTAAGCCCCGCGAACACCATGCAATTTTTCAGCAACTTAGTCGTCCGATTTTGACGTCACGAGTTGATATAGACACTCTTGAGCCCGTTTTTATGCAACTTGGCTGCAACTTTTGTCATCCGACTCGAGTTGTTCGTACACCTCCAAGTTGAAAAGTTGCATCGAAGTCGCTGGGAATTACCCAATCACAGGGCAGCGTTGGAACACGTCAGTCGTGACGTCACGCCCATGGAAGATATGGAGTCCAAAATGATATTCGAAGACAACCGCGTAAACAATTAATTTATCAGAGTATTGTGAGTTTCTTTCATGCAGAAATAAAGTTTATACTGAAATGCAGTAATTGTATGCGGCAGAATTTATCAGAGAGGTTTCAAAACCTCGATCTTTTCGGATTTTCCACATCGGCTGTGGGAAACGCATTGCATTATGGTATTCCTTCTATCATGGCCGACTCATTTGCGTGTTGCATGGTATGCGGGGTTTGACAAAAGTTGGCCAACTCGAAATCGGACGACTAAAGTTGCTGAAAAATTGCATGGTGTTCGCGTAGCTTTAGAAAGCTGAACCAGTTTATTTAATAGAACGAAGCCATTCAATTTTATTCATGTAGTAAATTTGAGCTGCCGAGAATTTTATTTATATTATTTGTGCTTTCTCGTCTAAAACCACGACCCACTATATAGTTAAAACTAATTTCTCAAAATTCTGATTTAGGTAACTGTGTTGTGATATTACATTCACAGTTATTTATTCGATTTATGTATAGCTATTTTCTTTTTATGTAAGCCATAATATTATCATTCAAGATCTTTAATCCGGCTGATATACCATACCATGAGTTCGTATCCCGAAGAGAGCTTAGATGTTTCGGTCTGGATTCTGTGTATGTGTCTCTTCCTTTCAGGACTTGATTTCAGTTTCTTATTTTGTTTTTATTTCAGCTTGGCCTCTGCCGCTATTGCAATATTAAAAGTAATTGTATACTGAAATATATTTGCTATCAAACAAGCATTGAAAAAAAAAAAAAAGAGCACTTTTTTACTACAGCTCATCTGAGATTTCTATAGGAAAGCAAACATTCTATAGACATTCATGTATTATTTCCAAAAGTGATCATTAAAATTCATTGTTACGGTGACGCAATATTAATAGTAATTGTATACTGAAATATATTTGCGATCAAACAAGCATTGAAAAAAAAAAAAAAGAGCACTTTTTTACTACAGCTCATCTGAGATTTCTATAGGAAAGCAAACATTCTATAGACATTCATGTATTATTTCCAAAAGTGATCATTAAAATTCATTGTTACGGTGACCTAACAGAAAGAAAACATATATCAATCTCATTGTTGGCCACCTAATAATAGCTCACAGAAACCTGTGATGGACTTTCTTTTTTTTAGTAATCCAAGGTCAAAAAAAACCCAACTTATGTAAGGAAGTAGTATTTTAAAAAACGCTAAGAAATAGAACCAGTCAACCTCCATAATCTGCACTCAGTCGTAAGCTGCAGTCATCCAAAATGTTATATTAAATCCGATTCATAATGATAAATAAACCTCTAAAATCTCTCATTCATACATTTCTTAAGAGAGACAGGCAAATTTTTAAGTTTTGTATTTTCACGTGCATAAATTTCTAATTACAAAGTAAGAAGTAAAAAACTTTTTAAAGCAAATTTTTAAAAAAATTAAAGATATATTTACAATAAAAACAAACATACAATAGGAAGCTTTTCGGCCTGTGTTTGTCATTTTCTTCTTCTCTTTCTTTTCTTCCGCCGTCTAAGGCAATGATGTGAAATTATAAAATTTCACTTCATTGTAGAATTGTGAAATTTTAAATTAGAAAACAACAATTTCACCATTTCTGACCATTGTAGGGTTAGAGGGAGAAATCCAGAAGGATAAAAGCTCACGTGGGGTGTACCCATGGCCCTAGGCCCAATAAAAAAAAAATAAAAAATAAAAATACGAATTACTCAAAACAGAATTGTCAGAAACGCATGCTTGATCATTATATTTTACTCCGATTTTGCAAACCGTTAATGTTCATGCTTAAAGTTTTTCCCGAAGTTCACTTGTTTGCTCATGATTTTCTTAAAAAATAATTGAAGTGGAGTAAATCATTTATAACTGTTCGAAAATTCTAATCACGAGAGTATAAAAAAATTAAATGTTCTATTTAATTAAGTGTATCCAACAGTGGTTTTATCTCTAATCTATCGAGGCCATTTGGATCAGTAAGAAAGTGCTGTCAATATGAAAAACAATATTGATCGGTTGCCGCCAATTCTGTGGCGCCATATGGCTTATCAGTAGCAGATTGAAACTCTCTACCAATATCTCTTTCTACATAATAGGAAGTAAACAGATTGATATTTACATTATTCATTATCTCTGGACAGCGTCACTATCATATTTTATTATATTAAACTAATGAAGAAGAAAAGAAAGAAATGAAGAGTTCATTAGAAAGATATGAATTTCATTCTCAAAAAACACGCTTTGTTTTTTTTAATTATTAAGAAAATGAAACGAATTTGCCTTCCCCCTGGGTTAAAAGAAGAGTCCACATTTAGCAGTTCAATTCCTCAGAGAAATTTCCTTCTTGCTGAGCTTTTTTTTTGTTTTTGTTTTATATTTGGAAGAAAATTAAGTAAAAAAATTTGATACATCCTAACATTTCTAAAGCTTCTTCTTTTATTAAAGAGAACAAGATGAGAAAAAGAAACAAAAGAGCAGCACCTGAATCAATAAGAGAAATTGCCTTTCCGATTCAATTATTAGGAGAGGAGTTGGGTACGGCCGTTTCGTCCTTCTACGGACTCATCAGCCCAACCCTGCCTCTCCCGATAAAAGACTCGGAAAGGCAAGATCCTATTGATGAGAGTCACCGCCAACCTGGAAGTGATGTAGGTTTGAATTGAAATACTTACCCGAATTATTTCCAGAGAATTATCAAACAGAATGCAATTCAAAAATTAGTCAATGTTTTTCCGTGAATAATCTAAGTTGAAAGATTAAAACAAAAGAACAACGGAACAATAAAAGACGTGATACACTCGATGCGATGCAGTATCGATTGTTAAACAATGAACTCGTGTGACGAGAGAGTTTGGTTGTTGATGTGAATGTGAATCGAGAAGAATGAAAAAATGGCGGTAGATGAAAACGAACGTATACAAAAAGTTATCTCGTTATAAGATGCAAGGGAATATGAAAGCTGAATATTCCTTGATCCTGAAAGTAAGTGGCAGTGAAACAAAATAGGTACATGCTGAAAGCAGATTGGAAATTCGTTCGAGTTAAGAAGTGTTTAAGAAGTTACTTGGTTCGAATACTTATCTTCAACGGAGTTCGAAAGTCAGCGAATAGAAAGACAACGTCAAGTATTCCTAGAAGGCTATTCAATACCGGACGAGTAGACCGAAGATATTAGAACTTCAAGATATTGTAAGTAACCTTTGATTTGTTCACACGGACGGGCCAATTACACAAGAATACCGTTATTTACTCAAGAAGGTCACATCACAAGACACAAGTAAAGATTACAAAGTAAAGATTTAGTGCGATAATACAAGTACACATAAAGTTGACAGAAAGAAACTTTTAAACGTCAATTTAAGAAGAGTATTGTACATGCCTTTAACGTGAGATACTTCGTATCATAACACGTGAATTCGTGCAAGTGATTAAAGCAAACATATTTATGTAACAAGAACTATTGAAAGAATATATACATAGATTTGTTTTAAATGTATTGGCTTTGTTTTTATTTACAACAGGTTAGCTACACATAAGTATTATCTTGGTGCGTTATATTATTCGTATATTCTCTGCCGGAGTAAAGGTTTTAAAAAATAACAGCTCCATTAGGAAGCATTAAGTAATCGCTTCTAAAAGTGACCCCCAACAAAGGAAAAGCAAGAAAAATAAAATGTTGTATCTCTCGACATCAACGAAATCCTTTTCCTACAACTCGTAGGAATGAAAGGACTATAAAAACTGACCAGAAGGCTCAAAAAATAAAAATTTAAAAAATAAACACAAGTTTAATGTGCTGCAAAATTGGTTAAAGAGAACAAGATGAGAAAAAGAAACAGAAGAGCAGCATCTGATTCCAATAGAAAGAAATTTCTTTTTGATTCAGGTGCTGCTCTTTTGCTTCTTTTTCTCATCTTGTTCTCTTTAACCAATTTCGCAGCACATTAAACTTGTGTTTACTTCTTCTTTTATTCTTCTTTTAAACTGGAGACGAAGTGTAACTGGTATTAATAAACCTATAAGTTCACTTGAAAAGGCTGCATTGTTAATAATGTCTTCATTTCATTTATATGTCGTTCTTTCTTTCCATTTTCCCACAAACTCAGATTTGATTTCACAATTTTCTATAAATTCTTTATTTTTTCATTCTTTTCTTTATTATAACTCAAGCTACATTTAACTTGAAGTTCATCAAAAAGCCAAACAATGTTAAATGCATTATTTTGAAGCTCAAATTTACTGAAACTGCGTTCTAATAAAGCCATTCGTGTCCACAAATTTGGAATGGTACAATGGTGGGATGGTGGTGAAGAGAATTCTGATGATCTCAACATTCAACCAAAGAAAAATAAGTCCTCCGAATTTGCAAGGAAGGTTAAAAATAAAATCATGGCTATCCAATCAAATAAAAAGATGCAAATAGAAGGGGTGGGTTGTCACTGGCAGACCAGTGATTCCACCACATCTTATAGAGGCATCTTTGAATGTGGAAACCTAGGCAGAAGAGCCATCGTCCGACAGTCTCGAACTGATTCATGGGAGTCCCTATCCACCATCCACAGACTTGTTGCGGCATCACAAGAAAAACCATTTGAGAGGTGATTGAGAGGAGACTTGCAGAACGATACTTCCATTACTCTGTCATTAACACCCAGCATCGGCGACTTTTTGTTTGCAGTGTAGTGAACATGAAAGGCTGTGGACTGACAAAGAATCGTGTTTAGTGATGACTCCAGGTTTATCTGGAAACTACAGTACTCGAGTATGAAGATGCACTGGGCAGTGAACAAACCAGAACTTCATTGTACACCGCCAGGCCTGGTGATGTGATGGTGTGGGGAGCCATCTCCTATGATTCTCCGTCTCCGTCAGGGGAACATTGACGGCGCAGCGGTGCTTTTAGAAGATTCTGTTTCCTCATGTGCTTCCCTTCTTGGAGCGACAGCCGTCCAAGATAACCTTCAAGATAACGAAAGCCCAATCCAGTCTGGGTTCCTTGGACTGCTTTCATGCTTTCGATACCCTTCTTGGCCGGCGAGATTTCCAAATTTTCGCCCATTCAACATGTGCGGACTAGCTGGGACGACAGCTTCGGCCATCAACCAGTATGAACGATCTGAATAGGCAGTCGCAACAGCTATGGGAGGATCTTCCGCAGGTTAGTATTAGACTTCTCTATGACTCCACACCAAGCAGTATCGCCACAAATATCCACTCTAGGGGCGGCGTAACGCAGTAATAAAGGGACTATTGACCAGTAGTATTTTGTCCGAATAAATGGCCTGTTGGCTCTGATACTGCAATCAGTTATTTGCATCAATCGCATTACCTAAAATATTATCTGAAATAGAGTATTTGCCCGTCATTTGTAATTTCTTCATTCATGTCGAGATATGCCTCTAACCATACTCTTCAGTTCGTCGCTGAGGGCGAGCTTCTGCATCTAATGTTAGTCTGGCTTGCGCTTGAAGTAGGCTAAAAAAATGAACGTTGAAATTTAAACTGTAATCTAGTAGGCTAAAAATTTAATGTTTTTTTTTGTTTTGTTTTTTGTAGTTCTTCTCTCTCATTGCTTCACACACACAGAGGGAGTGATGAAGATATTTAACAGTTGTTATCGATCTAGTCCCCGTGGCCTAATGGATAAGATGTCTTAACTTCGGATCAGAAAAATTATTTTTCAAATACAGAAAGTGCGTTAACGAAGTGCCCAGACAGATCTGGAAAATTATATAAGAAATCACGAAAACTAATAACAATAATTAAGAAGCCACTTGCCACACAAACCTGAAACATTAATGACATGTAAGAAATGTGATCTACACTTATAATTACGAACGAAAGAAATGAATACAGAGTATCTGAAAAAATTATAAATAAACAGTTTTACAAAAAAACAAAACAAAAAAAAAATTGTTTTTCCTGACAAGTTTTACTGTCTTTCCTGATATAACAATTTTGGGATTTTTTTATGCGGTGCCAGTTACCAAGCCGAATATAGTGGATTCAGATTGGTAGATTTTAATATATTTACAATACAGTGTCGATTAATTGCAACCAATGGAACCAAGAATAAATGATAATCTAATATGTTATCACAAGTTAAAGTATTAAGTTATAACATACCTACTAAATTTTGTTTTCTTTTGTAAAACAAAGGTAATAATACAAATGAAAATAATATTTTAGCAAAAACTTAATATATAAACTATTGTAATGTAAATTTTAATTTACTTTACAAATGTAAAGCCAAAAAATAAAAATTAGTTACGTATATTAAGCTTACGATTTAAAATCCTATTTTTGTATAACTTGTTCGGAAATAAATTTGTTTTCGTTTCCCATAGAACCTCTTTGATAAATGGTCATATGATGTTATTTATGATTTTTACCTATTTTTCAAATAGGTGAAAGTCATTAAAGTTGTTAATCTCTTATTTGGCTTCAAATCGAGATCAGGATGTTTATCTTTTGTTAATTACTTCCTTGGATTCGGTTTCATTTCCTTCAATTAATCAATAAATCTAAAAACTCGATTGAGATCCTGTCATTAACAAACAAATGATTTCAAAAACAAAAAACAAAAAAACCAACAACAATACTTTTGGGAATATAAATATTTTATTTGTCTTATCAAATGTGTTTATCATTATTTAATATTACATAGTAATATAACAATAGGTTCATTTTATTTACAATCAAAATTAATATTAAAATTAATTTTATTTACATTTGTTTTTTAATTTTTTTAAATATAAAATATCTAGATTGAAATAAGAAACAGGAGCTGAAATTTAAAACTAAGTAACATAAATAATAACATAAAAGTTTCAATTTTACGTGTGAATTCGCTTTCTTTGAATAGTTATTTATGATCACTCCTTCGTATACAATAATAAACTGATTATATGTAAATATAAATAATAAGTAAAATAAAGACATAATTTATTTCAGTTTTGATTGCATAGATATTTTCGACGTTTTATTCCATTGTAAATTTCAAGAATTTTTCAAATTTCCAGGTCTTTTAAAAAGAAATTTTTTACAAGGAACAGAATAGTTATTTATCTCATTTCATAGAGTTTTATTTTTTATTCGAATTACAGTCGAACCTCGGTTATCCTGTCAGAACTTTTTTAAGGCCATTTTTAAGTGGTGAAATTGTTGCAAATATAATTCCGTTCCGCAGCCGATGCTGTGTGTGTCTGCTGTGTGTTCTGCAAGCATTTGGCGTTGCTTTTTCTGTGGTTTTAACGCTTAGGGAATTATACGTTGTAAAAGCAACAAGCTGCAGTAAGAACCCTTATCCATTCTACATATTATGTTAAAAGATGAGTTAAAAAAGATGAGTTGTGTTTTTTTTTTTTTTTTTTTTTTTTAAAGAGAGAGAGAAAAGAATGGAGGAAAGAAGAAATTACAGTTTTTGTTAATGATTGATAAATTATTCAGTAAAAATATCTGTATTTTTCGAATTTCCGGCTATCTGAAATATTAATTAGCTCAGGTTCAAATTGACGCTCTAATGTACGGAAATGAAAATATTTTAAAAGCAATGTTATTATTCAAAGCTGTTAAAATTTGTAAAATGCTATTTAGATGAGAATACAAAATTGCGTAATTTAAAAAAAAAATAACTGGCCTAAATGATAAATATATTTCAATATATAAATTTATTTCAATTTCTTGACTTTCTTGTGTTTCTTTGTTGAACTAATGTTGTCTTCAGGCTTAATTTTAAGATACGTTCCATGTAAATAGTCCAAAACGCCAAAAACTCCAAAATTGTAGTTAAACCTATAATATTATATATAAATAAAAAAAAAAAAAATCAAAATTATTTTACTTGAGCAATTTAGAAATAGTATAATTTCTATTCTAGAAATAGCACAAGATACAAAACAGTTCGCCATCTTTAATGTGACATAAACTCCCGTCCTCATCTGAGATTCTTAAGTTATTTATCGATGTTCATTTTGTTTCACTTAATTACACTGTTGGCGAACATTTTATTGATGTACATGTAAATTACGAAAGGTTAACCCTCCATTTAAACCATGCAAATGTAAAAAATGTTCAGCAAACAACATTTTATATATTAAAAAAAAAACCTATTAATACATTTCATCTAACTTTAAAAAGAAAAAAATATTATGTCATAAATTCAAAAGAACTTGTGTCTGTGTTATTTTCATTTCATTAAGATTTTTTTCTGATTTTTTTCTTCATTAAATTTATTGAATTAAATTATTAATCCATGCTAAAACGTTTATCCCAATGTTTTAATATAATGATTCGATTCAGGATCTAAATCCAAGTTCAAACAATATTTATAAAAGTGATCTAGAAAAGAAACAAACCCTTCAAAAGTAAAAATATGATTAGATCACTTACTTTTGATGATGAGCATCATGTAATTCGGGTGAAGGCAACAGAGGCAGTCTATATCCACTGTGAGATAAAAGAGTGGATAAGATTGCAAGAGAAATCCAGATCCAACAGACGACGAGATGGGAACCCATGATTAATGGGCCAAGGAAGACTGGTACTAGGTTGGATAAGATTTGCTCCAATGGATGACAATATTCAGCTGTGATGGCAATGGGTGCTGTCCATTCATGATGCTTTTTATGTATATGACGATACAGAGCTGGTAAATGTAGAAACCTATAAAAAGAATTAATCAATATATCTAGAGTTCGACTTAAGCTTAATTATGCTATGAAGTTCAACGTAACTAAATGTAAGTTGCATTCGGAAAATTCACGAATCTAGATTTGCGATTTCTTTGTCATTTCTGTTAAAGCCCTTGAAATTCAATAGGAATGAAAAGTTATCTGAAAAACATTAAATATGTTATTCAATTTAATCAAATTCAAAGTTCGATTTCTGATTAATGTTACTAAGTAATGTTATATATACAGATGAAATGTAGACTAAGATTAAGAAACTAAGATGTCTTTTCAATTGAGAAAATGTAAACTATCTTCTTATTAGTCTAGATTTACGCTTTAGTTTTGCAAATTTCGGAAAGAAAGTCTTTATTCTCAAGTAAACCACAGATGAAAATGAAAATTAAAAAAGAAAAATCAGTAAGAAAGCGGAGGTTTACAATAACAGTTCTAAAGCACAATACACTTTTTTGATTACCAAATTTATATTTTTCGATTGTAGCATTTTTTTTTTTTTTTTTTTTTTGTGTGGGACAGTTAGTTTGAATAAGAAGATATAATTGTAATTATATAAATACAGGGTGAATCTAAAATAGGGGAATAAACTGCAGGATCTAGTTCCCCATACCAAATGAAGTGCAAAAAGTCAGATAAACATATGACCGGAAGTGCATGGTGGCTGAGTTATTCCAATCTAAAGAAACGAAGCCAGATTACAATGGAAACATTGAACATGAACAGTATCTTTATTTGTAGCATTTTGAACAATTACTACGAAGTGTGCGATGACCACATCCTGGTATTGAACAGTATCTTTATTGGTAGCATGTAGTTCGTACACGTCCATTGTTTTCTTTGTAGTCTAGCTTCGTTTCTTTGGATTAGAAAAACTCCGCAACCATACACTTCCGGTCAGATATTAATCTTTTTTACTTCATTTGGTATGGGGAAATCTGCCCCGCAGTTTGTCCCCCTATTTTAGATTCATATGTCTAACATATATATTTAGGTAAATAATACAAAGTTAAAACAGGAAACTGTATAAAGTTGAACTACGTAGCATGTCAAAGTAAGGATAGTACAATAAGTTTACGTAACAGCTACTGTCTTACAATTACTGAACTAAGAACTATTCAGAAATACGATTAAGAAGTGTAGTGACCAATTTGAAAAGCTGCCTGCCATTTCTACGTCAGTCTTTTTAGCGGTCGCATGTTGCAGTTAACATAGGGAACCGCTATTGCTTTTGTATTGTCTGTATGTCACACTCTGTAGTGGCCAAACGGTTAGAGATATTAGAATGAAACTTTCACCATTGTGTTCAGCATCAAAAAGTAGGTGACCATATAAAAAAAATCAGACCTGTAAGACCCCTCCCTGACCCCAAAATTAACGTTTTCCACAGCAGTGATAGTAATAATGATAACAATTAACACAATAATAATACTGATGCTTCATACATAACAATACTAAC
>JAFIDM010012231.1:85494112-85541238 GCA_023159025.1 Thereuonema tuberculata
TTCTGTAACGTATCCAAATGATGCACTAAGCATTGTATTAGCGGCCCCTAGATTACAGCTGTAAAACATAAAGGAACGGTCTTGCATTTATATGCTCTTGCTTTTAATTATTTTGTTTATACAATTGTGCATGTTATGGGACCGCTTTGCTTTTGACAATTCTAAAAGCATTAATTACCTTGTTTTTTTATTAGTACTATTTATAAAATCTGGAAAATGGACTTCTGACAGGCAGGCCATTTTGCGACGTTTTAGTATAATTCAATTCTTTTAATACTGATAGACATTCATATTTAATATGGGAATTTTATTCCAGACATTATCTGGTTTTAGGCTCATGTTTTTCTTTCTGTAGATTAAAGTAAATATTTTCAGTAATTACAATTTTCAATATCAATTTCCATTGTGGAATCGAGCCAATGTAAATTTGTTGTTGATGTTTTAATAATTTTTATCAACAATATCGTAATAATAATTAAAATCTTTCAATAACAAGATAACATGTCGATATCTCTCAAACTTTTATATTTTATTTTTCAAGATTTTGACTTTCCTTTGCCTTTTCCTCTCTTAGACATTTGGATTCAAGGACAAAATGCTAATTAATATTAATGTAAATGTTAACTAAAATGTAAATTCAACACCACGTTCAGCAAACGGAGAATAATAGTGGATTTAAAAGTTCAAACAGTTATTCACTGGCAAATACATATCTCAGCCAGGATTGTTCCGATAAAAAGAAAGAAATAAAAAATTAAACCCAAAAATATTAGCCAAATTTGGCTTCAGTTTTAAATATCAGCGTAATTGTAAATTAATAACGGAACAACGCAAAGGAAGTTAGGATTGACATTACATTACGACTGCTTAATTTAAATCTTATTTGTTTTCGATGTGTTTCCTTTCACCATTCTCGAATATAGCTGTTTTACTAGACCTTCATCTAAGACCATGCTAGTCTTTGTGAGGACCTTATTTGTGATTGCTAATTTTAATTTTCCTTACAAGTTATTGTTACTTTGTCAAAACTGCTGAGGTTTCTGGGTATTTTTACTTCAAGATTTTGTATTTTTGTTAATTTTTAAATTTATTTTCATGTAGCTCGAAGCACCTAAGGGCGACTCTGCCGTGATCTATTTCAAACTCTACCTGACGAGTGCAAGAAAATGAAACAGCCGTCCCAGGCATTCAAAGCTGACTAGGTTAAAACCAAGTTATCATGTTCTCCAGCAATAACTAAAATTTTAAGAAATTTGTTTATTAAATAAAGAATTTTAAAACTTAATAGCAACTATAAAGTATTTCTTACCTATGTGAATAGTAGAACGCAATTTCTTCAATAACACTACAAGCTACGATGTGGAGTACAAACTCATTGAATGATGGAAGTTGTAATGAGTAATAATCACATCGCAAATCCATTAATTTGAAGAACAAAATAGTCACTGGTAAAGCAACTACGCTTTGGTTGAACAAAACATAAAGAAGAACTTGAAATACACGGAGTGGACTGACCTGGTTAAAATTAAAGAAGGAAGTTAGTATTTTACGATTTATATCTAAGGTTGAAGGTTAATTATAAGTATCTTAAAGCAGATTTCAAATATTTCTTAAAAATTAAAAAAAAAATCTCTTATCATATTTTAAATAATGTTTAATTATACAATTCGGAAATACCCTGTATTGCTGATAGATAATTTTAAAATAACAATATATAATATTATTGTAGTTGGTGTCAACCGAAAATTAGATATTTATATAGATATTGCATAATAGTTAGAAGAAAATTAACAATTATTATTTTATATTAGGAAATAAGAAGTTGAAAGGAATTTAGTGGCTCATTGCTGGATTTGATTACAATGTTTTAATCACATGAAAGCAAATCCCTTTCAATTAAACTCTTTATTTTTTTTATTCCTTAATTTCTACATCATTCAATTCAATTGATGCAATCCAAGTATTTGTATTTAAGAACTGATGAAATACGATACAACAGATTCCATTTTGATAAATCCCAAACGAAGTCATCATCTTCATTTGATAGTTATTTTATTAGTAGCATTAGTAGTTCTTTAAATTAACCAATCTTTAATGAGAAAAAAATATACTAATGAGAAAAATAAATACTTGTAATCTGTTTATTTTCTTTAAATAGTAAGTTAATATTTTTTTTTTCTATTACTAAAAAAAAATATTATGCATAGATTCTGTAGAATGTAAATATTACGATACTTGACAATATATGACAATAGAAATATTACTTTTCAAATAATTTATAACGAAGTTATTTAAAAAGTAATATTTATTACAACTGTATTAATATTTATATTTATTACTAATACTTTATTGCAATGTTTTTTACAAAAAAATCGATAGTAATAAAATTGTAATAAAATGAAGTTTTGTATGATTCTTTCAACAGCAGTGAAATCATTTCATTAACGATAAATTGAAATTCTCCTATTTTTAACAGGCTATGCATTAGTAAATTTAATTTTAAATTTTGAATTTACAAGTTCAGCCTTAATATGTGCGGAAAAATCGGCTAATGTCGACATTACTCGTATTAACTCTATTCCCATAGTGCGCAACAATTTTCCCTAGACAGAATAATGCTATTTGAATTAAAGGCAGCATTCTACACTCGCAGAATTACAGGCACTCATTGAATGCTGAAAGAGCAGAGAACTCTTTCTTCTCATGATGTATTTACTTTCCCTCCATCCACTGCAGTGTGGCGCGATTCTCAAACTGCTGATGTGTCAACTTTCGAAGTCAGTTGTGGCGTTGAACTAAAGCTTTAAGTCATATTGCTTTCTCTATCTTCCGACACGATGGCTTTAATCACTCATCGGCTTGCCTGAAGACCTAGTTCCTGCAATTCTTTAATTCCGAAAGAGTCCTTACAATAAATATTAATTATTTCTGGCGTCACCATTGCCAGAAACTTTTTTTTAACCTAGGAATTATTAAAATCTTCATCATAGAACCAAGAAGAGAAATATTCAGCTTTAATAAGCATTAAATCCAGCAATTTTGAAATAAAATAAATCAAAATTACATTAGATAATATATACCGGGTGATTCATAAAGTACTGGAAAGTACTTGTGGTTTTCACCGTCCCACATCTTTTAAACTACTGCTCATAAAAATCTGAAACTTTTTATATAAAATCGTCAAACATGTAAGAGTTATATTTTCTTGTTATTATTTATTCATTATTATTGAAATTCATTTTAATTTTGTTCAAACACCCCCAATATATCGTATATTTAAATAACTGTTGTGATGTTGTCAAAACTCTAAAAGTCTGGATCCAATATTCAAATGATACAGAACCTAAATAGGTAAATTTAATCTAAACACTTTTGTCATTAATTAAAAAAAAATAAAAAAAAAATGCATCCTGACAAATGACTTTTTTGGGAGACAATCGGATAATTTTTTTGGATAATAATTTCGATATCACCCGATATTAATGATAAAATTATATTTAGAAAATAATTCCATTTGATTATACAGGATTTCTTCTACATAAGATTAGTGTAAATTTTTATATGTTTTGTGAATTTTCATGGGATATAATGCCATTCATTTTTTTTTCAGTTTATTCTGCAATAAAATTTACATTTTTTTTTTTACAAAAGCAAGAAAAGAATAACCGATGATTTTACTGCAGATAAAAAAAGAAAAAAGAAAAAATCCCCAGAGTTAATTAAAGCAATGGGAAAAACACGTCTGTCGTCTCTTCCCTTTATCTAATCCTAGAGAGTGCATTTAGGAGAGGAAGCGTGAAATAGTTTCCAAGTTTTAATTAAAAGAAATGTTTTATCCTGAATAAAATGGATTAAATTCCGACAGATTATTACAAAAAGCCCGCTGAAAATTACGATCTACTCGATCTTCTTTGAAATTTAACATTTTATTCAAGTTATTGATGGTGTCACCATCTGACATTTCAGAATTATTCTAACATTTTCTATTTTTTTTTTTTTAATTGTTGCATAACTTTTCTTTTTGTTTTTATTAATTCATGTTAAACACTGTAGATGAGTTTTATTCATTAATTCTTCAACATTATGAAGAATATTTAATTGTAGCTTTTCTTGCTCCAGAACTTCTAATTTTATAACTATCAATAATTGCTTCCAATTGAATACGAAAGTCAAAATATACAGTGAAATCGCAGTGACTGTCAATACTCATCCGTTATGCGAATATATAAAAGTCCTCATCCGTTTGCGAATGATGTTAAAATAAATCATAAACAAAAAATGTCAGAAATCTTATTATGCATTTACTGATTACTAAAATGCTTTTAATAAAAACCGATGAAAATTTGGGAATGGTGGATAATTAAAATTCACTTTTTGAATTTCTAAATTTCTGAATGGTCAAGGCATGGCTTTTAATGCGGTTCGAATCCCGGCATAGGCTGAATGTTTCTCTCTTTATGTGTTCGCTTTTCTTCCTTTTAACAACTTTAGTCAATTTGATATCTTGTTCTTGAAGCAGTTTATCCTCCCTTACTCTTGAACCATGAAAATCGTACGCTAAAAACATATGTGCGATTAAAGAAATAATGTGTATGATCTAAATTTGATATTGAGGAAAGGTAGAGGCCGATAATCGATAGCTAATTTGTGTAGGACCATCTTTTACTTCAATTGAAACTATTTACAGCGTCTCACAACACATGTAATCTTATTCTAAACTGCAGTTGGTATGAACTGTAAAGCCGATCCGATAACCGATCTTAAATTCATGGAAAGAAGAAAACCAAATATGTTCAATATTCAATGAAATGAAAAGATCCACATCGGATTATATACGAGGATTAAGCTTATTCATGTATTGACTTGTATTTTAAGTATCATTAAGAGCTAACCATAGCAAAAAAAAAAAATGTTTCAATGGAATGTAATACTAAGCTCACAATGCAAGAAATGAGATATCTCAGTTTATTAACATGTATCAAATGGTTACCAGAAATAAACTTAAGTTTCTATAAACTTTTATAATAATAAATTTCAGTGGAAACCATATCAATAATATTAGGATATAAGAATAAGAGGGTGTTTTACCAACTCTTCCTTTTATGACAATTCACTTTCACAAAAAAAAAAAAAAAAAAAAAATAATCTTATTTCTTTGTTAGACATTTGTCATTTATTTATTTATTTTTTAATTTTATATTTAAAAATTATCTCCCGATTTACTTTTACGAAAAGAAATGATTTCTCTCGAAATATATATTAATTAATAATTGACTGCTTAATTTTTCAGACTGGCCATGTGCAGTAGTAGCGTCAATCTGTGTAAACACCTTTTGAATAGAGACAGCAATGCATGCTCATTTTTATTCCAATTACTGGCTATTGTCGAATTGTCAAACAGTTTGATATGGTATTTTTTTATTATTATCATTATTTTGTTTGTTTAGTAATCTTCAAATTCCTTGTATTAGTAAACATGCAACCATATCAGCTCTTAGGCCCGGTCTACACGAGCGTTAACAGCTCCGCGGTACTTTAGACTCCAAAAACAATAAAACATAAGTTTAAAAAAAAATTCACAATAACAAATAAGTTTACAAAAATTCTTTAGACTCATTAGTAAATTCCGCCGGAATTGTGATTCTAATAGTCCAAGCCATCATTAGACTTTCTATATATTTTTTTTTATTAATTCACTACAAATTTTTTATAGCTAGGATTTTTTTTTCTTTTTTTTTTTAATTTACCATCTCATTTCAATAATGAATTTTCGTTATTTGATCATTTGAATTATCTTTATAATTGTTGGTTCTACATAATTAAAATTCTAATGTAATTTGTTGTTGATTCTAATAGTCCAAGCCATCTTTAGACTTTCTATATTTTTTTTTATTAATTCACTACAAATTTTTTATAGCTAGGATTTTTTTTTTCTCTTTTTTTTTTTTAATTTACCATCTCATTTCAATAATGAATTTTCGTAGAGCATTAAAAGAATAAAAAGCGCATAAAAATATTCCTAAGCATCAATGGCGGAAGGATAGCACATTATTTGTTCATTTGTCTTTTCTCGCTTAATTGAATAGAAGATTTTTTTTTAAATATTTCTACAAATATGAATACTAAATTTATAGCATGGATTGAAAAGCGAAGAGGATACACGATATCATTTCGATAACTCATCAGGTTCTGAATGTGAGCTACTTCAGTAGCTAAGGAAGAAAAGATTACAACTATATTTAAAGGAAAAGTCACTGTGCTCTGATAGATAAAAAGTGAACTCGAAATAATCTTTTTTTATTTCTTCTTTTTTTTTTTAAATGGTTTTTTATTAGATCTTAATCATTTATCGCGATTGAGTTGTTTATCGCAATTCATGATAATTTCTTTTTTAAAGATAGGATATATTACAAAAATAATCTAAATGATTAAATATTTTCAATATGTTTCAACTTAATTGCGAAATATTAAAGTTGAATAATTTACATTCAACTTTAAATAAACGCCATTATATTAATAATACCTCGTAAGTTTACTTTGCGAATAAAAAGTAAATATATCAACATCATCATCATCTTACGTTTGAACTAACTTCAGTTAACGTTGTGGAAAACATCGAAAAAAAAGCGAATGATTTTCTAAATCATTCACTGACATTAAATTTAATATAATTTAATACGTAATACTCCCTCTGTCCCATAATAATAGTAGCAAAATGAATATTTAAACGGGAATTATTGGCGAATGCAGCTGTAAGTTAAATTGTTGTAGCGCAAAATTGCGAAGCCTTCAATCAAAATCATTGTTTCATGGCAACTGTCATTTGTTTTGACTCATCTTTCTTTTTTTAGGTTAACCTTATTATTATTATTTACAACTATTTTTCTAATTTCATCCGCTGATCAAAATCAATTGGTTTTTTTTTTCAGTTGAATATCAACCCATTGTAAAAGTAAGATGAAAAAAAAAAAAGAGTTTTCAAGAAAAGATCGAGTTGCGGTTGTCCAGTTCTTGAGGCATGAAAAGAAAAACGAAAAGTTGCAGAAAAGTGCAATTACGTTAGCTGCAAAACAATAACAAAATTATTGAAAAATCCAGAAACTATCTAAATACTCAAAATAAAAATTAGGAGTAATATTTTAATTTACTGTTTAATTTAATCTAGTTTTTTTGATAATAAATGTAGCGTTCTATATTTATTTTCGTTTGCTACTATTATTATGGGACAGAGGGAGTAATTTTTAGTTTTATATCCTAACAACAACATAAAGTTGTTATTGCTAATGATAGCATTTATTTATAGTTAAGGAGTATTTTGTGACGCACAATGGCAAGTCGTAATACGTTTTGTAACTCAGGAATTATCAACTGTATATCATGTCATCAAAATGCTTAACTCTGATAGGAGGGCTTATAAAAGTGAATCAATAAGGGAATTATTTGTAATGATTATAAAATTTACCAACGAATGTAAAGCTTGAATAAATATTAAAGTAAGATGACAGAAGTAAATGACAAATGATAAAAAACTCACTGGAGAATTCTTTTCTGGTTGAAGTTTGTATCTTTTAGCTATGGCTGTAAGATCCAGGAATGTATACAAAGAACCAACAATCCAATAGACTCCAAATGATACAATGCCTGAATCTGAAATAAAGAAATGAAAAAATCAGGAGAGGAGTTACATGAGAAAGGTTATGACAATAAATACTGTAGGCCTATTTTAATATTCATCACTTTATTAACGTTCAATGTTTTCTTGCTTAATATATTATAACAATTTAACTTACAATTAATGTTCGGAGTGCATAAATTTTTCTAAGATTTTTCCATTGTTTCCTTGATCATTTGAATTATCTTTATAATTGTTGGTTCTACATAATTAAAATTCTAATGTAATTTGTTGTTGATTCTAATAGTCCAAGCCATCTTTAGACTTTCTATATATTTTTTTTATTAATTCACTACAAATTTTTTATAGCTAGGATTTTTTTTCTTTTTTTTTTTAATTTACCATCTCATTTCAATAATTCTACTGAAATTTTGGAAATATTTAGATTTCTCTTAGATGTAAGCCATAACGGATAACGAAAAAAAATTAACAGCATTTTAAGTATTGACTAATACAAAATTCTATTGGAAATTGAATTATACGGCACAGTAGTCCTTAGAAAAGCAAGTTAGCTGAAAATGGTATCTTCAAACTGAAGAAGGAAGTAAATTTGATTCCAGTCGTAGTTCAGAATTTTTTTCTGCATTTTTTTTTCTTCTCTAGAAGCATTCAAAGACACCAAATCCACCAAATATTTTTATTTTTGACCATGGAATCATTAAAATTCCAAATTTTTTTTTGTTTTTTTTCTTCTTTTTTTTTTTGGAAAAATCGTGACTCAATATTGAGAAACTATACTTTAAATATTTACTACACCTAACGAATTTTTTTTTTTTTTTTTAGTTTTAGTAAATTTATCATCTTGAGACCATGAACTCTTAAAATCAATGTTAGATTATAGTAATCGGATCAGATAGTCATTAGAATGATTTCTCTTATCGTGACATTACAAAGAATCATCCTGATTTCAAATTTTATCTAATATTAAAATTAACAGAAATCCATAAATGTAGTTAAATTCTGTTTCTTAATTTTTTGAACAATATAGAACTTTATATTGAAAATATTCCTAGGAAATTAGCAAGCGAAAATAAAATATTGAGTATTTTAGTTAAATTGGTTTGAAAAGCCCTTCATTTTTATGCTATCTCCACCTTAACGTGTTGCAATCTTTTCGTCAAATTTTAGTAGATTTTGCGTGTTGAAAGTTATCTTTACCTGATATCAATCAATTACGAAATTACGTGATATGAAGGCTTCACTAATATTGAAAAGATAAAATTAAAACAATATTCTTAAGGAACTCATCTTCAAGCTTTCTTAAATAAAATAAACAATGATTAAACAGTTGAAAAAAATTTGTAAGTCAGAAAAAGTTAATTTCAAATAAATAATTTTCCTGATGAGGGTTCTAGAACCACATGACGTAGAGACGTTTCAGTGATATATCGGCCTATACTGAGATGGATGGCCAGTCCAACGCTTGTCCACCTTTAACACGAGGAAAAGAAATTTGATCCCTATTTTACAGAGGGCTGAGTGCACCCTAGGGTCATCCAGAACAGAATGATCTGGGAAAAACTTTTTTTTTTTTTTTTAATTTGCAGCCAAGAAAGTCACTTACGAATTACGAAACCAAGAAATTATGTTTCTTTCAAACTAATTTTTTTTAAGAAAATACAGAAAAAAAAATACAGAAACTGAATTGAGTTATTATTCTATAATTTTATGCATCTAACTATAGTGATTATAGGCAATTATTCAACAATGTATTATTGGGCAAATTCAGCTGACTTGTATTTATACTTACACATCGTAGTCAATCGAAATTCATCTCCTGCTGCTGAAGCCAAGATCTTCTCCCATTGCTGCTGGGTAAAATTACCACTGGTTTCCCAGAAATAATCAAAGTCTCTGTTTAGAAAGAATTGAAAAAAGATACTCTAGTACATGTGACTCAAGCTCTCTTAGCTTTATATTAAATTATTAAACAAACGCAAATTAATGATTTCCTGAATAGCATTCAATTTTGATTCATCTACTAATAGTATTAGTCCTAAAAAATACAATATGAACGCTTTAGAAAATATATATATTTAGACCGAAATATTGGAACTAAATCGAAAAATAATAAAGAAATAAGGTTGAATAAAATGTACCCCAAACCGAATGAACGTGATTAGCGAAAATGAATAATGTTGACATTTTTTTTTTTCATCGGGGCAGTGTGAAAATATTGTCCCAGGCCCTTGGGACGGAATCCTCCTCTCCCTCCCAAAGTTTTTCCCCACGATTCTCACTGCTGAGCCTTCATAGTCCCATTACCCAAGTCGCCCTGCCATGAATCAAGAATTTCGGAATATATATCAGCTATATCCAGAGCCGTCGCGTGGGCGCCGCGGCAACGGCAAAAATAAAAAATTTGGAAATTCTGTTTTTTTTTTTTTTTTGTTGTTGAATTGGGGATTTCGTTTTTTTTTTTTTTTTTTTTTTTTTTTTTGTTTTTTTTTTTTTGGGTGGGGGGGGGGGGGGGGAGCAAATATCAAGTGTAGGGCGCCTGACGAAATCTTGCCCCGGGTGCCAACAAACCACGCGATGGCCCTGGCTATATCTGTATCTTTTGAAATGTTTAAAACTAAGACTGTTACATTAATTTTTTATTCATTTGTAGATCAAAAGTTATTTTTGAAAGGATTCTATTAAAACATTAAAAGCATTGAAAAAACGCAGGTGTGGGATTTCTGCAAATATAAAAGTGCGATGTGAAGCAAAAAAGGTTGAGGAGCATTAATTAATCTACAGCATTTGCTCCTCACCCTTCTTTGCTTCAAAGAGCATAACATTATATTTGTAATAGATCCACTGCACACGTAACCTTGTTTCTAAAAATCTCGCTGCACACCAAATTTTTTCATTGCTTTTTCATTGCTCTGAAATAGAATCTTTGAAAAACACATGATTTACAAATGAATATAACAGTCCATTTTAAACATTTAAAATACCCTGAAATATTTTAAGATGAATTAAATAATGTTTTACTAACCTTCGTTGTTACAATGAAGCAGAATGTACTTTAAATGTGTAATTGCTCAGATTTTTTGATATATAGAAGTTAATTTCATTGCAGCATTTGGTTATCATAGAAGCATTCTCAGAATTTTCTTGTGATACATTGAGATCAATGGCCAACCCTCCCCTCCCATTAATATGGAAATAGATACTTTTATCATATCCCTCCCATTCCAAATTCATGGGTATGAAAGGAGCATTTTCTCGGCGCAGCGTCGGCTACGAAATTCTGATACAAGGGTCGTTTGACCCTCCCCTCCCCCAACTCAGAAGGGTTTCAGGATTTGCATTGTTATGTTTCATTAGTTTATTCAAATCTTTTTATTCTTCTAAATAGACAAGACAGCAGCTCATTTCTCCAAGGTCTTGGGAATGTACTACACTTAGTATTTGCGAAATAAATAAATAAATAAATAAAATCATTATTTTTATTTTGTGTGTAGAACTGTTTTACCGCTTCTTCATAGGACTATATCAACTGTGTAGTTATTATAAACTATTGTATAAAAAAAAAAGTTTCTACAATAGCGACGATGTTACGTAGCAACTTGGTCAGAAAACTTGTCCGTAATAATCTAAAAGGTGTTAATGTTTTCATCTATTTTTATATCTAATTATTAAAGAAGAAAAATGCACAACACAATCTAAATTTTAAAAAAATAGGAAATTTCACTGAAAAGAAATAAATACCCCAAAAATATGGATAAATAACAACAAAAAATAATCATTTAATAAAAAAAAAAAACAGTATTCATTTAACTTGGGAGAAATATCATGTAATATTTACATGAAATTTACTAAAGACCATTATTTTAGCTTAGGCCTATTTCAACTGTTTATTTTAAATCAGACATTAGATTTCGAGAAATCAAGTGACATACTGATTCAAAGTGAGTCACAAACAAGCGAGTCTGATTCATTAAATCAAATATATCAAGGCTATATCATTGTCTTTTTTTTTTTTATATAATGTTTTTGATGGGAAAATTTTAGGACAATTTAGCTATTTTAAAAAATGTCCTTAATAACTTAGCTTATTTAATTCAAATTTATTTTTTTCAAAAGTTTTAATTTAAAAAAAATGAAATCCAAATAAAATACTAATTATTATATAGTCAAACAAAAACAGAAAACACGATGTAGGATTCGTACAGAGTTCCTTTTATTAAAATTGACAATAGGGAGGGGAATGACTGAATAGAACAAGTGAGTCTAAATTTTCAAAGGCTTTGTTGCATAGAAACTTTGTTCAATATCGTTTTAAGTTAAAAATATCTACATCTGATAACAGCACATACTATATGTTCTTAAGATTTGTACTTTTTTTGTAATGTCAGTGCAAACAAGCAAGCAAAAAAAAAAAAACTTAAATAATAGCCTTACCTTGCAAAAGATTCTAAGGACAACCCTTTGAGGTCATTCAACTTGTTGGAGGCCATCTTAATAAGCGTAACCTTTATCTTCTGCCAAAATTATACATTAAATGTGGTTTGGATTTGTTTTCTTTTTAGATAAAAGATGTCACTTTCGTTTTGACGTCGGAGTTTACTGCAGTTCGCTGCTACAAGAAGAAAAACAATAATATATATAAAAAAATATTTCGTAAGTAGAGCTCGTCACACCTGTTAACAAACATGTGACTGGCAGGAAAAATTTTATAAATTTCAACAGATTTGCAAACAATAGAAATATGTGTCTGGACTAACAAACAGTAGTTATAATAATATAAATAATTCTAATACAAGATATATATATATTAATAGTTCTAATATATTTGCAATTTCCTTTCGCTTTTCATTTCTTTCTTTTTTTCTTTTCTTTTTTTTTTTTAATAATCTTTTCATAAGCAAAAATAATGGAATTATTAACCAAAAATTTAAAGGAAAAATTAACAAAATAAAAAAATAAAAATTTCTAGCTACGTATTGCCTTAATAAGTATTATAATATTTTTTTTTTCCTGGAAGCTAAAATACTAAAAAAAAAATATCCAATAATATTGTAGGAAAAACGAGGATTCTCAAAACCAAGAAAATACAAAAATAAATAAATAAATAAATTACTTAATGATTATTTAAGGTATTCAGTTAAAAAAAAAATTGTTTTTAATCCCAGCTTACAATATTAATTACGTTACCTGTAAACAGATGGGAAAATCCGACAGCTTCTACTGAATATCCAATGGCAAAGGTTAAAAGCTAGAGTTGCAGGAAGTTAATGGACACCAAACACAAGCAACTGAGAGTAAAATTCGTGTCGACGCGACGGACCAATATATGGAATATCTTAATCGCTATTTAATTGTACGTCATCGATTATCTACAGGACCCTCCTGCCACCTCCTCCTCCTCCGATTTCCCATGATTAAAAATATCGTAACAAGATAGATAAAAACATCGATCAAAGAGCAAATGAAATTCCTGGCGATCTATTAACAGGAAGTTAGCGCTTTGTTCAAAAAATGACCTTCAACAGGAGATGAATTGCAACGACCCGTTACAAAAACACATGTGATCCACTATTTTCCCCAATAATTTAAAATGACAGTTAAATTGTTTACTGTTTATTTATCAGCGTTTAACAAACTGGAAAAAGAAAATGGTTCGTTTAAAGATTTTTTTTCGTCATATCAAAATAAATCACTTAAATTGATTTGCAATATTTAAATATGACTTAAAGTTCGGAGAATTACAATAAATTAATCTTAATGTTTCATTAACTTAATCGTAATTTTTAATTAAATATTTCTGTGTTGAATTTTCTTCTTTATTATATACAAAAATAATAACGTTATGTATTTCTTATTGATATGTTTGTTTGTAAATGTGTGTGAATTAAGAAAGCAAAAATTATGTAAAATATGTAAAATAGAAATAAAAAAACAACAACTTAAAAGCAATGTATCTAAGAAGTGTTTTCGCTTTTAAAAACATATATATGAGCCGTTGATTTTTTGAAAGTGGAGCAAGTCCTCATTAAGTTACTGTTGGATAATAATTAATGGTTAGGGTTTGAACTGATTTAAAAACAATTAATATCATTGACCAAAATATTGATACATAACTAGTAAAAAATTTATACTGTTATTTACAGATATGATTGTGAATTGATTAAAAACAGAAAATTTTAAGTTAATTTCTAATAAAAATTAGTTATAACCCTTTTTTTTTAATAAAATGGACTTGCCCCACTTTCAAAATCAAAGGCTCATAATTTACATAGCAATGCAAAAGCATACATGTATACACAGAGAGGTGAGGGGCCCAATGGGGAGCAATTTTGATGAGCCCCAAATTCCCAGCCAAGGTCTGTGGAATCATAGAAAATTATATCTCAATTGGTAGAATGGAAAGTAACCAAAATATGGTAATACAAAAAAAGCTCATGCGAGTTAATGGACCGAACAGACATTAATATTTCTACATTTTAATATAAAATTGCATAATACAAGTAAACAATAAAATGTGTAGATCACCTCTGAAAAGTAGACTACATAGTTTCAATATCACTTGTTTTAATGACTGTGAAATGATTTATTAAAAATATTAATCTCAACAAGCTCGAAACGGCCGTCCGTCTGATACAAGAGTATCAGCTCGACTCAAAAAGACATTCTTATTTGTATTAATTTTCTTTTCAGGAAAAAAAAAAAATCAGAATTTAAGTGCATTGATGGAAACAATTCCCATTTTTGGATTTCTGATAATATTCATAAATTCTCAAACGAGTCAAATTGTTATTGCCTTTCATTATAAGAAAGTTATCTTTCTTGCTTTTTTCTCTGCAAAGTCTTTTAGAATTTTGTCTAAGTTTGAACTTATGCTAATTCAGATTCATTGGACGTAATTGCCAAACAGTTCAAACTTTTTGCTGAAGTGATGATCTCAAGTAAGTTCTGATCAGTTTCAGCTTGCATAACCTCCTTTCTCCAGATGCCAGTCACTGGGATTGTCAACAAAATCCGAAGAGCAATAAATAAATTTAGATATGCAGTGTTGTTGCAAGCAAGAATTCAAGCATTTTCATGGGGTTTTGAATATCTGGTATCACAATTGGCTTTAGTGCCTCCATTTCCTCACAAAGCATGTATCATCTAACTGCCAGTTTTGCAGTTTTACTTGATTTTTTTTCTGTCACAGTGCGTTGTAATGCGCGAGGCCCAATTGCTGACCCAATCGGCTTATGGCCGTCCCTGTGTATACAGTGTAAGTAAAGACAGAAAGAGAGGGGTGTTGGTTTGTTATATTCCCAATATTTTCGGTCTTATGCTGAACAGTCAATTTTAGAGTTTGCCACATCAGTGAAATTATTTAATTTTATACTAAAAAAATATTATAGACAATGGAATTTTCAAACCCACAATCCCTAACACGGTTATTTTTGGAATATTTTTAAACTTTAATATTTAAAGATATTCTCAGACTGTATCCTGAGCTTTTGAAGCACTAATTAAATATGTTTAAAAAGACAAAAAAGAATAAATTATGAAAAAAAAAAATTGATCTAGGTAAAAAAAAATTATACCTCATGTCCTCCTGCGATCTAATGGCATGAAAACTATTTATTTTAAAACCGTACACATTAATCAAAATCAAAACAAAACTTGTGTTTTATCTTATAATTATACTTAACCTATAACTTAGAAAGTCGAAATTTTAATGTAAGAAACTGAAGTAAAATGATTATAAATGAATTTAAGCATTTAGCTAATTTCTAATTATTTTTACTGCCATTTTGTAAATGACGTGCCTGGGGATAGCGCAAGGGTTGTGGATTAGCGCAACTCCCTTCTTGCATCCGAATAAAGGATGTACAACTTCTTTGAGATTGAATTACACGATCACTGTAATCCCTCCTCCATTCCGAATTGCTCGGCTGGTCGTGTTTACTGTATTTATCTATCCACGTGTCATTCTAAGTTAGCCGACCAATTTTGTCTTTGTTATTTAATTAATTAAGTAGGATAATCAAAAATATAAAAAATGTTAACAAGAAATATCAGTTTTTATTCAAGCCAAGAACAATTTAAATCTGTTTTATTTGGAAAATGGAAGAAGCTTGAAGATTATATTATTTCTTTTTTATACATAAAAGGATATTCCCAGTATGCAGAATATAATTGTAATAAACAGTAGTTTAGGCAAAGAAGGGCATAGGACTTATAGATTCTTTCATTTCGAATTGGCTTGTTTCCGTTTATTAAAAAAAATAAAAATAAGAATTTAGGAATTAATGTTAAATAACTGGATTTCATGCACTGCCTGTACGTAAGAAGCCTTTTTGAAAATAAAAATATTCAACTACACATGGTAACATTACTGTTTTTCCGAACTAATTTCGAATTTTTGTGCAACCCATTATTTACAATCCAGTTTCCGATGTTTAAAATGCGATTTCCCATCAAATTGTTGAATGTCCTTGAATGATTTCCTGAACGAGAAATAACAGAAAAGACGCCACTGATATTTGGTTTTATTTTGATGCGTTAAAAACAAGCCTTCATCATTTTTTTTTTTTTAATAAAAGTACTGAAATATAATTTTTATTCAATCCTCTATAATCCGTTTTATAATCATTAAATATATAGCAGTGAAAACAATAAGGAGATATTGCGAAAATAATAGAAAGGGAATCATATCATCATTTTTCAGCATTTTATTAACGAACAATGTAAGGATAAGCATATGCAAGAAGAATTCACGTCATCGGAATATGCAAAGCAGCAGATTATCAGGCGACACTGCAGTGCAGTTTGCTATAAATATTGGTTTCATTGGATGACTGTCATTCGGCAAAAAGTTGCCGTTGGGGGACGTCCATTAATTATGTGAGGTGTTTTTTAAAAAATTTGGATCCTCCCCCCTCCCCCTTGGTGAGATTTTGCCGGACCCCCCCCCCCCCCTTTTGACCTCACGTAATTAATGGACGTCCCCTTGCGAATGAAACATGTCGGCAACGTGATTTGGCCGAACAAACAGCTTGAAGAACAATAGAACGACTGAATGTTGATGTTGATTGTCCCTTCCCATTATTTTCACAGTATCCCCAAATTGTTTTCACCACTGTATTCAGAGCCGTTTCTAGGTGTTCTGCCACCCTAGGCGAGAGCTGAAAAATGCCGCCCCCTCCCTTTCCCCCTCCCCACCCTTATATTACACCACTCAATACCAGTGGCGGCTATTCAGGGGAAGTAGGTGAAGTGGTACTTCACCAATTATTTGTAATAAATTAATATTATTTATTAATAATATAACAATTATTATAAGAAAACTTTAAATTCCTTATCATGTATGTTGGTTTTAATAGAAACGTATTTTTGTATTTAATAATATTTTATAAGTCCCGCGCGTCGAGTTCTGGCTCCCAGCGCGGTACGATGCTGACCGACAAGTGAAGTTGGCCTCGGTTTCAATTTAGTCAACCTCAGGGGCGGAGCTTTAGATCACAACCGAGGCGATGGTTGCTATGACAACCGTAACGTCACCCGCTGTACGGGTGAAGTTGAATTAACAGAGAACGATATTCTCTTCCAGTGGCTTGTTTCGTAGTGCTAAGCTGTTTTAAATGTGAATCCTGTTTATGATATAATATGTGTTTTATTAGAAACATTATTTTCACGTTGGAAAGACGAAGATAAGAAGGAAGTTATTATAATAGTTTTTATTGTAATATATATATATATATATATATATATATATTATTATATATTATAATATAATTATTTTCCTACTAACTCTTCACCTAACTTCAGAGCCACGAGCCGCCTCTGCTCAATACAACCGACACTTGAGAATGACCTGCGAGACAAAAATGTCCATGTGCACACGTGTGCACAGGACGCAAGAGGGAGGAATGATGTATCAAGTCGCGACATGATCACGAGATAGCGCACGCACCTCTTTCCAGAATTCTTTGTTTAATAATTAATAATTTCGCTGTTTGATATATATATATATAATTAATTTTTTCAGTCCTTCGGCCGCCCTAGGCAGCCGCCTAGTCTTGCCTAATGGTAGAAACGGCCCTGACTGTATTTATTGACAACCTCATTGCTTTGATCACTTGATTGGTTGTTGTAGAGTTGTGGTTGTTGTCCATCCACATCTTATGCGAGAATGAGTGGAGTTTTTTTTTTTTTAATTATTATTATCTGAAATTAAATAACCTTATGGTAAGTTATTTAAAGATATTTTTTGACTGACTAATTGCCTTTACGGTGCAAAACTGCGGAAACATATTAGATTTTGTACTCTGTTTAAATTTTCTAATTTTCTTGAAGTTCATTTCACCAAAAGAATTAGATAAAACCTGTACACGATGGGGAAAAAAACAATGCCAAATATCTCGAACATGGAGGGGCGTTGGCCCCTGAAAATACCATATATCATATTCCTACGTTGTTGGGCCTCTGAACACGATGGTGAAATTCGTTTGTCTATCCGACCAATTCCGTTCTGGAGTTTTTAAGGTGGGTTACAATGACAACAATGCCAAATATCTCTAACATGGGGGGGGGGGGCTTTGGCCTCTGAAAATACCCCATTCCTACGTTGTTGGCCTCTGAACACGATGGTGAAATCCGTTTGTCGATCCAACCTTCCGTTCGGAAGTTGTGAAGGGTTGATAGACAGAGGACGGACAGGACCAACCGATTTTGGTCGCTATCACAATAGCTCCCAAATGGAGCAAAAAAAGACTTCTCGGCCACTTTCTTCTTCTATCTTGCGCGAATTTTCTTTTGGAAATTTTAGTTCTATTTTCGAAACATAGAATTGTTGATATTCCAAAATATTCGTTTTTAAAGTTTATTTATCTTTCATTAACTTTTAAATTGATTTTAATGAACTTCCAAAATTTGATAAGAAAAAAGATTTCTCTTTTTTTTCAAAATGTAAATGTCTTCAAAAATATTAATATTTTTAATAACATTGTATGTTTGGTTAAGATATATCTATCAGTCTGGGTTTCATTAACTGATGAATAAAAAATACTCATGTACTTAAAAGAAAGTGATACAAACAACAATGTTCTTGGTATTTTCTTTGTCAAATACTTGTATCTATAGTCTCAGAAAGATATGGGCAAAACTCCGCCTGTAGAGGAACAGTTATATAAGGTGATCAACTTTTTTACAATGAAAAGGACACAAATAAATTGAAGAAAAAAAAATTATCGTAAATAAAAGAAACATTTTATGATATTCATTGCAACTGTAAAATACTAAAATATGATAAAGGCATAATAACAACATTAATTTTGTAACATTTTATATTGTAATTATGCTTACATGCTTATTAATTATTATTTAAATGAGTATTTTTCCATCTTTTAACATTATATTGGAAATATCTGAACAAGAAATATCCTTCATATTGAGTTTAAGGCAAGTATCAACATTCAATCTCGATTTCTCATTTGTCCAAAAATCATTAGCAATTGAAAAAAAACTCTTTCAACTACTGCATTGGTTCCAGGGCAGCAGAATGTAAATTGAACAAGAATAAATAAATTTTCACATGGAATATGTTCATTTTTGAAATGGCTGAATATTTCCACTCATCTTTTATCACTTTCAACGTGTTGATTTTCCCATTGTATTAATTTTTCAGAATTTAAATATACATTCAGTCTTCAAAGAGACAATTGTCGTCTATTTTAATGTATGGCATTTCTTTAAATAAAAACTCAACACAAGATTCAATATCTGTCCAATATACTTGCGATGAAGTAAAAAAAAAACACAATTGAAAACTGTTATTTCCCGTGATGTTTGTTTCAGATCGAGAAGGAGGACATGTAGGAGGACATTTTTCGACGGAGGACAGAACTTGCAAAGGAAGGACTGTCCTTCCTTTAGGGTCACCTTAAGATATAAAATTTCTATTTTGGAGTATCGAATTCAAAATTATGAAAGATATATATTTAAGAAACTTTAATACAGTATTAAGATAATGAATAATATCAGATATCAAACTTGCATATAATGCAATCTGAATTACAGTTTGGCATTAGGCAACATTTTCTTGTTCTTTCTTACGAGAAATTCCATTGTTTATCATTACGCTGTATATAGACTTCTTTGTTTCATCATACAAGCCGTAGATCACAGAAGTAACTGTAAAACTAAACTGAAATGAACAAATAAAGCTGAAACCTTTACACCTCTCACTTTCATTTCACTGCTTTGTAAAAAGTAATTTGCAGTTGTTGTATTCTGGAGATGAATCACTGGAAATCCCCGCTATAAAGCAGAAAAGATAACAATAAAATTCTTAGCAAATTGCCTAGGTTTTATTTTAAAATCCCATTGGTTGCAAAAGCGTCATTCATGGCTATATATGTATGATGCCTTCATCATTTTTCCTGCATTTCACTGACCCTCTTTACGATGAAACAGCAACTTCTCTAAAAAATAAAGAACGAAATTTAAAATTCAAGAGATTATTGAATTAATTTAATTAATATTTTTACAATGAAAATCAAACTGTTCCATGAATAGAATTATCCTTTCATCGTCTTTAATGCGTTCAAAAAATTCATAAAAAGGTCAATTACCGTTGGGCTAAATTATTAATAATCTCTTAAGATTTATTTCAAGAAGAGAAAAGGAAAAGTGGCTTCGTATAACTGATTCATATAATAATTCTAGTTGAAGTCAATATAAAAAATGAAGATTTTTTTTTTTTATAGTTCAGAATTTAATTAAAATTATAAATTAAGATAAAATTCTAGATACCTGCAACTTGAGAATCACACAAGCTAGAAACGAAAAAAAAAAAGGGAATCTCCAAATCGACAAGCCCAGGCCCCTTTGACGGCCGGGCCCCGGTGCTGAGAGACCAACTGACCCCCCCCCCCTTGTGGGGGCCCTGCTCTAACCTATGTAGTTCTTGAGATATGAATTTCTCGCGAAGGACGGACAGACAGAGCGGGGATATAAGGCTTCTCCTGCTCTTTATAGCAGCCTAAAAATTACGTAAATCTCTTGAATAATATATCTTTGTTTTAAGATTTACACTATCGTTAGTTTACAGATTATTTCGATATTTGTAATTATGTATACACTGAAGCTCGGTTATAACGCGGTCTTTCGGATCCAAGATTTCGAAGATCGCGATATAACCGAACTCTCATTACTTCGCGACGTCAAATATCGTACATCGCACCCACACGATTATCGCCCACACAATTCCAAATCGATTTAAATTGGTCATTTCGTGATTAACTACATCATTCAGAGCTATATGAGAGAATTTTACATTTATAAATACATAAATCATTACCTTTTCAACACTTTGATGGTGATCTATATTAGCCAAAATCGATTTGGCGCAGCCATCTTGTACAAACGACGAGTCACGTGGATCAAATCTAGGTATTCATACGCCTATCAGATTACATGGGCCTCTTTACTGGATGTCATTCGCAGAAAAATAGATCTCGATATTCATTTTGGTTAAGCGAAAAAGTCCGCGATTCTGGTCTTTTTAAAAAAATATATTGTATTTGACGCATTTTCGTGACATTAGGGTGGGTAGAGAGTCTCAATTACTGTAAATAATAAGGAAACAAGCATATTAATTTGCACCTTTGATTTGATTTTAGGCGAAAAAACGGTAAATTTTGCAATTTTACGATTATACACTTTTTCCAAAATAGAAGGGGTCCAAGATCAAATCGCGTTATGCTGGCCGAACACGTAGCAATATGCGGCAATATTGCTTATTTTTATTGCTGACAACCATTTCCAGCAATAAAAATGAACAACATTGCCCATTTCAAGAATTTTGGTATTGCTGGAAAAATAGGAACAATTTTAGTTGTCGAGAAGTACTGCTGGTGCGCGAGCGAATCACATGAACGGATGAAATCACGTGACAATGGTGACATAGAAGGAAGGTGGCGCTTTCACGATAGGAAAGTCACTTCGAGCAGTTTTTTTGAGATAGAAGGCATAAAATCATCAAAATGGGTCGGCCCAAAAAAGATAATTCAAACAAAAACATTTTGTCAATTGATAATGAAAGACTCTTAATTGATTTCTACAGAGGGAAGGCGTTTAATACTATAGCGATTCTGTACGTTCGTAAAATTAGGCCTAAATGCACGTAAGAACACTCGATCGCTCCCATTTTATTCGCAAATAAATTGAATAAAACCGATGTCGTACAATCGCTGGGAATATTGTCCCAGTGAGTTTGTAATGCGCCGTTAAGCATCAATAATCAGGCCAATACTCGATTACACAAAACTGTGTGTTCGCGCATGATATAAACTGACAATATCAATTTTAAACAATATTGCCCAGCAATATTGCCGCATATTGCTACGTGTTCGGCCAGCATTATACCCGAATTCGCGATATAAACAACCGCGTTATAACCGAGCTTCAGTGTATTTTGTTTTTATTACAATTTCTGCTTCCTCTGTAAATTCTGAAGACAAGACAGTGAATTGTATCCATTGTTGCTGGCCAGATAAAAATGATCTCTTTTGGATTATCCGTTTTTCTTTTTTTACCAATAACGGTAACTTTCAACGACGTAATTATGGATTTGTATAAATAAAGAATATAAAAAAAGTCAAATTCCAAAATTTAAGACTTTTTTTTATTCTTTATTTATACAAACCCATAATTAAATTACGTCGTTTGTTATGTATAAAAAAAGCCTAATTTAAAATCAACATTTTGATACTTGGTACTAATAGTTTTAAATAATACTGTCAATAAATTTATAGTTGTAATGTAAAAGGTTTTGTTTTTGCTGCTGATAATGAGGAAAAAAAAAACATAAGTCAAATAAAGAAACAATTATAAAACATTTATTGAAGTATTCACACATTTATTTTACATTTTAAAAATTATAATATTTGGAAATTTTCATGTACCTAAATGGCGAATGGATTGCTTATTCCATTCTTTATAGATACGTTTTCCATAAATTAGAGAAAAATAATAATTGCTAATTCAATCAGAAATAAAGAAAAAAATAAAAATAAAACGGAACTGAAGAAAAAAAATAGTTATACTATATTAGAAACATACATATCATGTATTTTAGAAGAATATAGCTATAATAACTTTCTCACAAACTAATTTTGATATTTGTTGATTTGTGATTTATGATTTTGAATGAGCTTTGAGCAAAACATTTTTTTTTTTTATCAAAAAGTGATTTAAAAACAGTTGAACACTAAAACACTGAAAGAAACCATGTCATTTAAAGAGATTAAAATTAACAAAAGTTTCAACATTATTAATTAGTGTTAAGAAAATAATCACTTTAGTTCTTATATAGGAAATATGAAAAAATGAGTATAAGAGATTACATACATAAAAATACAATTGAACGTTGTAATTATCCTTTGTGAAAAAAATTATGAACCATTTTTAATCACAAGTTTTTGAAATTATTATTTTCAATATGAAATGATCATAACTAAGTAAACAAAGTATTATCTACTTTTTGCATAAAAAATAAAAAAAAAAATTTTTTTGAGTAAACTTTGCAACAAAAAATATGTAAATAAAAGTAAGATTTTTTTTTTAATACAAAAATATATGTAAATAAAAATAAGATTATTTTTAATACAAAAAAATATGTAAATAAAAATAAAAAATTTATATAACAAAAAATATGTAAATAAAAATAAAAAATTTATATAACAAAAAATATGTAAATAAAAATAAGATTTGATTTAATACAAATTCGTATTGTAATGCATAAAAAACGTAATTCACTGTGGAGTTTGCATGTCGGCATTGTTTACTTCAGCTGCCGGGATAGTATCTTTACCTACAGACAAGTCGACTGGGACGCCTACATTGATCGGAGAACAATTTGGACAGACGTTATTTCCTTGAGTAACAGGATAGCACTTGTTACATGCCTTTAATATAAAGTAGAAATTAAGAAATAATTACAACTTAAAATTCAAAAAGGTCGAATTTTTTGGCAATTTCACTATTGATTAAAAATCCAAGATAAAATTACATTTTAAAATAGCAAAACAAATACGTTATCTTCAATGCATTCGATTTGAAAGAAAAGAAAAAAAGTCAGACACCTTTTTAGCTAAGAATACGTGATTAGTGTCAAGTACACTTCTTACGTGCTTTTCACTAAAAAGCTGTTTGGTTTTTTTTTTAATGAAAGACAAAGGGGATATCTAATTTCCAATTTTAGCCTTAGGTCTATTTCTTTGATTAATCGAAATTGATCTATGAAACTTATGAACGCCGTGACTTCAATTGAAAGGCTTTAATCTTATATTTCAGGATTAATGCTTTATATCTAAAATTTTAAAAAAGCAAGAAACAACAACTTTAAATCCGTTGCGCTTTGAGAACACACGTCCTTTTATATAAATTCCGGTTTTGTTTTGTTTTTGTTTTCTTTTTAATAAAAAAAGAATTAAGTTTTAAGGATGTTATTGTTTTTAAGTAACGTTTAACGCCCTTTAATTGTGATCATAAAAGGAATTTAATGATTTAAAGATGATTTAAAGATACAATTTAATTTAACTTTTCAAAAAATACTGGAAATATATTCAATTAGCTTTAGAAGACAAACTTTGATAAATTTTATAAGTTTTAAGAGAATGATATAAAAATTGCAATAATTAAGATCCAGATCAAAAAAGGAAAAAATAATTATTTTAGCGTTTCACCTTATTTTATTGTTATCCTTATTGTTTTCTTTCTAAAATCTATTATATTTATAAAACAAAGAGATAAGTGACTCTTACCTGCAAAACGAAAATTGTGTTTTACAAATTATAATAACAATTTCTCAATTTTTAAACTCAAAAGAATTAAAATTTTTTTATTCTAAAGACTAAAAATTGATTTTAGTTGAATTAAGTTGCAAATTATTTATTGAACGATATATTAACGGAAAAATGGAAAGAAAGAAACTGCACCTATAACAAGAAATAGTAGTTAATACGGAACTACCTGATTTATCTTGAAGATAAAACCAAATATTATTTGTTAATATAAATGGTGTTTGTTTATATCTTCAGCTTTCCTTAAAAAATAATTGTTTATTTATCTTAATAATAAAACGATAATTGAGAAACCTCTGCAGATTAGGGGAGTTGAACCTCTGCAAAAAACTTAAGATTCAACCCCGTGGGATAAACACAATGAAAAGAGCAAGATCACAAATAAGGTAGTTGGACTGCGTTGAACAAAATGTATGGTAATCGTAATTTCTTCAAGATTCCTTCTTCACTTTACGTGTAATTGACTACGTTTCACCATGAATTCCTATCAGACCCCACTGTCCACCTCAATTTCTAATACTCAATGCAAGTATGTCAGAACCGTCTTTATACCAATATCCCCTTTTCCTTTTGTTTATGATGGATTTGAATGTTAACTTTTTGCAGAAGTTCAAGTCGTCTGATCTACAGTGGTGTCTCAATTATCTTAAAGATTCTCCTACGATGACAAAATCTAAAACTAGTATTAATTTACTTATTCTTGGGATTTACAGACTGAAAATCAATGACTTACTCTCTTATTCTCTTGTCAATGATAATTTTTATGATGTTTTTCATGGTAACTCTGGTATATTGCATTGTTTCGTTTTTCAAGTATAATAAATTGACAGTCCATTTTAACTTTCTGAAGAGAAGGTCTGCATCATATCACTTAAGAGCCCACTACAAAAATAAGGATGTAAACATGGAACGTACTATCTTTTTTTGGGGGGGTAAGTCATCTATTTTCTCTTTCAGATTTCCTGGCTGTTGAATTTTTATTTGGGTAAAATTGTTAACCCATGCCTAAACTCCAATCTAGAGAGAACTAGGCTTCCATAATTTATGACAGCATTCACAAGGATAATGCAGAGTTCAGATACTTCATTTCGCCAATCCTGAACCAAACAAAGTAGGTCTTGAGATATCACTGTGTTCTTAATTTGTAAAAAAAAATATTAGGATTTACACTGAAAGCAATACCCATTAAAATTTCGTCCTTGAAGTTTTGATATAGTACTTTACTGCCATCCTAATATGACTGCTTTAGGTCCTTTATTGATAGATTTAATAGTAGGCAATAATCAAACATTACTATTCATCAAAGAATCATTTCTGGTGGCGACCACCGCTACATTCAATAGTGGACTTTTATACTCCAACATAAATTTGTATTTAAAGACAGCCTAAAGCAGTGGTGGCCAACCTTAAGCATACCATGCGCCAATTTTTTCACAGACGAGTTCAGTTGCACCAAACAACTCAATTTTAGCAACCAAAAAAAAAAAAAACGACATCCTATTTTAACTGTTCCTCCCCGATAAATGAATCAGAAAAAGGCAATTTGTTTGTTGTTTAGTCTGTGCTGGGCTCTTGATACATTTTAAAGAATTTAATCAGCACGTATTCTTTTTTATTATGCTTAAGTGAAGCCGTGTTTCTTTGTGTTTTTATATTTTATTTCTTTTCGCCTACGAGATGTAGGGAAGCTTTCTGTTGTTGCCTCTCGGCTTCACAGGAATTTGTTTATTGCCTTTTTGCCTTTGGGGGGGTGGGGGGCACTGCCAGCTTGGCCGGTGGCTCTCTCATAGGTTTGCGCCTTTTCTGGTTCTTTATCGGGAGAGGCGGGGCAGGTCTGAAGAGCTAGTTGAATAGCGAAACAGCTGTTACCTGTTCCTCCCCGGTAAATGAATCAGAAAAAGGCAATTTGTTGTTGTTTAGTCTGTGCTGGGCTCTTGATACATTTTAAAGATTAACTGGGTATTCGACAAGTCCTTTCGACGGCCTTCCTCAAACTGAAGAACAAAGTCATTTTTTTTTTTGTAATACAGTACTTCAGTTTTTTAAAGTTTTTATGTGTGTTTCGTTGAAGTAAATGTTTTTAATGTTCATATTTTGACACACGTTAAAGTAACGTGACCAGATTTTTACATTGGCAAAGCAGGACACCATTGACCGGGGGGGGACCGAAAGAAAAAAAAACGGAATCTCCAGTTCGACAACCAAAAAAAAAAAACACGGAATCTCCAGGTTCAACAACCAAAAAAAAAAGGAATTAAATAGCCAAAAAAAAAATGGGGACTTTTTTAAAACGCCGCGGGACGCGGGACAAATTGTTAAAAATCGGGACTGTCCCGCCAAAATCGGGACGTCTGGTCACCTTAGTTAAAGGTATGTTTTTAAACTTAGAAACTTACTGACAACTATTGTCAGATGGGCACCGGACTGAACTTAAACATTGAAATCACGTCTATTACAACCATTAATAATAATAGTACAAAAAAAAATTGTATTGTCTTACCTGACAGTGTTTTTCTGCAGGGTTGCGGCACTGTCGGCAATAATTGCAGTGATTGCGTGGATTCCTCGATTCGTCCAGAAGCATTAAGAAACACCAGGATAACTTGTATCTTCTCGGACATTGGACTTTGGGACATTTTACTACACCTGGAATGCATTTGCTAACAGAAACTACTTCCTGACAACACTCAAACACAACCAACTGATTTAAGAATCTCTGTAATTCAGAATTCTATTAATAAATAAATAAATAAATAAATAAATAAATTAATAAAAAGTAGTAATAAAAAAAAAGTTGACTAAAAAAAAAACTAAAAATCATTACAGTTTAGAAATATTTAAAAATGGCATTTTAATTTTAAAGCATCTATGAATTAATTATACAGACAGTACTGAATTTACTACGAGCTTATATTTGTGAGTAAAAAGTATAAAGTAGGCGTATTGTATTTGTGAGCATAAAAATCTGTGAAACTTATTTGTGAAATTATTGTAAATTTGGAACACGGAATCATATTTAAATAGGTCTCTTAAATTACGTAGCCCAAATTAGTTTCAAAACTTCCTCCTCTTTTTAATTTTTAACTATCAGTTTTCTATGATAAAAAATCATAGAAAACTGATTCAAATCTTGATTGAATGAGGATATTATTTTTAGAAACTTATTTTAACTAAAGCTTCTTTCTATATTCACTATAGAAAGTTCTATAACGAAAGTAGAAAGAAATTCTATAAGTTATATAATATTAATACTAAAAAACGATAAATGAAAAAATGATATTTAAAATATAAATTATACTCCAATATGCTTCACAGATATCTGAATAGAAACAGCAAAACTTAAGATGGTTTTAATCTGATGAATTCATGAAATTTCTTTTATTTTTTAAGTACCGGTATTTGAAATTTGCTGTGTTTGTAAATATTGAGTTTGAATCTAAATTTTACTGGTTGAATACAGGCTATTGAATACAGAATAACATAATTACTAGGAGAGAGACAGTGGCCCCAAGGTAGTAAAGCAATTTTTTGGGGGGTTGGAAAACAAGTTGGCACGGGGTTTTGTGGCAGCACTGATCTTGATCATTCCCCGGGCTTAAAAAAGCCTATTTACGCCACTGATTGATTAATAAGATCTAATTGTTTACCGAGCGATATCCTGGAATAGCTGTTTCACGCTCTTTGGCGATCATCAGCCAGGAGCAGTCACCAGTTTCCAATGGTGATTGCTCCTGGCTGATGAAACAGATGTTCCAGGATGTCATTTGGTAAATAACATGGTCTCACCCATTGTTATTTATTAATAATTCAATGCGAAGATCTTATCTATTTATTTTTTTTTAAATGCTTAATGGACTTTACAGCAATATTTTCAATCTGCAATCTATATGAATTCCAATTCGACTCTGCGATCCTAAGTAATATCCATTCCAGTAAATGAATTCTGTCAAGAATAGAAATGGAAAAAAAAAACCAAAACAAACAAACAAAACACGTGTTTTTGTTTCAACCGTTCACGTTACTCACGATAAGAAATGATTCGGCGTATTTCTTGAGAATAAAAATTAAGGTCATAACATATTTAAGATTCAAAATTGCAAGAGAAATTCAATCTTGATAGGAATTCAATAAGTGCAAGGAATTAGCCAATAAAACAACCAAAAAATTTCTTCTTCAGGTTTACAATGTGATATATGGTCTTATTTGTGGTTATTCTGAGAAAGACTTTTGCAGCAGAAATCAGTAATCGCTTTAAAATTAAGTTTAATTTATTTTAATTTAATGCCGATAATGTTTATTTAAGCAGAAATCCCTATTACTAAATGTTCAAATACTTCAGTAAATATTCATACTTTAATCATACAATGTTAACAGTTGTATTTATCAAATTACATATATTAACAGAAATAAATATTACAATAAAACATTTGGCCATTTAATGATAAGGAATTATTACTGTTTAAACAAATATTTACTAATTTGAAGGTTTTGTTTTAATTACAATAATGACGAACATTGAATCGATTTTGAAACATTTTAAATCTGAAGAAAAAACACTTTAAATTTAAACACGTTTTGTCAGATTTAAATTTTAAACTCTTATAAATATTTTGAAAAAAAAAAGAAGAAACTTACATTAAGTAAGAGAATATTTTGCATTAGACAGGTATCCAGAGCTGCTCTGGATATATTCACACCATTTAGTTCTAAATAGTTCAGTGGATTATCGCAATTTTGGCAACAGCATCCGTTTTGCGAAGTTCCACATTTGTTTCCAGTTATTAAACAAGGACATCCATCAGTTAACCTACAATTAATGCAAAGAAATAAAAGTGATTCAAAACATACATACAATTAGGCAGCTAAATAAATGTCTAATAGTAATAGGTTTCAATCACTTCATTAATTCGTTTAATTGTGCCGAAAAATATTTTTTTTTCCCCTCTTTGCAAATTTCCCTCTTCCCAATCACGAATAACAAACCGTCGTTAACTGTCGTTAACTTACAAGCAATATATATAAGTCAAAAATAAATATCGAAATAATCAAAGTTCTTTATTTTTGGGAATAATATATTGCTTGTATTCATGAGACAGCCGTGTAAAGCGATAATGTTCCCACGGGAACTTTTTTGCGCTATGTATTCATCTAACTATTAGATTTAAGATCCTTTGTCGGCATCAAACGAAATTGCTTTAGGCTTAAAGTTGTTAATGAAAATTACTAATTTAGCAGCTAACAAAATACCTGAACTTCATTTTATGCATTATAGTTTTATGAAATCTTCGTTTATTTTAGTGAATAATAAATAAACATCAGTAAAATTATTATTATTATAAAGACTTTTACCTACAGCACACGTTTTGCAGTGGAACTTTTTTAATGATATATGTATATATTTTTCTATTATATATCAGATGACAGTAATGAACGATGCTATCATTAATAAGAACAAACTGCTAATTACGAGTTGATCTTAGCTGCAAACAACTAGGCTCTTCTCGTACCTGACTAAGAAAGTATAAAAAGAACGTTCTTTGGCTAGCATCTATAAAAACTATCTGTCTCACACAATAACTACGAGATAATTCTTAACTTTTTTTTTTTTTTTTGAAAAAAATATATTTTTTTATTAATTTTGTTAAGAAAAAGTTTGAACAAAACATATAAATAACAAGTTAGAATATACTAAATAATAAGGTGACCATTTTTTCTAAAATGAAAAGGAGGACGCAACTAATTTGAAGAAAAAAAAATATTATCAGAGGTTTCAGGGGTATCAACCTATCTGTTCAACCAAAAAAAAAAAGGTTTAAAACTTCACATATCAAAAAGGAGGACATTTAGGAGGACATTTCTCAAGGGAGGACAGAGCTTCAAAAAGGAGGACTGTCCTCCCTAAAGGAGGACGGTCGGTCACCTTGTAAATAAATGGCGTCGAGGACCTTTCTAAACGGCATCTCTTATAAAGAGTCTTGTGTTAGATCTGTTTAAAGGCCAAATTACACGATTAAGTTTTCGTCATCGCTTTCATCCTAAGAAATAGTCATGTGCTGTTGTCATGGATCTCGTTATTCCCAAATCCTTGTTCATAGAAATGGAAGAAATATTTCATGTGATTGGAGCTGCCTTTTAAAGCCAAAAACCAATCAGCGATGAGATTTCGACTTTCAGGTTTCGTTTTTTTTTAAGCAGAACAAACAACTCATGCACCACAGCAAGTATTACATGAGTATAAAATAAAATAGTTATATATAGTTATTTATGAAATAATACAGTATTTAACTAAAAACACAAACAAAAAAAATTACACATTATTATTATTATACATTTTGGTAAAACTTAGCTTTCATGCAAGTTTTTAAACAATTATAAATTTTCAAGTTATAAATACAAATGCAATACTTATTTAAGTTTTCCAAGTTTGGAATCAGAGATTTCAAATCAGATTTTTCACATAAAAACAATTAAATAAACAATGAATAGAGGTTTGTCTTTCTTCACCACATATTCAGTAGAACTCCAATTATCCGAATCGCTTTCAGAATTTCAGAAAAAAAAATTAAGACGGAAATAGTCTTAATGATCGAAAATCTTAAATTATGATCGAAACGTACTGCGATTCGCAAAATAATAGTGTGTTTTTGTCCAGCTCGCTATTCTATACGGTAACGTTAAAGTCACATGACTGGTATTAGGAAATACCGGTAGAGGAAATACCGTTAACATGACACGTTAACTTTCCTCGAATAGCGTATCGCTTTACGGTTGGAAACATGAGTTCCGATAAACCTTAGAGAATTAGATTTAACATGAATGACGACTTGATACTCTTGCGCGAAGTAAATGGGACAAATTCATATGACGATAAGAGTTTGTGGAATGAGATTCACTGTATATATTCGCTGTATATCGTTTTTTTTCGAAACGGAAATTCAATCGACAATCCTCATCATTCATTTCATTTAAACACAGCCTTGGATTTTCCTCTTCTCGAACCTGAATGTTTCTTTCTCTCAGGATATTGTGTAATATTAGGTCCTCAAACAAATCATCGTCAATGCCTCCAAATGCAACGATCTGAAGTATGTCTTCCATCTTGTTTATTAGCTTACCGTGTCCACTGACACGTTATGGCAAAAACGCTCTTCATGACAGAGCCCGCTATTGGGGTTACGGTATTCGTTCACGTGACATTTGTGTTTCCCGTATATAAATCACGTTATGGCAAAAACACTCTATTGATTCTGTCTACTCGCACTATTGTTCAGCAAGCAATGACTTTCATTTACAGTACGGTACGTACATACTGTACTACTGTACAGCACTTGTAACTACGCTTAACATGTAGAAGTGTTGCCTTTTCATTTAATTAATTAAAAGCTGTTTTTCTTTAAAAATAGTTTTTTCTCCCATTTACAACATACATACAGCAATTAATTAAATAGACTCTTTTTCGGAAAAAATCCAATTATCCGAATAGGGTCCGGTCCTAATTGATTCGGATAATTGGAGTTCTACTGTACATAAAGATGAAGCAGTAGAATGAAAACGATGTAATTAGTCCAAGAAAGCTCCAGATCCAGTAAAAAATTGAGTACTTACAAAATCCGTACAAAGTGCTTACATTTTAATCTGTTGTAAACGTCACATAAAAATAATTTTTGTTATATCTTAACCAACGCAATTTGATTGAACATTAAATGAACATTAGTAAGGTATCAATCAGTTGCAACGACATCAACAGTGTAGTTTTTTTTTTTTTTTTTTTTTTTTTAGCAAAAGCGGAATGCATGTGAATTCAAATTGTGAGTTTTCGAAACGTGACAATATTTCCACAGTCCTTTTTGAAGAGACAAAGGGTTCGCAAAGAAATGAAAAACTATCTCTAAGAAATAGACATCTGTTCTTTGAGATTGATGAACGTGATTGATCTATTGAATTTATTTCAATAAAAATATTGTTTATTTTCGAAAGATAATCAATGACTGAGACAGTTAATTCATAATAATCTTGAATTCAGTCGAAGGGGTGACAAAAATGGTGCTGGCCGCTTCTTCGCCGCTGAGTATCATTGTTTACGTCTCTTTTGTCTATTGGTGTTCTCTAATAACTTTTCACTAAAACTAGCTGAATTTTAGATTAAGTTCTAAAGACTGTTCAGTTTTAAAACTGGTGATGACAGATCATAGAGCAAAACAATGACGAAAACTTTGACCGTGTGATTTGGTCATAAGCACGGAGTCCCCTGAACCCAGAATCATATCTTTGTGTCTTTCTATCCACATTCCTTCCAGGTGCTGGCATTTCCATTGTCGGCAACATATTTTCCAACATAAAATAAAACCGATTAATCATTTCTTACCGACAAGAACCAAAGCAGCCACAAAAAACATCTTTCGCTGGAGTTGCTTCTGTAGGAGTATTTCTTTTCACTGAAAAAAATAATTAAGATACATTTTATACTTTAATTTCAAATTTGATAGATTAAAAAATGTCTTGCCTGGAAAAGTTATGAAGTATGGCCCAAAGCATACGACACTGAACCATTTTGAACAGAAAACGCTGCAACCGAAAGAACAATCAATGGTTGTTGATAAATACATGTTCAATGTGATCTCCTTGGCGCTCTAAGCAGTACTCGTAGTGGTTGCATAGGTTGTCCATCATCTCCCGGAAGAGAGGTTGTTCCACTATTAGGGGAGTGATTTTCATTCGCCATTACGGGAGGGCCGGTGCAACCTTTCCGCTCTGAGAGTACATTTCCGGTTCGACGGAATTTATCGACGGCGCGGCGGTTAGCATAACCTTGTTCGTGGGTGCTGGACGGTTAAAACGCTCCCGAAATTCCGTAGCAACGTGTAGCATGCTAAGTCCATTGCCACGGTCTATTCCGTATGACCGAAAATAGTGCTCCACAATAAACACTTTCTCTTCGGTATTTAATACCCTTTTCACAGCAACACTGATTAATCTCATATCCACAATCCTTCCTATTCCGAATACAACAATCGCCTACATGTTCATCTCGCAGTGCCACTTTTCATGTGATCAATTGTTCAGTATCGTTTGTTTTGTATTTAAGTTGTTTTTTTTTTTTAATTTTCTAATCAACAGAACTAAAATGTATGTTTTCTAACTTGGAAAAAAAAAATTTTATACTTTCTCCAAAATTTTATAATATACCAATTTCAACGAGTAACATTTTCATGAAATACAGTAAAAGAAGTTTTTTTTTTTTTTTTTTTTTTTTTTTTTTTTACTGATATGAAAATCAAGTTTGTAGATTTAAAGTTGATTGAGGAAAAGGGAAACACATTTGAATTTAAAATGTATATTTAGGATATTCATCACCAACATTCTTCATTTAGATTATTAATGTTGAACTACAATAGCAGATGATGTTTCCCATTTCTTCCAATAGCTCTTATATCAGTTTTGAAAACCTGACTGCTTAAGCCACTTAATCAGAAAAACATATTCGTATTTTCTAATGAAAATATTCCTCTTTTTTTTTTTTTTTTGCAACCGAAGATATTTGGAGGAGTTGTTAAACAATTGAACACTTTCCAAAATGATAAGAAAATAAAATCCCATTTTACGAAATGCTCAAGAAAATTGCAATTAAAAACTTTGACTTTCTGTACAATAACTATTGATTTAACATATGAGCCACTTATTGTTCTAATGTTTAAAATTTTTACAGAAAGCAACTGTAAACATTTACAATTTATGACTTAATTGTTCACCTGAAGTATTTTTGTTGTATCCCAGTTCTCCATCTAATGTCTTTAATTCTGTTTTGACGTCGGGATCTATAATCGGAACCGACATTAGAGCTTGGAAACGGGGATCAAATTGCTCAAGGAACAGTTTTAGTTTGTCTGCCTGGCCACTGAGTAACTGAAACTGAAATGATAAAAACTCATGTGTTATTTGTAGTAACGTTACTGTCAATTGTTGTCTTTTACATAAGTATAAAAATAGACAAATATTTTGACTTTTTTTTTTGCGAAATAATCGATTATAATTCCCCATGTTTATTTGAACGTAATAAATTCAAAAATAAACACAATAAACAAATACCAGAGTCGTAAATCTCAATAAAACTCAATGTCACAATAAAACGCATGGAATTCTGGGATAGCCGATCGCTCGCTAGTGAAAGAATTGAAGAAGTAATCCCAATAAATCTAAGAAATTCAAAAAGAAAATATCGCAAGATGGATTTCCTATTTTTTTGTTCATATCTGAATGTAAATTTTGCCATATTTAATAATTATCAAATTCAAAACTTTAAAATTATTTTCGCAGTTTGAGTCATAGATGAAAAACAGGCACAATATCATTCAACATTCCTTCGTCAAAATGTTTTCTAGAGTATTTTGATGCATAAAAATTACTATATTTCAGTGTAAAGATTGTTTTCTGTCGAATGATGATATTGCTTATTACAATAATAGCTTTCTGATGGTTTTCAGTGCAGAGGAATTGAGATATTCAGGGGTGCAAACTACGAATGATGTCATCAGTAACATATTTCAATTCTGTGCTTTTATTGGTTGGATTTCCGAAAGACATGCGTTGAATGTCCTGTCGTGTTCTACCCTGGCAGTTTCATCAAACACGTTGATGCCAGACAGGCCGCACGAACATGTTGGATGGTGTTCGCCCAGCTTTAAGCCCCCGCTGGTGCGAGGAAAAAAAAAACGTTTCATTATCTTTGTTCCCTAGAGAATGCTTCTCACCTTTTATTACTTTACGGCTCACTTTTAAATTTACAGAAATCCCGCGGCACACCATATTTTTGTCGTTGTTTTTATTGCTAAAGAAGAATCCTTTGAAAAATTATTTTAAAAATAAATATGACAACCTATGTTAAACATTAAAACATATCCTGAACTATATACAAGCCTTTTTGATTGTGATTTAATATTTTATTAATTTTCAACAATTGTTAGAACGAATTAGAATGTAATTCATGTTTCTGTTGGCTCGGGTTATTTGGCATATTGGTATTTTATTCTAAATACGAGCATCTGACTAGTATGAAGCTAAATGTTGATTACAAATGCACTCTCAGAATTTCCTCGCCACACACCAAAGGCATCCTCACGGCACCCCGGTTGAGAATATAGAAATGAATTATATCTTAAAAAAGTATAATTTAATCTTCTTCAAAACTCTGAAAATCTAAATTATTTGAATGGTTCAAAAAATTTTAAACGATATTTTGTCTTAATTATAAAGCAAAATAATGAAAAGATGCAGCGAAATTATGTTTTGTTTTCGATTTTCAAAAGCGCTTTGGTACCTTCAGTTCGTTTTGTTTTTAAGTTTTAAGGAAACAAACATGTATACGCTTTTACACTTCTTATATATGAGATAACAATAATATAATACTGTAATCTATACTATATATATATTGTCTAAATCAAAACTACTTAAATTTTTTCATTTTAATCCATTATCGAAAGTGATAAATCACATGCAGAATGTCTCAAAAACTAAATTAATAACTTTTAATGAATGATACTTTTTAAAAAGCATAATTCTAATCTCTTCCCAATTTTCACTTTCAAAATTCAAGCATTTCAATTTTTACTAGAAATATAAAAGCTGATCGACCTTACAGTTTTGTGCCCCAGCATCAAGTTTAAGTAATTTGCCCCAGGCCTATATTGGATAGTCGGACCCTTCTGGAAAACATCATGCAAAGTCACGCCTAGAACTAAAAACGTATTCGTTTGTGGTGATTATGAACTTTAATTATATACTGAAAAGTAAGCGTTATTATTGCCATTGCAGTTACGATAGTTGTAAATACATTAAACTTGCAGAGACCTATTTAATAATAATAATTATATAACAATAAAAATCATTCTTTTGTCTCAGCAAGCAAACCAAAAAATGTTCAATCCCATTAGAGCTCCGAGGCCAGATACAATACAAAATCAGAACCCTTTCTACGTAAGGTCTTGAAGTCATGAAGCGTTTTTTTTTTCCCTGACTGGTTTTAACTTACAGTAGAACCTCATTTTAACGGACATCGCTTATAACGGACAGTTTTTTTAAAAAATATAATAATAATAAAGGATGCATATGTTTATCTGACGAGTTTTACATTTCCAAGCAAGCTATTAAACATCGATCATTTAATGAAAAAAAATTTTTAACGTGCCCGATGATTCAAAGAATTGAGTAAGCAAACGAAGGCACAACGCTACAAGGAAGGATTCGCAACTTTGTAGCGTTGTTCCTTCGTTTGCTTTCTCAATTTTATCGATCATTTAATTTCGTTATTGTCTGAAATTCCACAAATTGCCACACACACTCATCAGTTTTTATTAGTAACTTTTGAGTCATGTCGTAAAGTACTTTTTATAGCTAACTATTGTCCTTTCATTGATGTACACCCTGCTGAATTACACCGATATAGAATTATTTGTTATAAACCGGACTTTCATTAAAACGGACAACCTTCAGCCCCAATTAGTCCGTTATAATGAGGTTCTACTGTACTTACAATATAAACATATAACAATAACATGTAATAAACCAGCTACTCACTGAATGTACAGGCGATGACCCAAGTTGCCCATTAGTAAAATCCACAGAAGTACTTCGATCAAATGAATTCACCATACACACTGGTCCCACACGATGAACGCGTTTTCCTACGTACATGTTGGGCTGGATATCCACTACGATTTGGACTTCGCAATCGTAACATTGGAGAGCCGTTACAGTGACAAAAGGGACTTCAATGCAGGCAATGGAGCAACGGAAATCTTTGCGTCTATACTCTTTCGGTAGATCAAACTCATAAATGAACATCCTAAAAACAATGAATTTACATTATTTCTTTAAAAAAAGAATTAAAATTAATTTTCTTTTTCTTTAAAAGAATCCAATTAAGAAAAAAGATAAATTATCAGTTCATTAACAGAAAGACAAATTTATAAACAGACATCAACTTTGTATATCATCAAACATCTTTAATCGCCTTCCTGTAAGACGAAAATGCAAGTTTAACGTCTTACAGTTAAACTAAGAAATATGATAGAAATTATACATATGTTTAAAAATTTCGCGTTTACTTTCGTCTCACCAAAGGAAGATTTAAGATGTATAACAATACACTTGCTAGCAATGACAGAATGAATTGATGAAGAAAGCCTACCTTCTTGAAAATAGAACTTTAAATTTATTGCCTAATTTCCTCGAATTCTTTTTTTGTTCAACCTGCAATGATAAAAAAAGTCACAAAAGAATAAGGAACAGTTAAAAAATTATGAATGTGAACTGAAAGATTTAAAGGTAGTAACAGGGAAATCTCAAAGTTCGCCGAGTAAAGGAAGCTGGATGTACAATCCATTTCATTTATGATGTTGACAGTGCTGAAGAAGTCAGAAGCAAAGTTCCAGAGCTGACAAAAACATTATTATTTATAGTTAGAGAAGACAGTTGCCAACATCAGAGGTTTTCCTCCAATTAGGGATGTTTTTGGTTTCTTTGGGAAAAAGTGTCGTGTCAGAGATATCTCGAGATTTACGACTTCTAACTGAAATGTTTTCAGGTCGTTTTCGGAGACTTTTCAAAATAGTTTAGACGATACTGAAATGTTGAAAATGGTAAGCGACTTTGAAATTTATATGGAAATACGATGAGACCATTTTTTTTGTTTTTTGTTTTTGTTTGAACGACTGAATTTCCTACATATGCATGAAATAGTTTCGAGGTTGCTTTTTTTTTAAGTCCCGACGAGGATTTCAGTTTTTCGATTTATCAACACTGCAGTTTCCACAGATTTTCGTTGCAAATTGTGAAATTATCTGAATTTTTATATCTTGCCATAGAATCTTGAATTTTTATATAACAATTAAAATTGAATTTCTTGATAACTTTACAGAGTTTAGACTTTACTTGCTAGCTTAAATAAAAATAAAAAATAGCATAATTTATAGGGATTTTAATACTGTTAGAAAACGTGCAATCCTAAAAACAAGTTCAAAAATTATTCGTATAGCAATAAAAATTAGACGCTACTTAATATTTACCGATGTAAGTTATCAATTTTTCAGAGCCAAATTATAATTCTTCGCAGATGTATTATTTAAATGATGATTATTTAAATGATGCGTTTTCAGTGAGCACTTGTGATGTGGACCATTACCAAAGATATCTTATGGCCAATGAAGCAGCACCTGAGTGGCACCAAGAGAGTTTGTGTTGTCTTCTACAAATATTAGAGTCGAAATAATGAGTCAATGAAAACTTACGAGAAAGTGCTGAAACCAGATTTAGGAAAGAAGGGCATTGTGGCCCTCGAACAACTACCAATAAACGAAGATTCGATGAAAGGTAGTTCGAGCTATAAAATTCATTTATTTAGTGAGTAGTAGAACCCGTAGAAATTCTACAGTTGGAAATATAGTTCTCCTAATCGTAATTAAGTGACAATTAAATGTCATATCTATTAAATCCTATTTAAGTGAAAATTAAGTTAAAATAAAGTAAAACGCAAAAAAGTTAATTTTCATTTACAAAAATTTATTAAAGTTTATTAATACAAATCAACATTATTGTTATACAGTTGGAATTTAAAAATACTCTGAAATATTTTTTAAGATGATTTGAAGTGAATTAATACTTTATTAATTAATTGTAGGAATGAAACAGAATTAAAGTTATGATTGTTCAGACTAATTGATGCATTGAATTTAGTCGAGATTAGAGTATGTGGTTAAGTACACTGAAGCTCGGTTATAACGCGATTTGGTCTTGGACTCCTTCTATTTTGGAAAAGGTGTATAATTGTAAAATAGGCGTATGAATAACTAGTTTCGATCCACGTGACTCGTCGTTTGTACAAGATGCTAAGATTTTGGCTAATATAACCCTTCAAAGTGTTGAAAAGATAATGATTTATGTATTTATAAATATAAAATTCTCTCACATAGCTCTGAATGATGTAAGTTATCGAGAAATGACCATTTTAAATCGATTTGGAATCGTGTGGGCGATAAAAGGGTGCGATATACGACATTTGACATCGCGAACTAATAAAAGTTCGGTTATATCGTGATCTTCGAAATCTTGGATCCGAAAGATCGCGTTATAACCGAACTTCAGTGTATCTGAAGATTACACATGCACTCAGAATTTCATAGAGATTGAGAATTACTTTATTATAAAATACATGAGCATCAGTAAACTAAAATTCTACAAGTTATTAACTTATATACAAATTTTCTTAGCAAACCTATCTCTGATTTATTGTATTAGTTACATTTGAGGATGATCAAAGATCTCAAAATTAGACAAATACTATCAGATATTATCGAATCTAAGCGAGGCCTTTAATCAAAGAGTTATCAACTGATTAGGACTCCATAAGTATAGAAAATTAAATACACAAATGTTATTAAATTAAAAATAAAATAAAATAAAACAGAAAATGCAAGCCTTCGTCTTAAATTATAGTTACTAATAGAATTTAAAAATTAATTTTAAAAGATTTTCATAAAATATAGAAAAGTTGGCTTTACCCATGTTTTTGAGCTGAGTAATATTATTCTACGAAGTCCAGAGAAAAAAAAGTCAAACGGACAAATTTAAAGTTGAAGATTGGTTTTTTTAGTAAAATATAAAGGCTGTTAACAATAGCAATTTTATTTCTTACCACGAAACTTCCAATTTGCATCTTCTTCATAACAAAGTGTCGTGGTTTGTATTCTTTGACATTCACTTTTCCCTCTCGAAAATCCGGTGGTTCTTCGGCATCAGCAAGAGCTTTGAACATTTCTGTCAAATACAAACATACATCCATACTGTAGATAGATAATAGTATTGCAAACTGAAAGATTTTAGTAGCTACCATAATGTGGACAGCAAATTATTATAACTAGAGCAAGGATATTTACGACGTAAAAAAAATATGCAAATATATAAATGAAATTATAACGTGTGCATTTGAACATACAAAGTAGACACCGACACACAAAATTTAACCATTAAAAAGTTCTAACACTAAAAATACAGAGAGGGACCGGTTTCGCCTTTGCGACCAGGCCCTTTTTCTCTTTTTTGTCGAAAAAGCCTGGTCGCAAAAAAAATCTAACCCTGATTAATATTCGAATAATTGAATTTCTGCGGCCTCGTAGTGTGGTTATGTTGAATATTTGCTTCACATTAAAGATTAGCTTGTCAGTTTCGATTTCAGCCACGTAATCAACCGATGATTCGCTGTTACGGAACATGGAAATCCCTGTCCTTTCTACATTTTACAACGGTGTTATTAATTTTGAAAATTTGGTCTGAAAGGAACAGAATGCATAAAAAATGAAAATATATGCTATTTAATGGTCGAAACATGATGAAATCCTAAAATAAGGTCGAATTAAGCAATATATTCAATATATACACAATAAAAAACCACATTTATAATTTTAATCCGAGGAAGTTAAAATTCACTGAAATTAATTTTATAATGATAATAAGGACAAGAAAAAAAAATATAAAATGACATAAACATTTAAGAAATGATAACAGAGTAAGTAAGTCCTTTACTTAGCTCTATGCCTTACTTTGTTATCATTTCTTTAATTACTTACTGGTAGGCATGTTAAATTTCTTTTTATTTTAGACGTAAATATTCTTGCCCTAATTATAAGAATAGGGTGGAATTAAATAGTAGGAAAACTATCAATTAATATTGATAGAAAAAAATGCAGTGGTGAAACAAGAAATTCCTCAAAGTTCAAAAACTAATAAGACTTAACTAATATAGCAGAGATGTGAATATTCACCATGAAACCAATGGAAAGATTACTGACTATACAAAGAATTATATTGATATAATATATACATTTTATAAAAATTATAAGACAAGATTGCAAACGAAATTCATGAGATAAAAGTCCAACCAAGATAGCTGACATTATATTCAGCACAGCCGAAATGATAAGACAGCAGAAATTCTAAGCTTTAGATTTCTGGAACTGAGAGATCAAGAAAACATTTAACTACAAATATTGTATAAGAAATCGCAACCTTCGATTAAAAGAATTGGAATAAAAACTTGAGACATCCACCTACTGTGAACTGAAAATGATCTAGTGCTGATTTTTTTTTTTTGCTATGTATTGATAATGATCTATGCTTAAATACACTGCAATACTTTAACTGAATTTTAATGTATTTTCTTAAATCTTAATAAGAATGTCTATCGCATAAAAGAGTACATTATTTTAAATTTCAATACGAAATGATTATTCAATAAATCTAAATTAAGCCTTAAATTTATACTTCGTTTTTTGAAATAGAAAAGTAACTTTTATAGATCTTCTAGATCGTTCATCTAATTATCATATCTTTAATAATATCTTTCAGATTTTTTTAAGATAATATTTTTTCTTAAGAAATCTATTAAATTAACTTCTGAAATTATTAAGAAAATTAATTCAGCACAATTAATTTACAAAATATGGAAATTGCGATTGGGAGTAATAAATTCAATAAAACTGAAGTAAATAACATTACCTTCTGAAGTTAAGCGACCAGACGACGATGACTTTGTAAGCTTCGTAGGTAAATCCGTTCTCTCTAAGTACGATTTCCTTTTACCAACTCTTATTTCTTTACTCTTGTCTGCGTTTGGAATTGAATTCGGATTCTCCAGTACTGTAATGGTTATGTTAGCAGTCGAAAAGGTGTTGTTCGCTATTTCTTTTATTTCTGGTAACTTCTCGGTTGCTTGACTTTCAGCTGCTTTCAGTTTGTAACGTTCTTCTAGCATTTGTCGCACAGTTACGTATTTTTTTGGTTGTCTTGGAGGATAAGTTATGGGAATGTGAGGATTCGAAATTATTTGGTAAGGGTAATAAAACAGTGGAGTACTGGAAATTGAGGGACTGGTAGTGGTTCCAGAGTACAGAATCTCCGATTGTGCAGCAGAGGAAATTTCCTGATTCGTTGGATATGAAGGCAGTGACTGATATGGGGCATTTAGGAGATTCAAACTGTTTGAGTCGATCCTACAAGAAGAATATACTGCTGCACCAGAACTATATGCGGTAACGCTGTTATTTGAAGTTGGAGCGTAATTTTGTTTTGGATCCGATGGAATGTGTTCAGAGGACGACAAGTTACTGAGTTCAGTTGACGGATCAGTGTATGGTTTTCCAAAATTCTCTGAAGGGTTCCACTCATAGGCTTGATGATAAGTAATGTTTCTTTGTGGAAACGTTAAGAATTCGTTAATCTCATCGTAATTTGTGTTGTTATTCTCTGAAGTACTTAATGAATGCTGATTGGTGATGGTGCCAGAAGAACTGTAAGGGTACGGATTGATATGGGAATAATTGGATGTCATCGCTTCACTAGTCATCACGTCCACTCTCGGAAAAGAAAATGGTTGATTATATGAAAAAATTTCAGGTGCATAAGTAGCTCTGCTGTTTAAAGAATTCAGTTCTTTGTTTTGATAATTTTCGTTTGTTCGCCAGAATCGAAGATTCTCTGCCGATGCTCCAAAAGCATCAGCGAAACTATTCAATGGAAAGAAGCTTGTTGGTTTTGGTTGGAAATTAAGTTTATTCTCATTGGAAACATAATTAGACTGCTCAGTTGCTGAATTCGCTTGCTCAGAAAGTGAATTATTTGAAGTATAAGTACCATTATCCGAAGCGAGTGCTAATTCGTTGTTCGGATTAATAATTTCAATGGACCCTTCTATTATTTTTGGAGGAGCTTCGGTTGTTGATTCTTCAGTAGCGGCATCAGAATTTATTTGTTTACTTTCGTCAGAGCTTCTGTCATCTGTTCCCTGTCCATCTTTTGCAGAAAAGTATCCAGGTTCTAGTGACGAATGAATAAATTCCATCTGTAATTAAAGTTTAAGAGAAAAATCATAAAAGGTAGTAAAACAATATTTCAAATATTCTTTTAATGTAAATATCCTTTAAATCACTGATTTTAGGATTTACTTCCTAAACTTATATAAGACATATATCTGGGCTAATGCAAAATATTAACAATTAAACGTCAAATTATAAAAATTCACCAAATCAACAACAAATCTCCAGAAATAAATTCTTGTTTCAATGAAACAAATACTTAGAAAAATAATTTTCCGTAATTTAATTTTCATTAAAAAAAAAGAAGTTATTTAAGGATTAACTTAAGAAAAGACTAAATGTTTTAAGAAACATTCTATAATCTTTTCTTATAAAGTAATGAAGAAATTTACACATTTTTTCTTGTTATAAGAAACATTCTATAAATCGTTTCTTATAAAGTATCGGTAATGAAGAAATTTACACATTTTCTCTTGTCAGTGTTTCAATTTTTAAAATCACAAATTTAAGCCATCGCACTTGTTTTAATCTTTTAAATTCATATTTTACTTTTTTAAATTAAATTTCTGGCCCAAATTTGTGTTTTAAGATAATTATGCACATTACAAATCAAGTGTTTCAATTTTTCTTTTAAATGTAATGCTCTGTTAATATAATTAATGAAAACACTATCGATTTTTTTTTTTTTTTTATTCTATATGAAAGTTTTTTTAATTCTATTACTCTCAAGATAACTATATCTAATCTTTATATAGTATTGAAATTAACTACTTTTACATTTATTTAACAGTACATATTCAGAACTTTTCAATTTATTTTCTCAGCAATTCTCAGAAATGATGAAATGGACTCGATCTCAAAGAGTGTGGCTTATGTGTGATAAGTCATGTGATACTACTTAAAATTTCTCTTATTCAATCACAAACGAAACTTGTGCAATGCAAGAAATTCTTTTTAATTTAATGAATATCAGCGTATAAATCAAGAAAAGAAAAATTACTTAGAGAACCAGCTTTTGAAAAGAAAAAAATTACTTAGAGTAATAGATTAAAAAACTTTCATATAGAATACAAAAAAAAAAAATCGACAGTGTTTTTTATTAATTATATTAACAGAACATTATATTTAAAAGAAAAATTGAAATACTTGATTTGGAACCTGCATAAGTTTTTTTCTGAACTTGTAATAAGTACAGCTACGAGTACCTTTGTCAGAACATTAGTCGTGGAACTGTGAAACCTATAAACCCACCGAATGGTGGGAGAGGACGTTTATTACATTACTCCTTAGAGGTAATTTTAGAACATTTTCTTAGTCTATGATATCCCCCCCCCCCCCCGAGTCCAAAGAAAATTCTAAGGATATTGTAGTGACTTTTATATTTATTGTATAGTTTTATCGTTATTTTATCCTTTGTATTTCAGTTATTCCGTTTCTCTGTATTCTAATCTTTATTATTCAATTTCTGTGTAATTATCTGTTGATCTGTTTATTTTTGAATTTCAACGGTTGTGGCATCTTTTAATTCATTTTTATTTAAATCACAACGGTTTAAAAACCCGTTGTGATCACATGGCATTTAAAGCGCCCAACAATTTGTAAATGCCACAACCAATCATATCTTTTGTACATAGGCTATTTAAACACATGTAACCTGTAAATAAACAGTTGTTGTTAGTTCTTGCTACTTCAGTCCAGACGCAGCTCCAGTCTCTACTTATTTAGACACTACGATTTTTACCAGTTAAAAACACCCCACAATATTAAATCCTTAATCTATTTACGATCGTCCCGAAATGCAAGTCTTGAAGCTTTCAATCTGTAAGTCACTTATATTTCAAGTATGTTTTCGACAGATGATCATCATAGTTTAGCTGATTCATGGCAACAACTAAAATGACTGGATGCTTTACCTCAAAAGCTTACTTAAAGAATTCTTAAAATATTGAACGCGACCTATTGCTTGAAAGTTTGAAAACTGAATACATCTACGTACATCGGTTTCATCTATATCTACAGATTAGCTTTTAATGCCATTGAATCTGAAAACTGATTTTTTTTTGTACTTTCATTAAGGTTACTAATTAAAAAAAAGCAAGTCTTTGGTAAATGAACTGATCGACATGTAATAAAAAGGCTTCTGGAATTAATGATGTCTATATATAGGTTAAGTATTCCACTTTAGGCCTGTGTGATAAAGCTCCCGGCGTTTCCTCACCAACGGGACTAAATTAGGTCAGGTGGTCAGTCAGACGTCCTCCCGCCGTTAACCCTTCGGAAGCAAACCCGGTATCTTTTCGACAGAGGCTAAGTGGGCCTTAGTACCAGTCTGGAATTTAATTCTGAATTGAAACAGACTCCTCCGCAGTCAAGCGCCTTAGCATTTGGCTACCGGCCCACAGTCTATATACATGCTATACATACATAATGTACGTCAAAATCATATTAATACATTTCTCTCATTAAGTTTCCTTTTGTTATTTTTAGTACCTTATGCTAGGTTGATAACTACAACAGAAAACACTGAAATGCCGATAGAGACTGTAACATCCCCCATTTAATCTGAAAAAGAGAAGAAAAAAAGAAATGATAGAATGATATATTTCTGTGTGTAGATTTTTTTTTTGTTGTTTTGATGGTTGCAGCAACAACCTCTTCGTATTTCAAAAATTTCTGGCCAGGTCTCTGTACAGGCCTCTGTTCTCTAATTCTCAAATAGAACATGAAATTAATTTTGTAATTAGTGACAATCAAATTAAATGTGCACAAATCCCAAACCGACCAATCATACAGCATTAGGATCAGATGACAATCGAGTAATCCGACTGACAAAGTTAACAGATACATCCTACAAAAAAGTCCTATTTTTAGCCTAAACCTACGAAAAAAAATTGCAAAACCTGTAAAAATATAATTTGCTATATTTGATTCCGTGAAATTGTCTTTGATGAAACTTATTTCAATGTATTTTTTTTTAAAGTTACAGTGCAATTACGACTGTTTAATAAGTATTATATACTTACATTACAATCGGTTTCGGAATATGTTTGCTTAATGATAATCAATGAAATCGTACCCGAACTCTTCGGACTAACGAACATTTCGAACTGCCACCATTCCCCAAAGTTGCGGTGCTTGCTTCGGAGTTACGGTTTTTTAACAGGACGACGCTACCGCCCGATTGGCTTCCACGTATTGATGTTTCTGTCGTCAGTGGTATGATTGATTAGTTTAATTACCCATTTTTGCAAAATAAGTTCTCCAGTGTTTCTTTTTGTTATAACTGCTTCATTTACCTCCTCGTGCAAGTATCTGACGACTGCAATCCAGTACATGCATCGATGAGCGACAAAAACAAAACAAAACAGGTAATGCTTCGACTTGCGCACATTTTCGAATTACGATATCAATCATGAACATAACTGCGGAGTAGCCTAACATGTAATAATACAACAATAATAATTTGTCTGTTTTTAGCCTACTTTCAATTACGGAAGTGAGGATTAGCAAATCAGCCCCCCCCCCCCCTCCCCTAATAACTTTTGAACTTCTGGATGCATCTTCTTTTCTAACTTTTATCTTTGAAATCTTTTCCAAATGGATTTTTGTAGAAATCAGACAAATGTACAGAAAACGACAACAATTCCAATAGAAAAGCATCAGAATCTATACAATGGATTTCTATTCTATTTCTATTAATATCTCTTTATCTTAAACAATCAATCTTAGGTATGCAAAAATAAAGTCATACACCTGAATATTTGAGAAATGAATTATACAAAAAAAAAAATATACATG
>JAFIDM010012231.1:85582003-85605284 GCA_023159025.1 Thereuonema tuberculata
TTGATTTCACTTGTGAATAATAGCCTTTCTTTACTGAAAATTTTTATTATATTTCCTTCATTTTAAAATTTACTTAGAAAGGAAATACGGAATTCTGAAAAAAAAACCAAACTTCTTCTAACGATTTATAAATAATCTGATAGATCAATGAACTTTTTCCTAATCATTAATAAATAAATAAATAAATAAAATACTTATAGCTTTAAATAAATAAAATACTTATAGCTTTAAATAAATAAAAAGGGAAACTTGTCTTAAATAGTTTCACTTTCAGTTTTCAGTTCTTTTGTCTAAGAAATACTGCAAATGTAGTCAAAACTTTTCAATGTATTTTTGAAATATTTTGAAATGTTAAGTGTTTTTACTCATTTTATTTTCTTCATGTTACTACTGTTCGAGAAAGTTAAAGAAAAATCCACAAAAGTTTTCGCGAATTTCCGTATTTCATCGGAAATATTTGTAACTTTTCAAATCATAACTGTCTATTATTTGAATCTTATTGGTAATAAAATAAGATGTACAAATGCAGTGGTTTCTAAACTTTTTCGGCAATGCGCCCAATCGTCGATATTGTAGCAAATCCACTTTTTACATAGTAATACATTTCAGACCCGCTACAGTAAAAAAATATATACAACAATGAAAATTGTCTTCATACAAAAGGCCTATTTCTAATCTTAGAATTCAAACTTTTAAACAACTTAATTAAACTGCTTGCAATTTCCATTTAATTATAGTGTAGCCAGTAATGTCGTTCCTTATATTTCTATATCAGATGAATATAATTTTAAATTTCATTTTAAATGAGATAGCAAATTAATAAAAAGACATTGAAATCTCGATATGAAATTGAAATTTGTTTTTGGCTTAAGTTTTGTTTTTTCCAGCAACGAAAGATCTCCCTGCCTTCTTGCAATCCTTTAAGTCTCCGCTCTGGTATTTTTCATTTTTTTTATTTATTTTTATGTGTAACGAAAGGATGTTACATACGTTTGGTGTATGGTTTGTATCATCCTCTTAACAGGATCGGGAAAAATATGGTTAGAATAAATAAGTTTTTCATATAACGAAATGTTAAGTAGTCTAAATATATGAATACTCCACCATCTGTCTGTGATGGAGTAATTCAGTTATGCAAATTAAGAAGTTTCCGAAACTAAGGTAGCTGCCCATAACTAACTTAATTGTCCAAATATTTCATCCTTAATGAGCTTAATTTACAATCTCACAAGGACAAATTTACTCAAAGAATCTGAAAGTTTGTTTGCATATTTAAGCAATCAAATGGAACTGTTCACGCTTTTGATCCATGAGTAGGAGCTGTTGGACGGAGCCACAATAGAAATTGGTATCATAACAATAACTCAAAAAATTACTTTCATTAAAAAGCTAAAAACTATCAAGAAAATAATTCATGATGGAGACAGTGTTCCCTCAAAAACTAAATGTAAGAAAAGAAAAAAAGAACAAAACGTGGAATCCAAATCCTTGGGTAGCACTCAGGCTACCACAAAAGGTATTTGACCACAAAAGGAACAAGAAAAGTAAATAAATAAATAACAAACTCTCTGATGGGTAAAAGAAAAGCAATTAATTGAAAAAGAATGCCTTTTGAATCGAGCTGATACTCTGGGACGGCCGTTTCGAGCTTGTTAGGCTCTCCTCAGCCAGAGCTAATCAGCCAGTGCAGGACTCAAAAGACGTACGAGGGGAAGAATTAGGAATTCATGATGGAGACAGTGACCCCTCAATAACTAAAAGTAAGAAGAAAAAAAAAAAGAACAAGAACAAAATGGGGAATCCAAATCTTTGGGTAGCACTCAGCCTACCACAAAAGGTGTTTGAACACAAAAGGAACAAGAAAAAAAAAAATAATAACAAACCCTCTGATGGGTAAAAGAAAAGCAATTAATTGAAAAAGAATTCCTCCTCTCCCAATTCTTCCCGTCGTACACCTTTTGAGTCTTGCACTGGCTGAGGAGAGCCTAACAAGCTCGAAACGGCCGTCCAAAGTATCAACTCGGCTTAAAAGGCATTCTTTTTCAATTAATTGCTTTTCTTTTACCCATCAGAGGGATGTCATTTTTTTTTTTCTTGTACTCTTTGTGGAAGCCTGAGTGCTACCGAAAGATTTGGATTCCACATTTTGTTCTTTTTTTTTTCTTACTTTTAGTTATCATGAATTCCTAATTCTTTTTTTCGTACGCCTTTTGAGTCTTGCACTGGCTGATTAGCTCTGGCTGAGGAGAGCCTAACAAGCTCGAAACGGCCGTCCCAGAATATCAGCTCGACTCAAAAGGCATTCTTTTTCTATCAAGAAAATACTTGAGAAAATTTCTTGGGGGAATTTTTTTCGTAAAATTATGTAATGGTTGATGGAAGGACATTGAAACCCTTTAAGTAAACTTTTGGGCCTTTCTCGAATTAGAGTCCCTAACTGACAATGTACTATCGATAAACCCACCACTGTTTAATGGAGAGCTGTGGGAAAACAGCATTAACAAGAGCAAAAAGTTCTTGTGGTGGTGAATGATGGTTATTAATTGTGAACTGTACTGATTTTATGTATATTTCATTTAGATTCAATTCTTAGTGATCTACATTATTGAAAATTTCTTATAGTTTCAAATTTCTTATTTGAATATTAGTTTTATAAACTAACAGTTTATTATAGCCTATATATTAGTTTTGATAAACTCAAAATTTTTCTTCTGTCTTTTGTTTTACTTCTCTTATTCAAAACTTTCATAGTAGATATTAATTACAAATTGAAATCATCTTTCCAAACAATTTTCTAATGTGCAAATGAATATGAAAAAAAAAAACCAAAACAACACACACACAAACAAATAAAATTAAGAAATTGCCGTTAATCCTGGATTACATGACATACATTTACCAAATTTTATAAAGTTATATTTCCAGTATTTTTCTTAATTAATTAATTTCAAAACAAACAAAATTATTGAGCGCAGAAAGCCTTCAATACAAGCGCCATGTTTTCTTATCCTTTTTATTAATTACAGTAGAACATCGATTATCCGAAGCAATGCTGCACGGGGCTGTTGGGATAACTGATATTTCGGATAGCCGATCATTTAAGAAAAAATTGTACCAATGTCATAGGAGCAATATGAAACACAGAAACAGTGATACATATTAAACACAAAACCTTATATTGTATTTTAAAACACTGCTAATTATGGTCTAAGTCACAATTTAGATAATAAATTACTTTATTTTAAATCTGTCCTGGGACTTCGTTGCGTTGTTTTTGTCGTTATGCGTTTCGGGAACTATGTCCCATCATCGGACCTATCACTCGGAAAGAAATTAAGTAATTCGCAAATTAATTTTTTAAATTTTTGTCTACTGAAACGCTTTCGGTTAACCGATGTTTCGGTTGATTGATAATTGGATAATCGCTGCTCTACTATATTGTTTATATTATAATTTTTCATCTCACAAATTAATGGCTTGATCTAGAGGCAAAATTTGAATTTACGTTACAAAGGATGATGAATCTATTTTACATGTTAAATGAGACATCTTACCTTCTTAGTATCAGGAATGCAAATCCCTTACCTGTCACATGCAAACCGAGGAACAAAAGCCAATATATATGAAATACCTTAATATTCATTTATATTAACATTATTTATATTTATTTTTACTTTTATTTCTTAAGATGAAAATAATAACTTAAAAAAAACAATAATAATGAAACTTTATTAAAATAATGACGTCATACAGATAGCCAATTACAAGCGAGGGAGGGAGAAGTAATGATGGAAGCACTATGTCATCTATTCTCTATAGTAGTATTTAATCTTAAGAATATAAATATAATAGCTATCTTTTTCTCATTATTAGATAATTTTTTTTAAAGTTTAGTCTTGTATTTTAATTGTAAATAAAAATATGGGTGCCAAAAATACAAGGAAAATTTGGATTCAGGGTTTTTGTAAAAAAAAAAGATTAAAAAAAAATATTACTCCAAATATTTTAGGATATTTGGAAGTAAACTTAGATAACGTACAACTTCAACAAGCGCTTAACACTGCAATGTAAATGACGGGAGACTATTTTAGAGCAGATCTTTAAAAATGATTACTTTATAAGCATTTTTTTTTCTTTTTTCTGAAAGTCAAACAGAAGTCAATAGCTTTGTTACTCATTTTGGACCAGACAATTAACGCATAACCTTGTTTATCTGGATCCAATTACAATTCTTATTCTTATTTGAAACTTTGTTGCCCTGCTTTGCCCAGGCTTTTATTTCTAGAAGTCAGCATTGGTGGAAAAGTAAAAGTAAGAGTAAAAATGAAACATTACACTAGAATTAATTCATTTAAGAAATATAACTAATATATACTTGTGAATAATTTGGTCTCATCCATTATTATTTTATAAGTAATATATAGTTTACAAATTAATAGAGTTGATCACGTTCTTCAGCTGATTATGCAAAAATGTTTTTTTTTTTTTTTTTTTTAATGAATTGATTGAAAAAATAAATTTATTAAATCGAAGGAATATGTAATAATAATATTCAAAAACCATTCCAAAAATGATGGCGGGTAGGTAAGTAATAACTATCGAAAATAGACCTTAAAAATAGAAAGAGGAATTTCCCTCAAAACATAGAAAAACAATCATTTCACAACAGGAAAGTGTTATAAATGTAACAGATTTTTTATTTGTTCTACGCGAAATGAACAGCAATTACAAATAAGCCTAATAGAATAATATTACGACAGAAAAAAATGGCATGCCAAAATGGAATAAAAGCAATAATAAGAAAAAATTGTAGTTGATAATAATAATAAAAATAAGATAATGACAAAAAATGCCGCGAAAAATTTTGTATTTTGGAGAATAGGGTTATGAAATTGTGTGGATTAGTCTATATATCGTTACGCAAAATGGCCGTTGAAAAATTGGCAGGATGCCAAATAATTTTAATCAAAACACCAGAAATTGAAAAAAAAAATTAAATGTACTCTAGAAATACGAAATTGATGTAATTTATATCGCAAAATCTATTAAAATCATTTTTTATTTTTTTAACTGAAAATCTCTACATTTGGAAAAATAATGGTGTGCAATAAATTTTTAATTATTATTGATTAGTTTACACATTACTTCCCAAAATACCACTGAAGAAAGTTGGATTTATGTACCATGATTTTAAGAGGAAAAGGGAAGTGAATGGGTTCTAAACATAGCCTAGGTATTTAGCGGGTTCCATATAAAGTAATTAAGCAAAATTTGGTTCAGATTAATCAAACGATTGAGAAATGCGTAGACATAAACATACAGGCATTCAATATTACATATATTACACACTATGCAGATTTTATTATAAAGGAAATTTTGTAAGTAAAATATATATTTTTTTCCCTTATCATTTTAAATGATTTATTATATTTCTTTCAAAAGTATAGTATAACCTTTTCGATAGATACATATGTAATCTACAATTTCACTAAAAGTAATTGTTAAAAAAGTACTTCTACAATTATAAATTTTTATTTAAAAATCGAATAATTCGTGAATGAATTAAATTCTATTAACAACTTGCCTAAATTAGATTGGGTTAATTTTAAGAATTCCTTTAACAGTGATTTTTTTTAACCTACTTTCCTAGGGTCAAACCAGTTTGTCATTTTATTTAAATGCTGGATAAATCTTCTAGAAATTTGACGTACACATTTAGGGACAAACTAAAATTTTATATCTTAAATTTTTTTCCGTGTGGATCCCTGTTGAGAAATTAGCGCGAAAAGATCGCAAAAATCAGAACCGAAATAATAAATGTCTAAGTAGGACCATTAGATCTGTAACGTGTCATGCCTATAATGTATAACGTGGCCTGCACAATAATGCACTGCATATATAGTGTTAAATTGTTGTATCTTCAATGTGTTGTAAATGATCTAGTTCTATTGCATTCCTGATGTTTGTATGTCTATTTTAGTTAACTTAATGTACATCTAATATTATTACATGGTGTATATTCGTAACGGATATCCTAACGAAGTAAAAGAATTGCCTTCAGATATTCGTCAGTATTGGACATTTAAAGAAGAATTGATAGAATATCAAGGATTAGTTTTCAAAAATGAACGTCTTATTGTTCCGGAGTCTTTAAGAAGTGCTTATTTACGATTGGCACACCAAGGACATATTGGAATGAATTGTACACTAGCAAGAGCCAGAAAATTACGTATTGGTGTGGAATGACTAAAGATGTTCAATCGTTTGTTAGTTCCTGTGCAATATGTCAATCAACTCAGCGAAAGCCTTCACAAGAACCATTAAAAATGAAACCTGTGCCAACACGTCCCTGGCAACGTGTAGCTGCTGATTTTATTTGAACTTCATGAGAAACAATATTTAGTCACAGTTGATAGTTATTCAAGTTTTTTTGATGTTTCGTATATACCAACTATTATATCTCAAGCAGTAATTGATATTCTCAAGAAGTTATTTGCTACACATGGTATTCCTGAAATATTTGAATCTGACAATGGACCACAGTTTGCCTCAGAGGAGTTTAAACAATTCGCAATGAATTAGGGTTTCGCTCATCAAACATCGAGTCCGAAATATTCCCGTAGTAATGGACTTGTAATAATGGATTTGTTATGTGCAAATAGCAAAAAACATGTTGATAAAATATGCTAAATCGTCAATAGACTTTTATTTAGCATTGTTAAATATTAGGAATACTCCTAGAAATAATCTTGGTTCACCAGCGCAACGTTTGTTCGGTAGATCTACCAGATGTAATATGGTAATTCAACCATTATGTTTAAAACCAGCATTACAACATGAAATGCCTGAGAAACTACGTCATGAACGTCAACGAATGGAAGCTATGTCCAATTCAAGAACAAAAGAACATAGTAAGTTCTTACCTCAAGAAAAAGTTACTTTAAGAACAAAGTATAGAACATGGGAACCAACTACAATAATTAAATCATCAGGTGAACCACGTTCTTACATTGTTCGCACTACAGATGGGACGGACCTTAGAAGGAATTCAGTTTACCTTGAGCATACTAAGGCTGATATTCCTCCAACATCAAGGACCTGTCCTATTGCAACGCCAAGTAGTGAACCCAACATCAATACAACATCAACATCAGAACTGTTAAGAACCCCAGTAACAGATGTACAAGAAGGTCAGCAGATGTTAAGCGACACAAGTAATGAACCAGAATCAGAACTGTTAAGAACACCGGTAACTGATGCAAGAAAAGATCTCCAGTTAAACAAGATCAGGCCGAATAAGTAAACCACCAGATCGTTTAACTTATTATTAAAAAAAAAGAAAAAAAGATGTAATGTGTCATGCCTAATAATGTATAATGTGGCCTGCACAATAATGCACTGCATATATAATGTTAATTGTTGTATCTTCAGTGTGTTATAAATGATCTAGTTCGATTGCATTCCTGATGTTTGTATGTCTATTTTAGTTAACTTAATAATCTAATATTATTACAAGACCAACTAGGCAGCCGTCTAGGGCGCATATCTCAAACGGGCTCAAATACTGACCTTTCAGGATCAAAGTTTTATACAAATTAGCTGTTGTAAGAAAAAACATAATAAAAAGAAAATATAATAGTAATTGTTCATCTGTTCTTAAAAATCAAAGTTGGCAATTTTTTTTTTTTTTTTTTTTTTGGGAAATTTTTTTTTTTTTTTGCAAGTAGCTGGTCTTGCTTAGGGCGCACAATAGCCTGGCGCCGGCCCTGTTACCAAAGGATATGAATTCGCTTTTTAATCCGCTTAATGTCTCTGCGAGCTTTAACATGATTAAAATCAATTGGATTCACGCTACTTAATTAAAAATTTGTGGATTTGATTTTTTTTTGCCAGAAATAGAACAAGAAGTTTGAAGAACTTAAAACCTACTTTCTTTAATATGTTATTTCTCAATAACAAGTAATTATCACATCTGCTGAATGCAAACAATATAATTTTTTTACTTTGTGAAAAAAAAACAAAACAATTAAATATACATTTCTTACTTTAATTGTAGAAATTGGATTAATGACTTTTTGTTTAAGATACTAAAGATAATACTAAATGAACTTATTCCTTTTAACTTTCAAGCAGCAGCACCCGACTTTACTTGGAAAGGCAGTGTATTATAAGTTATTTTTACCAGATGGAATCAAATCTTCAATCTTTACTGAATACAACATATCATTGCTTAGTAATCTGCTGATAATTATAGAATATTGTGTCTCTTTTAGTCTGGCCTTAGGGCACTCAAGCTACCTCACCACGTCAAGGTAGAGACACATCGAGGTAGATTTTCATTTCTTATTTTGATTTATTTTTTTTCTTCACGTAAAAAAGAATGAACTAAAATAAGAAAGAAAAATTTCAAAAAGAAAGAAAAAACAAACTTAAAAAAAACGAGTTTTTCGTTTCTTATTTTGCTTTCCTTTTTTCATTCACGGAGAAAAAATGAAACTAAACTAAGAAAGAAAAACTGCAACAAAGAAGAAACAAATCAAAAAATGCCGTGTATGTGCTGTGAAGCACATAATCATTTATTTATAGGCAAATTGCAACAATCGAAAATGTCAAATGCATAGATGAAACAATGCAATTATTGACATTTCAATTTAATCCAGAATTTCCATTGTTTCAACAATAGTAAATTTGATTTTAGTCCTCCGGCCCACAACGGGGCCCTTTTATTTTCGGGCCCTTTTAGGGACCACCAAAGTTTCTCATTGATATTGCCAAAAGTGAAGTGTATCGATAGAAATCGATTGCTTACAATCCCAATGCTTTTCAATAGGAATTTTTGTCGTCTTTCTCTCTCTCTAATTTCTCGACAAAGATCCACTTGGAAAAGATTTCAAATATAAAAGTTAGACCATCTCTAGTCCTTAAATATACATACTATATTTCAAGAAGATTCATTCAAGTGTTGAGAGAGGAACACTTACACACAGTCTGAGTGATCTGATAAGTCTCATTTTCCTAGCAAAATAGGCTAAAAACCTGTTCTGTTTTGTTCATCAGCTATTGTAATTTTTAAAAAAAAAAGCTGAAACTTTTTGTTTGTGTTGGGTTATTAGGTTTTTTTCACGGCTTAAAAACAATATGTAAAGAAAAATAAGAAGTAAGGTTTTAAGAAAAGCATGCTTCTGTTTACTTCGAGGACTTCTTGTTTTCTCAGGCAATAGCTTATTTCATCATAGACGGGAAAAGATAAGAGACAAGAAAAATGAGATAAAAATACAATTTATAAAACTTTTGAATCATGATGTTTGTCTTCCTCCCACCTAAAAAATAAACAAATAAAAAGTTACGTTTCGTAATGACTAGAAAATGAATCTCTCGGGATAATAATTCTCCCCTCTCACCTACAAATATCATCGGAGAAATATCACCTGTAAGTGGCGTTGTACACAACAATCTTCTGTTTCCAGGCACTTTCATCTACGTAGCGCATTACGCATTCAGCAATAATAGCTGACGATGGTTTATGGGATATCCATAAACAAACCAACATCTTGAGCAGGCCCGGCCCTAGGCGAGCTAGAAGTGCCGGCCCTCCGTTATTCATTGATAATTCATTGATATCCCCCTCCCCATTCCAACTTCCCTAAAATCTCCTTACAGACAATTTCTCAAATTTTATAGTTTTTGATTTTCGACAAATCGTTACTGTCATGGGCTTTGTTGGAGCGAGTCGAATTTTAAACAAAGAAAATAACCATAAGATTTTTATGGCTGGCCGAATGGAAGTTTGATGATATTACATAAAATAATAACAAAAAAAATTAATCCTCAAAAAAAAAAAAAAAAAAAAAAAAAACAGGCCGAGGGGCCCCAGGCGACCGCCTAGATTTCCCCCTCGGGCCGGCCTATCTTGAATATATACTTTATTTTCGAAATTGAACATCTGGATAAGGAGCCTAATGATTGCAACTGTTGTTTTTGAATCTGTTTTCAGTGGGTGGTTATTATTGTTTTTATAATACAGTGGAACCTCGCTATTCGTACACAATCCGTTCCAGGAGGCAGTTCGAATGGCGATTTGTACGAATGGCGAATCATTTTTTCATATAAGATATAATGTAAATTGGATTAATTCGTTTCAGACCCACAGATGATTGCCCATAGATGATTGCAAAACAATTAGGAGAAAAGAGTTATTGAAAGGAAAATCATGTGTGACTCATGGTGTTCGACGTAAAATATTATTTTTATGAACGATACAGTAGAATATTCATTAATATGGGTTAATAAAAAGCATATTAGCATAAAATTTGCAATTTAATGCACATTAGGCGATATGCTGTAGAACAATATGAATACCGGTACAATAAGGAAAAGGAATTTTCGAGGGTGGTAACTGACTTTATTAGGGTGTCCTCGAACAGCTAAACCCTCTGAACATTTCTGTGGCGTGGAATTGATGATGTTATCGAGGAAGTTTGGTATCTTCGCTACTCCTCAATGAAAGCTTTTCTGTACTTCACGAAGTTAGCGGAGGTGCAGATCGAGCTGCACTGCATCTGCCCAGTGCGTCCTAGGCATTGTCAATGATTCCACTCGTTGTGTCCCCAATGACGATATTCCTCAGCCAAGATGCTACAGGTTCCTTGGTGAAGGCGATTTTGGATAGTTGAGTGGACAACCTACGTCCTGTTATCACGAGAAGTGAGTAGTTTTGCCTCCTGTTCTGACTGGCTGTTAACAATAATAGCGGTCATCCCTTGTTCGTGGACGACTTTCACCTTGTCTTCTCAGAACATTTCCCGTATCCTTGGATGCGATTCCACAGTCAGGAAACGACATTTCAATGAGCTTCTGTTGTTCTGCTTACAGCCTGCTAATAGTTCTCCATGCCGTTCGATAAATCATGCTGTTGAGACATCGTTCGAACTGAAGATTTCAAAAAACGAAATGTAACAATAAATGCTGCAGAATAAGGAAGCTTCTTCGTTTTATTCTAATCTGTGATTTATGCATTCTGACATTAGAAACGCTAATTTGCTTATGGATACGCATAATTTTAGCTGTCTACGTCACACTCGATTTGCGTTTTCCAGATATCAAACGCTTGGCTTGCGTAATGTGGCCAAAACCATATGTTCCTCTAATTGCTTAAATTAATGTAAATTGTTTATTTCATAAATTTTTCGTAAAAAAAAAAATAAAGTGAAATAAATATTAAGAAATTCCCAATAAAGATTTTTTTTTTAAAATCGCCTCCAAATGGAAGGTAACGAGTGGTGATTACTAATTATGCACAGGGCAGTTTACTAAGACGGAATGGGCAAGATGGACAGTACGCTTCGTACCGAACTGAAGCGGACCCTCAACTTGCCCCAGGAAGCGAGCAACGATTATCTTTATGGAAGTCGTGCTTCTGGAGCTTGTGGCATCCGAAATGCCGCTGACGACAGCGATGTCCTTGCTGTTGATGGCGCTTTCAAGCTTCCGTCCTCGCATGATCGTGCCGTTAGAGATCTTGCTCGCTCCGATATTGAGTCGACTGTGTCGGGTAGGATTAGACGTCCTGTTGAAACTCCCGATCTGGCTGACTATCTGTCCTGTGTCACTCGCGAGTACTTTTCATTAACCACAAATGAACCTGGAACATGTGGACTATGGCTCAGAAAGCTTCGGGTCGCCTACAGTGTGAGTGCGCTTCGAAAACGATGCCATCCTGATTGCCCATAAGGACACCGTGATCCGAAAAAAGCAGCGCCATTTGCTTGTAAGGATCATTCGGAGCAACATACGCACTACCCGTAGTCAGCGGCTGACAGTTCTCTTTCAAACCAAGGCAAAGTTATGGAATGCGTTGGAGTGAGCAGAGCGAGCTCCCACTTTATTACGAGTGGGTCCTTCACTAGATTTGCCGACTGGCGTTTCATCCATCGCACTCGCCTTAATTTGGTTCCCCTCAATGCCAATAGGCGATGGAACGCCGGAGGAGTGAAGATCTGCCATCGGTGTAATTACAGGGAGGAGACTATGCCGCATGTCCTTAACCACTGCATGTCCTATACAGCTGCCTTCCAACGACACCACAATGCCCTTGTGGATAGGATTCGTAAAGCGTCCTCTTTGCGTTTCCGTGTCGTTGGCGACAACCAAGCTGTTGTCGAGGGTTCTCGGCTTCGCCCTAAGCTTATACTGGTACGTCAACAGTCCGCCCTGATTGTTGATGTAACAGTTCCCTTTGATAATCGGTTGGAAGCCTTCCCACAGGCCCGAGAGGCCAAGATAGCGAAATATGAGTCTATAGCGACTTCTTTGCGGAGGAATTATGCTGAGGTGAAGATTATCCCCTTCATCGTGGATTTGGATTTTGGGATCCTGGCAATGATTCCTTTCTGCAGCTGCTTTGTTCTCCTTCCTATGGCCGATAATTTCGAAGGTTATGTGTGTCTGATGTCATAAGGTGGTCTCGGGACATCTACACACAGCAAATAACTGGTCGGAGACAGTATGAATGATTTTTTTTTTTCAGATGTTCTCTTGATCAGGTGCATTGAAAGTTGCTTCCGTCTTCCTTCGTTTTTGTTTTTCTACTTTTTATATTTTTGATTTTTGTATTTTTGTATTTTTTTTTTTTTTTCGATTTTTTTCCCTTTTTTTTGAACAGAGAATGATTAATCTGATGTCTTACCAACTTGCATGGAAGCATTTTTGATTTACGCCTTTACTACTACTACTCAAATTAGTAAGTTTGGCAAAGTAAATAATAAGTTAATACTTCCGCTGGCTTCAGCATTTTTTTAGCGACCCATTTGGGAGCCATTGTGATAGCGACCAAAATCGGTGGCTATTATGTTTGTCCTGTCCGTCCGTCCGTGTCTGTCCTACCCTAACAACTCCCGAACGGAAGGTCGGATCGACAAACGGATTTTACCATCGTGTTCAGAAGCCCAAACACCATAAGAATCGGGTATTTTTAGGGGCTAACACCCCTCCATATTCGAGATATTTGGGATTGTTTTCATTAGATTTCCGATATTAGCTTAAATGTAAGAAATGCAACTATTTCATTTCAGCTATAGCTTGATGGGTAAGGTCTCGGACTCATAAGCTGAAGGTTGTCGATTTGAATCCGTATATCAAACTTTTTTTTTCTCTTAATCTTTTTTTCTCAATGTCCGCATGGGTTTTTTTTTTCTTATTTTCCTAACTTTTTTTAATTTTTCCTTAAGTTAATGTATTTCCTTTTTTTTATTATTATTTTTAATTTTTTTTATTAAGGGTCGGCCTTAAATTATGCTTTAGCACAAAATTATATTCATTTTTTTTTTTGGGGGGGGGGGTTGTTTTGTTTGTTTTTTTTGTGTGTTTTTTTTTTTAACAACCGAAATCTCAGTAAGGATAAATTAAGAGTTAAAGGCGATATTTTATTTTATATCAATGCAATATTTACGATTATTAACATTTGTAACTTTTGGATTCCATGTTCAATTAAAAATCAAGCATTTTCGCTTATGCTTTAAATATATATTCTAATTACAAACTACCAAGACCTTTTTTTTTATCTCAAAAGCATTTTTTTTACTTACAAGAAGACAAAGAACAACTTGGATAGAATGAATACATAAATTAGTTCTGGCATTTTAAATAATTAGTTTTCTAATCTTGCGATACATCATCTTTTACAATTAAAAAAAATAATAATCAGATCAAGTGAGATCATCATCTAAAGGTTTCAGCACACAGCAGATGAACTGGAAGGGTTCCACGAATATAGTCCATCATCTTCAGAAGTACGATAACTAGGAGAGGAATAGCTTCCAAGAAGGTCGTTTCTCTCTTTATTCCAAGGCATGTCACTCGACAAAGAACGAATCTGCAAAGATTAAATTGTAGATGTTCTATCAAAGCAAAGAAAATTATGCATATTTCAGCCGAGTACATGTAGTAAGATGGAAACTCTATAAAAGATATAGTAATACAAATTCAAAAGAAAATGGAAGCTTCCCAAAACAAAAAAATGGGAGGAAAAATGCATTTATGTAATGAATTAAAATTCTCAAAGCTTGATGTAAAATTAGAACTGTTTTGGCTGTCAAACAAGACAAATTAATAGAAATTAACAAGAAACTGAAAAAAAAAAAAACTTTGTTAAATCACTATCACCATCAATTTTAAGCCGAGAGAAGCATAAGGTAATGGTAGAGAAAAACAAAACAAAACAAAATTTTGTTTTGGGTAGGGCAGATGATGATAACTACCCAAGCTCTGAATTGGAACAAACTCTGTCGGAATTACGTCCACTATTACTGCTATTACTATTATTTTTAAGATATGTGATGGCGAAAAAAACTGGAAGATAAAAATGTGTGTGTGCGAAATTTTTTTTAAATTATTGCAGAAACTGGCGAATATTTATAGTCTTTTTTTTTTTTTTTTTAATGGCGACGAAACAAAATGAGAATTGAATGTAAACATTTAAGTCTTAAATGTAAGTAAAATATACGAAAGTAATTCCAGATGTTATTGAAAAGGATTCGCCAAGAATAAATCAGAGTTATCACAACAGATACCTTTTAAAACTGTCTGTACAATTTGTTTTTTAATTACTGCTGAAATTCCAATCACTTGGAAGGATGAAACTTAAAGGATTGGGGTGCGATATTTGAGGTAAAATTCTGTAAATCACTTAATTTTTATAGTTTCTTAAAAAATTAAATAAAGTTAAAAAAGAAAATCAAAATTCGTAACTTATTGTTGTTATTCAACAACATACGCCAATAAGTAGTACATTCGCCGATAAGTTTATAATTTTCTTAGTGATGATTGGGAAAAAAATATCTCAGTTTCGGGAGATTCATAGGTGATAGTGTCTTTGATTTCTGGAAGGTATCATTTTTCCATTATATACTCTTTACTCGATTTTGGTCATTACATAAACATTCTATAGAAACGTAAACTTAATGAGATATAAGCAAACGTTTCTATTATCGTGGCTTCAACATCAAGTTTACGACTTTTAATGGCGCAAAAACAACACAGGCTAAGCTGCGCCAGGAAAAAGGTATGAAATTGAGACTAAGTCCTTGAAAGGAATTGCAACACATACAGAAGAAATAAGGAAACATCCAAGCCCATGCCGGGATTCGAATCCAAGTTCGGGCGGATAACGGTTTATTCTTTCTTGGAAAGCAGAGAGGGGGAGGGAAACAGGAATTGTTGCCTCATCCACGTCTGCTCTTGTTTCTGATAGATAGATCGATAGAGAAGTGAATTTTATTTCATCCAAAAAAAATTGCAATCCCTTGCAGCTGGCCACCCATATCGTTTTCACTTCCTTCTAAATATAGGCTAAATATAGTCTTAAAAATATTACTTATTTTAAATTTCCAACTTAATTTACGCCATTTCCTACTAATTCTTTAAAGCTAACCTTTGACATTAGTTTCTGTCTCCTCTCTAAAAGATCCTTCTCTTGCATGATGATGTCTTGTTCTTTTGAATTCAAATTGGATCGAAGCCGTTCAGCGTCCAAGCGATGCGTCATTGGAAGGGAAGTGTTGGGCAGAGCATTCAAACGATTGTTATCCTCTCCTAAAAGAAATTGATAAATGAGAGATAAGAAAATGTTTTTTGATGATGATAAAATAGAAAAATGGTAATATAAACTATCAAGAATTTTTTAAACGATCAGCTTTAAATATTTCAAATTAGCAATTGGAATATATTGTAAATTTGAGCTTGTATTTATATATAAAATAAACCACGTCCTCAGTGAAAGGTAATCAAAGAGGCCAGGTAATTACTTAAAAGAAAATAAAAAATGCACATAACTAGAAAAAAAAAAAGACAAACAACAAAAATTCAATGAGCTAATTTTTCAATTTTTAGCTAATTAAAACACTAAATAAGATAATTCATAGCATGGAAAGAGAATAATTCTTGTTAATGGTTTTTTAAAGACCTTTGAGATCTCGAAGTGTTTTGATACTGAGTTGATTGGTAATAAAATGAACAGAAGCAGAGTTCTGTGGGATATAGGTTCTGAGAAAATGAAGACCATTACAATGTTTGCACGTAATTCTTTAAGATATTGACTAAGAATATCTTAATGTTACCACGAATCTTGGCCAATGCATTAGCACTGAACGTGGCTTCAGAATCCAAAATCTGATACATCAAAGCATCATTAATATCCGCCTAAAGTTTTAATTTGAAGATTTGTGAAGCTGCCCAGTGGTTACTTAGTCCAAATGTTAGAAAAAACGATTTATTAATTAATAGGCGCAAGAAATCAAAAGAAATAACGGTACTGGAGAATTTGATGACCATTCTCTGTTTATTTCTTATCTGTAATTATTATTTATTGACAGTTTCCTAAAGTAATGTATTGTTCGTGAAATCCAAAGACTAATGTACTTTAATATAACAGAACTAATTGTATTGATTGTCGTTGGACCTACCTCCTCTCCTTCCACGGCAGTATAAACTGGGAAAGTTCGTTAAACTATCAGAGAAAGTGACACGATAAGGATTCCTTGAGCAGCAGTTGTAGCTCAAACCGTTCCCTGTGCAGGAGTTTGAAGTGCTTCCAGATGAACAGTACTTGTTCCTATCTAAGAACGAATAAGTCGGTTGTAATCCGAAGTTTTGGGTTTTATTCGAGATACTCAAACTGTCTACAGTCTGAAACAAAAACAAAAGAAATTACTGCAATTATTTTATTTTATCATTAATATCTTATAATTGAAAAGTTCCTGACGATTTCTGAAAAAGAAGCAAGTTAATAATTTTATTTTTAAATGAAGTAATCTTAAAAAAAAACAAAAAAACGACATTTTGAATGTAATAAGCGCACGAGAAACATATTTCTTTAGCAAAACAACAGAATATCTGCTCACATTCCTGTTTCATTACTCTCAGTCAAGATGAGTATGTATATCGTTTTGCAAAGAAATTGCTTTGTAACGAGAAATCGTTGCAAAACGTTTACATTTTTAAACTTCTGCTCATTTTTTAATTATTAGGAAAAAAGTATTAGGATACGCTTAAGGCTTCATTTGGTTATGACCCATTATTCCTAATTCTGCCTTGACTCTTGAATGAGACTACTGGTATATGTTATGTTATCTCTTTGCCATATGTACAGGAATTAGTGCTTTCGATTTGTTTATAAAAGCAACTAGAACAACTCCTGACAATAACTTTGTTGTTGTTGTTGCTGATTAGTTCCCTAGCATATCACCGATATAAAATCCTATTCTCCCTCGACATAAAATCCAAAAATTAGGTATACACTCTTTGACTGATAATAACTTAGTAATCCTTTTTCTGTTGCAGGTGAAACTTTAAACCAAAAATGGAAATCACCCGACTTACACTGAGTAAATTTTTGTTGAAATGCTATTGGAAGATGGAAAACATCAGAGAGATTAGAGACGTTTTACGACTGAATGCACGACGAAAAAAAGTCTCTCAATTGCGCTTATACACAATACGTTTGAAGTTGATGGCACTGTACACAATCTTAACAAGCAATGTGCAGGAAGACCTCGCACAGTTACTGGTCCGGAAAATACCCAAAGGTGAACTTTTAGAAGATTCCCAAGGAAATTTGTCCATCAAGTAGTGCTTGAAACAGCTGTCAGTAAATCTATTGTGCAGAAAACTTTAAAGCAAGCTAAATTCCACGATTAGTGCACGCCCTTAATGATGATGATCCTGATAGAAGGGCTGAATTTTACCGATGGTAACTAATGCAGATTGAAGAGGACCCTTTATTTGTCAATTAGATCATTTTGTATGATGAGACGACATAAATCAATACAATTGCATGTTTTGGACACTCAACAATCCGTACATAAGTGAGCAAAAACAGTGAATTTACCGTGAATTTACCAGGACCAGTAAGTGTGTGGTATGGAATATCAATCAAGGAATTGATTGGATCATTCTTTAGTGATCAAACTGTGCAGGGCGCCCTGCACATAACATATTTCAGAAAGCAATCGTCCCACACATTCATATGCTCTTTGGCGAAGATGTCGATTTTTATTTTCAACAAGATGGTGCACCTCCCCATTACCTTATCAATGTTAAGAGCTTATCTGGATACGACATTCACTAACAGATGGTTAGGAAGAAGAGGCAATGTTGAGTATCATCTACGCTAACGAGATCTGACACTGAATGATTTTATTTGTGGGGATCTTAAAGATAAATTTTATTCAAGAAAACCAGCTACAACGAACCATCTACGACAATCAATGGAAACAAAGTGCAACAGTGTCTTAGGCGATGTGTGCGTTTTTTGTCTTGACGGTGTCAACTTTGTCTGATGGCAAAAGGAAGACAATTAGAACATTTCTATCAATGTGTATTTTTCTCCTCTTTTTTTTCTACATAATAACATAACAAATGGATTTTTTTATTAATAAACATGATTCTATAGAGCATCACAGTGTGAATACATAATTTTTGAACACCCAGTATAAGCCTTTACGTTAAGGTAAATTCCGGGAATAACTTTCACTGTTATACTTTTGTATTATTCAACAGCTATTAACAACTTACTTTAGTTATCGTATCTTTCATAAATATTCAAAACTTTAAAGTTCCACGAACTTAGGGATACGAATTTTTAGTTTATAAATATTATCTTACCTTATTAATGTGCCGAAGTCGGTGACCTAAATCATCAAGACGTTGATCTGTGCTGCATTGAATTTCATTCAGGCGATTGGTCAACTGTCGCATCTCTGATTCAATTTCTGAGAACTAAATTAAAAATAAGTTTACAATTTTTTTGATATCTAGAGTAATGCGACTGATAGAACTGATATTTAAATGTCAAAAATATCCAAAAACATATTCGAAGTCATTGAATGCCGAAATGCCTGTGCACTAACCCTTCAAGTTCTAATTTCTGATGGTTGCAGTTCCATTTCGCTGGAGTTAGCTGCTTTGCACCAATTTATTTCTTGCTGAAATTAATTTAGTGCTGAGTTCCCACTGCGTCAAATTTGTGCTAATTTATAGATGAAGTGCCATGAAAGCATCCTTACAGTTAGTTACAGTTACCAAAAAATGTCTTCAAATTTTGAATTTGTATGTTGTTGCATGCACAGTAAGATAGTTATTAACAATCATACCAATACCTGCTTCGTACCAATCATATGCAATTCAAATGTAATTTTTAAAATATGATTACAGTTTTAGGAGGAGAAAAATTAAACCTACGAAAAAAAGTTACAAGACAAAAGAAGTAACAATTACTATTACAATGTATGCAAAGCAATTGACGACTTAGGAGAAGGAACTTGGGTCATAGACATTCACAAACATTCTAAAAATCTGAAGAAGTTTATTCGAATGAAACAAACTTTTAAAATATTTTTATCATTTGTAGAGTATCTTGTAAATTTTGAAATAATACATTTTGTAACCTATTCTAATAAATAAATCTTAAATACAGTTTTGACACGAACTAATCGGGTCTGTAGTAGCCTACTTTTTCTTCTTTAACATCTATCAGGAAATTTCAGTGAAGATATAAATATAAACAGTCTCTTCTTCACCAATTTAATCTCGATCACGATTTTGAAATTTACTGCAACAGGACATGGTTTGTAATGATTAAGTTATAATCTAGTAACTATTTCAGAATAAATACACTGTCGTTTTTAAAATATCAAATAATTTCCGCAGAAATTGCAAAAAAATACTTACGTCATCCTTTGATGATATATAGGAAGGGGAATACGAAACACGGGAAATTTTTTTGCCTGAAAATAAAAAAAATCAAAAAATTATTAATTAGTTGATGTTACGCATAGACCAAACAGAACTGTTTTTCTAAGGGGAAAAAAAAAGTGTAATATTTTATGGACGTAGTCCTCCAAAAATCAATTTGAGAGAGGTAATATCCTTACGACTTAGTAGCTTCAAGCCTTTAATCTTAATTAAATACAAAAGTTTTTGAACTACGTAAATAATAATAAAAAAAGTTACAATCTCAAAGAAAACAATATTTTTTTCGATAAGACAAGCTTTATTATTTTCAGGGTTTACGATATTATTGATAAATGAATGCACTTTTGTTTTTTCACTAATGCGTTTAAAAAAATGAATTGTGGTCATGAAACAAGCATTGAATTTTTGTCTGTTGGGTTATTGTATCTTTGCAATCATACAATTTTTTATTGTTTGATTTGAAGGAGATACCGCATTTGGCCGTATAAAAATAAGGATGCATGATGCATTCTCACATATACGAAGAAAAAGAACCTTAGCATTTAAGTTTTTATTTTTTTTTCTAAATAAATACAATGCTATTCCTTCATTTCCATAAAAATTTTGTTTCTTCTATAGTTCTTGTTTCCTCAATTCCCTATCTATCTATCTAGTCCGAATCTCATAAATCCCTTCCCTGTGGAAGGTTAAGGAAACAAATACGTGCAAATAAAACAAGCCTTTTTAATATATTAAATACACAAAAGACCAAAAATTTTATAGATAGTGAGCGACTGGTTTTGCTTCCAGAGGTTCAATGAAAGTCTTGACCCTATTCTCTGAACAAGTTCCGCTTCAGTGGAAAATGCTTCCTGAAATTCCTTATTTTCTTGTATATTTGTTGTTTTTAATTTTTTTATTATTATTATTTATTGTTTGCATGTGTTTATTTCCTTCCAACCGCAATCACTTAACTTCCTCTATCGATTTCGACAGATATTGATATACCTTCAGTATTTGTAAAGGCCTCCAGTTATATTATAATGAAGTATATAATCATAGTTCAGAAAGTGTCGTTCTCTTAAATTGAAACGTAAACCGCTATCTCAAGTTTCCATAAATACAAACTGTGCAGTTTGGTACGTATTACTGTATCTGTTTAAAAGGCTACGAGTAAATTATGTCAGACGAAAACCTGAATATACAAAGGCCACTATACGTTCAACTATGAAACCTCTAAATTGCTTAAAGGAACAATGATAATAGTTTCAAAGCAGCACGAAAAACATTAAATTACTAGTAGATTACCGAATAGCCTACAGTACATCTATTACATATTAAGATAAAAAGTTTGAGGAACATAATTTTTACCATAATTTATTTCGTTAATAAATCGAAAATCTTGCCTAGTGTAAGGAAATAACGAGAGCCAGTTCCTACCAGAATTCATGATTGAAATGAACGATTAAACAGACATCTTCATGATGACAAAGGGAAATGAGTTTTAAAATAAAATGTGAAAAATTAGGAATTTTGCGACGCCATTTTGAGCACGGAGGAATACAATTACGTAAGAACGCACTCAAAAATGGTAGTGTATTTGTACAATCAATCGTTGCAATTGTTGTCGATCATTGTTTGTTCGCGTTAATTCTTCTTGACTTTTGATCTAAAAAGAGTGTTTTTGCCTGACAGAAAGTTGATTTTTGAAAACTAATCCATCCGGAACCTCAAAATTACACCATTATTTCTCAGGGGTAATTCTTATTGTAGCACCCTAAATTATCTTTTTTTTTTTAAAATACTCAAACATACTTTACTGAATTTTTCTATTATTTTATCAGCGTTTGGAATATGCAAAAAATCGATGTGTATGAAGATAAATTATACGGGAGACGTGTACCCTAGGTAGATACCGTAATACAACAACTAAAACGGTAGAGAATTAAATAAACAAAAAGAGCTTAAAAAAAATCCAGTAGGCCTATAAATGAGAATGATTAGTAAAGCAATAATATTTAATCTTTCAAAACAAAAATTTCGCATTTTTACGAGATTTTCCTTTGAAATAATTTCCCTTTTTCAAAACTCCTATTGATATTAATATCGTATCAGCTTAATGATTAATTAATTAAGCTTACATGAACCTTGGAGTCACAGGAAGTAAAGCTCCCAAAAGTCGAGGATTGGTTCTTTTAGGAATTTTGTCTTATATTCTACGGAAAGGTATACATAAGATATATACGTAGATAATTTCACAGGATTAATAACTGCTAGAGCTAAAAACATAGAGAGTAATGGAATTGTAAAATGGAAACTCCAAGAAAGAATTTAGCAAATCATTTACAGAATAACTAGGCCGCGCGGTTGGCGTAGTTGCTAAGACGCCGGCCTCTCACCTCTCAGTACCGGGGTTCGGTTCTCATGTGGGTTTGGTGATGGTGGACGATCCGCGCTGGGCAGGTTTTCTCGGGGTTCTCCCGTTTCCCCTATTCTTTCTTAGTCTTTCTCTCCGTCTGTCCTTATTTCCGTGGGATAGCACAATAGACCTACGGTCGCGGCGCTCGGCTTCCCTGTCGTCCACTCTCAACACATACACACATACAGAAAGACTAAAGAACTGTACTAACAGAACGGAACGCAGGCTCTGAAAGGATGATATGGTAAAATCGTATTCGTCGAAGCAGATGCACAGTCCACAGTTCTGGAATGTGTATGGACGAAAGGAACGCAATAACATAGATTGAAAGATCTGAGGGGGATTTCCGCTTCTCAACCCTAGAGCATTACTTGCCGTATTTCTTATAACAGTTACTGAGGTGATTTTATGCTGCCTTCCTCAGGAAACCATTATGATATGGCTGCGAACTTGAAAAGGAAGAGAAGAAGAAGCAGACAAACACAAGAAAGGAAGGAATCCCGAGTTCCAGGATTGGAACCCAGATTCAGAAAAATCAGCCTCGTGGCACTCTTGAACACAAGTGAGTCTGAACGGCGAAAGACCTAATAGGAAACAAAAAAGCCTAAGATCACGAGGAATGCGAATTGTCGTCGCTTTGCCCCTTTGGACTGTGGAGGAGTAAAAATGCATTATCTGAGTCGTGAATGACGCTGTACATCTGTCAGTTATATAGAAGAGTTGGGTGAAGCTCGGGCCTGACAAAGATATTTTTGCGCACAGGCATCTCTGCGGCACCCTTCTTCTGCCACGAACTCTTAGTTTGGGAACATCTACATTAACTACTTGAAATTTAGTTTGTTTTGATTTTTAGACAATTTAACTTTTTAATGATCGTCATTAATACTGTTAATACCATCGTCATTAATACCATACTGTCACTAATTTTGAAAAAAAACCCAGAATGAAATGTATTTTTTTTTTGTTTTCTAACTTAATAATAATAATAATAATAATAATTATTTTCCCCGAAAGGAGGGAGGCCAGGACTCATCAATCTCATCAACCTACACGAAAAACAAGTACACACACTTAGAGAACACTTCCACCAAAGAGCACAACACTCCTCACTCCACTCAGCCATTGTCAAGGCTGACA
>JAFIDM010012231.1:85620284-85667850 GCA_023159025.1 Thereuonema tuberculata
TCCAGTGCTGAGAAAAAAAATCGGAGGTGTTAGAACTTGAATGCACTCGTATGATCAGAAAGAATTGGTATTTAAACAATAGACCAATTTCCAAAATTTTGGTTTGGACAACCTAAAATATTAGAATAACATTTGTTTTGTTTTTTCGTTATTTTTTTAAAATTTCCTGTTATGATTCTAAGTAATAGTGAAAATTTTATGGAAGTAGATGACCTTTGTTGTATAGGTTTTTGTTCATTTTTTTTTTTATTCTAAGAAATACATTGACCATTTCTCTTTTCAGAGAATAGTTCTGCATATGAATCATAATGTAAACTAGCATTTGTAACTAGAAATGTTTCTAATCCCACTTCCATTGTTCACAACAGGCAAATTCCTGTTAATTCAGAATGTTAAGTTTATCAGTAGTGAAGGTTTCCTATGTTTACTTTTACAAAGAAATTTAAAAGTATCTAATTTCAGATTGTTGGCCTAAAGTACATTTTAAAACATGTTATCCCAGGACTTCCAAAATTTGTCAGAAAAAAAAATCACTTTTTTTGAATTTTATAATAAACAATCAAAAATATGGAATTTTAATATACAATAGGACTTGGTATATTTAATCAATGAATTCACTCATCTTTACCAAAGGGAAATCTTTAGGAATGAAAGCCCAGTATAAAATAATAACGGTAGGTCCTCAAGTGTTATTTATTGGAATTGTGCTTTTTGCTGTCCTTCAGACATGTTCTGTGAATTTCTCTCCTAAAATTAATGATCCTGGTGGAATAACTGTATTCCTGTTAAAAAATTAACTCTTGTTTGATTATAATTTCAAGATCAGATTTTCTCATCAAATGTCAATACTACTTTAAATAATTCAGCTGAGCACTTCTGAGGAAACTTCCTATAATAGCCGTTTCGCTTACACATCCTGTCTATCTTCCAGAATGCAGATTTCATTGATTTGTAGTACCTTTTTTTTTTTTTTTTTTTGTACTACAAATACAATTTTGTAGAACTACAATGGAACTTTAATATTTTAGCTCTGTAATTGATGCCTTTTAGTCTTCGTATCCTTTCTTGCAGATCCATTTAAACATTTCTTTGTAGATTGATTGTCTGTATGTATCATGCCCTCAGTTAAAGAGTTAAAAGTACTAACTTGTCTCAGTTTAATTAAAGATAGCCTCTGGATTAACAACAGTCATTAAGTCTTGAGTTAATAATAAAACATTTGCCTTTGGATAATAAAACTACAGCTCTAAATTGCAGATCTTTAAATGCATATCATTTCGATCATCTGAGCATCATCACATTATCTGCTTTGCTCATCTTATGTTAATTGATAAAGCAGTAAAGTTAAATATTACTGCACATAATATTGCTTTAAGATATTGAGTCTAAGCTTATGTTGCTTCCAGTTAATTACTCTTTAATTGCAGTCCTATAAGGATTCAGTCAGTATCAAAAAGTTGATTTATAGTTAGGGACCCTATTTTTTTGGTAGAAACGATATCCGCGAAATGTTTTGTTAAAGTTGTATTTATATTTATCTTTGTGTAACTTATATAAATGTGTAATTATAAAGGGTTTTTTAAGCGCGAAATAGGGAACGAAGTAATCATGAAAATATCGAAACAAGTTCCTCTTTCCTTTGTTTGCGGTTGATTTAAGAGGGACCACTAGTCAAGCGACTCTAACTATTTTTGACTACTTTTGGCATTACTGTTTGCCTTAATTCATCTACAAACTGATGTCGGTACTCGTTCATTTCATTTTGAGCGCCTCTTTGTAGTTGTTGTGCAAGGCTTCACTTCTGTTCCACTCTTCAAAACCAAGTGAAGGAAGCTTGCAGTTAGTGCAGAAGAAGGTGACGTTGTTATTCAGGTTTTGAGGGGTTGGTTGAAAAACTTGATACTTGGGCTGAAAAGTTCATGCAGGCAATGTGGTTCCGACAACAAATGTTGACAGTGAGAGAGGATTCTCGGCATATTCCAACATAGTGACAGCACACAGAACAAAACTTTGCCCTGATAGTGCTGAGACACTCGTGTATATGTACTCTGAACATAATGTGCGAAATTTGTTTGAGTGTGGTATGCAGATGTAAATTCTTCTTGCATTTAAACTTTAAAAATTATATTTACAGTTTGATGATTAATAGTTAACAGTAAACAATTCAAGTTTATACTGGATGTTATATAGTATTTCTGTATTTACTTAATTGGAAATTAGATATATGTGGGAAATGTGTTCTATGTTGAAAATTAATAAACGCGAAATAATCACCGCTCTGGAGCCTTTTATGATACCGCTATAGATTTTCACCATAAAATAGGATCAATATGTACAGTAAACTGAAAACAATTCTGAATCTTCTTAGACTTAGAGGTGCATTCGATTTTTGATTGGATCTTGTGATCTGGTATTGGGGAAAGACAATTTTTTTTTTTTGTCCTAAAATTTACTTTAAAATAACTTGAATATTTTTTCGTTGATATACGGAATTAAACTTGGATCATTTCTTCTTTCCATGGTTTGACAGTTGATGAAGTAATTGCGATGATGAAAAATAAAAGATGCAATTAATGAAATGGCAAAGAGACGGAGTTTCTGATGATTTGAGGACACTTAGATGATCATGTTATACCTAAACTCTACGTAACTTAATGCTGTCTGTTTCTGTGTTGTTGTCCTTCCACTCCCTTGAAGATGGGACTCCTTAGTCATAAAAATTATGGGACCCCACTTTTTCTTTTCTGAAATAATTGCACTATTTATTTTTAATTTATCAAATTTTGCACAGATTTATTTATTTATTTGTTTATTTATTTCCAGGTGTTGCAGGAATCATGGCCACATGTCGATAAATTCCTTTGTAAGCACTTTATTTAATAAATATTTTGTAAAAAAAAAAAAAAAAAAAAAATGAATGATGATTATTATTGTTCCTTATAGTTAAGGGGGAAAAAATAATTTTAAAATTACTACTGTTCTAGCGATTTTTTTTTTTTTCCAACTGATAAAACATTGAAAAATTAGCATATTAATAAAGAATATTTGAAATCTTATTTTAAAGGTATGAAGGGTATTCTAAAACTTTGTTGAAGCTATTTATACTATTCTCCTCTGCAAAGCATACATTTCAATGACAATATTACCCATATTTCAGGAATGAAAAGATTGTAGGATGTTCCTTTATATATGTTATCAAATAAAATTGATTTAAATTGTAACCATAATAATAATAAAAATATTTTAACAAATTATACTAATGAAATTTAAGTATTTATAGAAAATAAATTCAAATTGTGATTTCTAAAGAAAAAGAACTAATGCTAATAAAAATTTCATATTTCCCTAGTCAAAAAACAATTGTCCCAGAATTTATTGATTACATTTCATGCTTAGAAATTTACAGTTTGGGGTGTTTTTTTGCTTAATTGATGCATGTTTGTGTGATACAAAAAGAATTAAAAAAAGAAAACCGAAAGCATTTTAATATGTACAATGAAGTACAGATCATATTCAAAATTTACTATTAATTTAGATTAAAAGTTTAAAATATGTGGGTAAATTAATACGAAGTTTTGTAAATCGTACCAATCGTGGCCACGAACATGCTGGAATCGTTTCCTCAGTTTCTTAAAGAGTCTTCATATAGGCTTCTGAGTTGATCGTTGCACGTTGCAACATTGCAGGAGTCACAGCTGTGTGCGGCCGGCCAGAGCGTGGGAGGTCAGACACCTTTCCTTTTCCTTCTTCCGACGACGACAAATGATTCGCCCAATGACTCGGTGCTTTTATCAACTGCCTGAACTCTGTAGACATTCTGTAAGCGCTTGTGAATATTTGTCATGGTCTCCTGTTCCGCCAACAGAAATTCAATAACTGCTCTTTGTTTGGAACGCATCTCGATCACAGACGCCATCTTGAATGCTACCTACAGTGCTGCTGCACAGCGGAGAATGAGACAATTTGAGAAATTGCGGGAATCTTTGAAGATACTGTACAGAAAATTTCACCTTTTTTTCATCAAATATTAGCCAAGAAAAGAAATGTGTTGCATTACATATTGAGCGATCCTCTGAAATTATTGCCTTCTTGAAAAGATAAATATTAAAAGACAATATTTCTTTAAAATAAAATTAAGTTTTAAAGTTAAAAGTAATGAAGTAAACTGTACTTTCTCAATATACTCCCTTTATATTGAGTAAGGGAGAATAAATTTCCAAAAGTTTTAGTATGTTGTGTATATCCATGGAAAGGATAAGTATGGTTGAAACATAGAAGTCAACAGAAATTGGAGACTGGGAGAAAGATTTAACGTATTGGCCCAAATATAACACCACCCCCAATTTTTTTGAAATCATTTCAAGAAAAATGAAACAAATCAAAAGAAAATGCAAGACTGCGAAAATAATGCGAGTGCTGTTTTTGAGATTGTATTTTCGGAAAAAAACCTCGCACTATATTCGGGCCAATACGGTATTTAGTCTCTCCCTGTCCCAAATGGTGTATGTTGTCCTTTTTTTCTTGTTTACATATCACTTCCAAATTGGAATATTCATCATCTTTTCATATTGAGCAAGATTGTTTTTCAGTTCAGCAGTTTTTAGTAAATTGAAGGCATGTTATTTATTTTACTAATGTATGAGAAGCCAGTCGAACCTAAAAGAGTTAAACAGTTAAAAGCACTTCAAAAAAAAAAACAAGAAAATTCTTTCTTCTTTTTAAGAATGGTCACACGCTGTCTCAGATCAGCTCAGAAAAATTGAGAGCCATGCATTTCAATGTAACTCCATACACTGCTTTCGCTCAGATCAGAACCGCCCTCTCGGCTCAGAACGCGTCGGAAGTTTTTGCTCAAGCAATTTTATTCTGATTCTGAAGTGTTCTGAAGGGACCCACAATAGCAGGAGAGTCCCTCTCAGCTGTTGTGATGCCTTTATCATATGTTTTGAAGTGGATTTCTTTCAATGTCTTTAGATGAAAAGCTTACTGCTATGGTTGAACAGAATCCAGTACTCTATGACCTTAATAACAAAGATTACTATAATATTTCATTGAAGGAAACTATTTGGGAGGAAATTTCAGCAAATTTGAATGAAAGTGGTAATTAAAATCATTTTTATTGAGTCATTAAATATTTTTACAAGTGATTGAACAGAATAAAATCATTAAAATTAAATGTATATTATGTTTGACTATATCAAATAGTTTTAAAAATCTAGTTTTCTTCTTCTGAACATAAGCCTTTAGCATTTCCAGTTATTCAGATGTGGCCTACAAGTGTTATAATAAACTCGTATATTTTAAATCATTAAACTGAATGCATTTATATGCTTTGCTGTGACCGAACTAGTGGTAACAAATTAACTAATACTTTACATAATGATAAAATTACAAGAAATAATATGTAATAACATGAAAGAAATATACAATAATGAACCAAAATATTAAACTATACAGTCCTATTTATGTTTATTTTAGGTGAAAATAATCTATACTCCTGCTAGTATTGGTGTATAATTTTATAGTTTCCTTAACTGATGTGTATCACTAGTAATTACTTAATACATAAGAGAGAGAAAACATGTCATAATATTATTTAATAACCAAAAAAAAAAAACATTAGGCCTTCATGTCTGAAAAAGATTTTACATAAAGAAGTTTTATAATCCTAATTTAAGAAAATCTACAAAATCAGAACGTTCTAATCAAGTCAACTTTTAAAGACAGTGTTGTGACTTGGGCTTCACTGGGATTCTGTTCTGAGCGGAGTGGATGTAGTGTGTGAGAAGTTCCCTGATCTGAGCGGATATTCTGATCTGAGACAGTGTGCAACCTGTCTAATTAATATTTTCTTTAAAAATTCATTTAACTTTAATAACTGTAATTCATGAGGTTTAACAAGCCTGAAACAGATCAATAATCACAAATTAAATTTATCATTTTTTTTTTTATTTTTTTTTTTTCATGTTGTATAGTTGAGGGGTTTTAAGCCATACTAGCCTAACCCTCAAAAAACAAATTATTGGGGAAATGGTTTGAAATGTTTGGTGGTTTTGTAAGCATTAATTCTCAACTATTGTTAAAAAAAATTAACATATTCTATATATCCATATATGCAGTCCCTTGGGGTAGCAAGAAATAAGATTGACGAATGGAACTAAGATGAGGTTGAGTGATCAGACCTCCTTTAAACTCCGAGAAAGAAACACTGTACTAATTCAACAAAGGGCTGGATGGACTCTAGGACCCAAATGGAGGAAAAACCTCAGACAGGGATTGAATCCGGCTATTCCAGACCACAGTCAAGTGCATTACCACTTGGTTAACCGACCCACAGATGACTCAAATTAGTGGAAGTACAATCTCTTCCATTGGAAACTTTTCTGACTTTAATTGATTGTAATTTATTTAGAACTTATAATGAAACCATAAAGCTTTGTAATGAGTTAAGCGGGTACAGTTATCCAAGAAAAATAAGTATTTTCTTAAAAAATTGGATGATTCCAAGCTTTAGCATAACATGGAGACTAGGTGCCCGTGTTTATTGTTCAGTGTGTGCACCCTCCCCCCTCCAATCCAAATATAAGTGATCAACATGAATAGTTGGACATAATTATTTTAAAAAACAATATTTGAAGGGTCCAGGTGTAAGTAATGGGTTAAGTGACATTTTATAAATTTTTCAGGATCAGATACTGAATATTCAGTAAAAATAAACAATTATACAAATTTCGAATATATAGATATTAATAAAAGAAAATTGGAAAAATAAATATAGTATATTAATAATATACAGACCTCATAATCTTAATATAAAACATTTTATAAATGAGTTAGATAAGATATTACCAAAGTGGAAAAACTGTATTATTTTAGGAGATATAAATATTGATTTATATAAAATAGAGGAAAATAAACAAGTTAAAATTTATTTAGAAACTTTAGGCTATACAGGTTTTAAAATTGCTTATTAGGTACAACTAGATCTGGAAAAGCAACAGTTAGAGAAACTGCTACTAACATAGATCATATTTTTACAAATATAATAAATAATCATTATCAAAGTTACATCATTAAACAAACAATCTCTGATCATTATTTAAGTGTTTTACAAGTAGAAATACCTAATTAAGAATTGCAAGAAAGAAAACATATACGCACAATAAAGAAAGTTTAAAATAATAAATAACGAATTACTAGAGACTAATATGCAAAGTTTGCTTGATTATTTAGAAAGTAATAACTTCATTGATCCTACAAAACAAAAAAATTTGTAATGCACCTAAGTAAATAAGGATTCTCGCACCCCGAGCTACCATTTCGGGAATCTGATTATTTGTATTATTGTTAATTTGTTATCATGCATCCATTTTTGAACAATTTTAAAGTTTTCCTGAATATTATTATTTGCAGTTTGTGGATCAGTATTTCAGCATAGAGTACTATATCATCTGCGTCTATGTATATGTAGATTTTTTATTAATAGAAAATGATCATTAATATAAGTAACAGGTCCTAGATTACATCCCTGTGGGACACCATATTTGATTTTTTTTTCCCTCTTACTTATTTTGTTGTTAGGTTAATATTTACATATATTTTTCTGTTACTTAGGTAATCCTTTATTGTTTGTAAAATATCACCACTAAATCCAATATTATTTAATTTTTTTATTAATAAATCATGATCTATTAAATGAAATGCTTTACTTAAATCTATTGTTATTATATATTATATAATTATTTATGGACATTATTATATTGTTATTTATATCATTAATTGTCCATTTTCAGCAATTAAAGCAGCAATGTAATATTTGTAAATATATACTGTATAGGCCTATAGGGGTTGGGTTGGGAAGTAGTAAAACAATGACTAGTAAAATAATTCAAAACAAGTTTCATTTGTATCTTACACAAAAAAATAAATCTTACAAATTACTTCGGCATTCTTATATAAAATGTATTTTCAAATCAATTAGTAGATAACAAAAAAAAAAAAAAAAAAACTCATGTGTTGCCAAGATATCTAAAAGTTTGTTTGAGGATCGTTCATTTCTTTAAGAATCCCAGAAGCTTGATGGGAGAGATCCTTGGGGCTCTGGGATTTTTCCTTGTTGAAGACTTTTAAGTAAAAAATTTTCTAGTCTTGCCAAAGGTCCTCCGGCGCCTTTTGGTGTAATATTACGAATCTTTGGAAAATAACTGTGGCACAATAAATGAAACAGCTTTTGAAATTGCCTTCCATAAATTTGTTGTAATGTGCTTCCAGCAACTTCCAGAAAATCGAACAGCAGTGTAGCAGTTATATCTGGCTGAGGTTCTAAATTTAAGATTCTTGACAGCCACTTCCAACCACAAGCCACACCGTGAGGATGTGGTTTATTGATGCCTTTAGGAACTGGAGACTGAATAATTGCAGCATATAAACGCATCATGCCAGACATGCGTTTTAAAAAGTTATCTTGTTTTTCAACAGTTCCATCCAAATAGAGATATCCAAGTGCTTTGTAATGATCATCGTGACTTTGTCCATTTTCTTTTGGAATATAAAACGGTACTGTATATGGACAACGTCGATGAAAGTAGGCTAGAAGAAGATCTCCAAAATCAGGAAATTCTATCCACAGTCCAATAATTACCGATGCAATTGAAAATGCAGCTTCGTACTTAGATGAAACTTGTTCTTCACCTTGTTTTACAAATATCTTCGCTAATAAGTCTTTGCAGAACTGTGTGGCTTGGCTGTGATCATTTGCTGAAACTTTTTTATTGCCGACTTCAACTATCTGGCAATTAAGAAGGCGATTTAAATGTTCTAATTTGTTTCTGACATGAGATCCCGACTGGGGTGAAATGGCATTCACTGGAATATTCACAGCTTTCTGCAGAGCGAACTTATACTGTTTGAGTTTAGCATCAGATAACAATTCCTGATATGATCTCTGAAATTTGTTTAAATGATTCTGCAAGATTTCATATTCTTTCAAAGCAGAACGACTGACACATTCAGTAAAATAAATTTCAGTTGGAGTTGCAATCTCACTATTTTGTATTTGTAAATTTGGTAACTGCTTAGTACTGCTTTGTTCAGCAACTGCTCTATCCTTTGGTTTACTTTCATCAGGAACAGGAGACTTTAATGTAATTGGTTCTGCTGTTGATACAGTTTGGTCATCAGCACCTTCTTCTTCTATTTCATTAGCCTTTTCTACACCCTTCTGAACAGCATTTAGATATTCTTTACAATTATGTACAAGATTCTGAGCAATCCTAACATTTTCATTGGTTAGATTTTTTCTTTTTGCACTTTGAACAAACTGATACAGTGTTAAACCGACCTCTTTCAATTTCCCTAATGCCTGCTTTGCAGAATCTGGAAGTCGATCCATATGAATACAGCTACGAAGTGCTTCTGTAATTTTCCCAAATAATTCATTCGTTTCACGTTGACATCCAAGTAAGACATCAAAGTTCTCTTGTTGTTCTATCAATGTGTTTTGAGTGGCTTCTGTCATCTGTTTTTGAATAACTTCCGCTTCTTTCATTTTTGATATTGTTAAGTTGTTAAGGATCTTATAACGCTCTTTAAGATCCTGTTGTAGCTGCTGCAGTTCTTGTTTTCTAATTTCAGTTTCTTGTTCCAAAAACTTTATTTGAAGTTCAACTGCTTGTTGTTGCTTTGCTTTCACCAACTCCAATTGCTGCTTGGCCTGTTTGACTAAAAGTTGGCTATTATTTTCAAACAAAATCCTTCTGTTTAAATAGGCCTTCTCAACGACATGTTGTCTCCTAGAATCATATTCTCTCAAGCTTAATTCCACCTTCATTTCTTGAATTGAAATATCTAAATCAGGTTTATTTAATGATGGCTCTTCGATGATATTGTTACTCTGGATGTCATCATTCGTATCGTTTAAAGTAGCATTGGGCTGCTGAGGAAAATCAGTAAATGAAAAATTCAGACTAGGCCTATTTCCCCGACGGGTCATGTCTTCAACAATCTTCTTCTCTGCAACTGTAATAGAATAGGACCAATGTACTTCCTTCATCACAATATCACCTTCAGACCAGTGTCTATCATATTTTAAACGTCCTTTTGGAGTCCGGCGTAAAGCTTCGCTTACAGAACTCATTTTTCAAACAATTTGTTTCAAAAACTGACGGGTATGCACTGCAGCTTCATATTTCAGAGGTGGTCTCTTTTGCACAATGGCCTTCTATAACTTATATTTTCTATATAAAAATGTATTGTTCGAAATTTTCCGCAGTAGGAATATTTTCTGGCATAACATTTCATTTGCAAGTTATTTAGAAAAAGTGATAAAACAATAGCTTTTGTGTAGACTTAAGATTTTAAACTTTTTGTAAAGAATGAATGAAAAACGGATTACTGCGACACCTAGCGACAAATGTGCAAACTGAAATCAATTTGATTTCGTTTGTATCCTTCGATATAGATAACATATAAAATTAGAAATAAGGTAATTTTTTATTTTAGATATTAAATTGATTTCGAGATTAGTGATTCGAACTATTAAATAATATTTATTACGAATTGGAATTATAAAGATATTGTGAAGTTGACATTTCAAATGAAAACCTATAGTTAGAAAATTATTATTTCCAGAATATTTTGTTATAATCTAGTGCAAATATACTCTTACGAATTCTAGTGAATACAAATACAACTTAATGTCGAATAAAATGTCTGAATTATTGATGATTTTTTGGCAACCAAGAAGTAAATGGCCTGATTTTCTGAAAACCTTAATTTTCTCTTAATTCCTTCTATATAATTTTTAATAAAAATAATATTTTCATCTCCAATGTCAGTAAAGATGCTAAGACGGTAATACTGTAGAGATCGTATCTGAGAGTTTAATTTAGATGGATTTGAGAAATAAGTCTACAGTTGTATTTTAAATCGAACCATAACTTATTTTATTCTTTCTTATATTGATTGTTGGATTGTTAACGTACCATTAGGTTAGGTTTAAATAGATTTCTTATCTTACAAGATGCTCAGTTGAAAAAGTAAAATAAATACATAAATCATTTAATCCTTAAGTACAGTTATTGTCATAGCAACTGTTGCAAAATGTTTCTTATTTATACTAAATGTAACTAGAATAGGAAACAACAACAAATACGCATGATTCATTTACTATGTCTTTAGATATTCTTAATTTTGCATTTTGAATAATATTTTAGAAATTTAAGTCCAGTCTATTTAGTAATAATTGTGAATTAAATCTATTGAATATTCAGTCTATTTTGAATAATCATCTAAATAATATCTCAAACAAATATAAAATGAAAATTTCGGAATTAAAAACAAAATCTATGGCATTGTGTGAAAAACAAATACAGAGTGAAAATTATAATTAATGGGAAAATAATAAGGTATGTTGCCCAAATAAGGCCCGGTTTCAAATAAGGTCCATCCTTCGTTTTATTAATAGAACGTTGACAATTTACCAAGATTAGTTATGTTTCAGACAGGTCCTGGCTTCTAGCGGCTACGCCAAAAATTAGATCCGTTGAACTGGATAATTTCACCATGTTTGTTTCACTTGAACAGTAAAAGTCGCCCGAAGCTTTTGTCGTTATATTTCAACTTAATTTTATAAATCGTCTGCATTTTTTGGCAACTTAATATACTTAAACATGTTTTATGTCATTTTAAAGTGTGTAATGAGTAGAATAAGATACTGTATTTGATATTTTCAGTTGACGTGCATTTAAATACTTTTTAGCAGTGCTCTTTTTGTAAAAAAAAAAAAAGTAGTGGAACGCTGATAATTTTTTTTTTTTTTTTTTTTTTGCAATTTTATATAATATTTATAATATTATGAATACGGTACACAAGCAGAACCGTCATAATAATTTTGTTGCCGTTTGCCGACCTGCTCTGCTCAACAGGGCGATTCTATTTGTACCAAACATCAATTTGAATAAAAATCCGTCGAAAAAAGGTGGTGGAACGCCGTTCCAATGCGTTCTATGACAAAAAGAGCACTGCTTTTTAGTAAAACAATGCATGAAAGCGTGGGTTAACAGGGGGCTCCAAATAAGGCCCTCCATTCTGTAACATAAAGTAATTATATATAACGAGAAAAAAATATAACAAAAATCATCAAAGCTAGTTTTAAATTCACTATTTATAAATTAATTACTAATTAAATATTAATTTGTAGCTTAATATTTAGTCAGAAATAAATGTTGGAAATAGGCTGTTTTCACTGCCAAGCTCTTGTCCCTGTGGGCGAGTTTGCCTGTAACTAGTAGTGGGCCTTATTTGGAACAGGATCTCCTAATAAGGCCCTTCAGTTATATTTTCAAAACTGTGTTATTACAGAAAGAATTTCAAATGCCACTAATTCTAAATTCACTTTTCATAACAGCACACATTAAACTATCTTTCAAGACAGTTTTCAGAATTTTCACTCTTGCAGTAGAAATGTAAAAAATCTTTAAACGTTAGGTGGGCCTTATTTGGGCAACCTACCTTCGAACAGGTATCAGAGTTTAAATGTTTGGGAAACATAATTTCATGTTACAACGATGAGGCAAACCTGACATCAAACGTACGGACATTTAACAGAATAAATGGAATAATTAGAAGAAGATTTGGAAAGCAAATGACGAAAAAAAACACTACTAAGATTACATAACATTACAGCCAAAGCAGCAATTAAATACGGGAGTGAAACCTGGATATTGAAACAAAGAAACAAACAAAGATTGGAAACTGCACAAATGAAATTTTTAAGACCTTTATTAGGATTTACACGTTTCGACAAAAAGAAAAATAATGATATCAAAATCAAAATACAGCTTGAAACTCCAAATATAATTCAAGAAATTCAAAATTATCAAAAAAAATTGGCTTAACCATGTAGAAAGAATGTCCAACGATAGGATTCCAAATTTAATTTTGAGATATAAACCGAAAGGAAAAAGAGACCGAGGACGTCCAAAGACAAGATGGAGAGATCAAAATCATCTTCAGAGTTTAGGAACAGACAATCATGTCTAAACCTAAAATGTTCAAGACAAGACAAGAATATTCAGTGATCCTTACCTAGTTTTTTAAAGTTATTAAATAGCTATAAACATTGTGACTGAATCGTATATTTAATTATCTTTTTATTTACACTTAATTTTAATTTTTTGTTAAATAATAGAACTGTTTGACGCAAAGAACTGTGACGCGTATCTAAGCAATCATGATGGTTTTTAACTGAAAAGTATCATAATAACAAAGGTTGTTGGATGTAAGATCACGAGTAATTGTTTGTTAATAATTCTAACAAGGGATATGTATATGGATTGTTGCGGGGAATGAAAAAAGAATCCAATAAAATAAAGGAAAGGATGTGTGCTTTGTAAGATTTATAATTGCAGGAAAGAGAATTATGTGTATAAATGAATGTTTATGAATGAATTATTATATCTCTAAGACTTACATTTTAAGAAGATATAAAGGTAATGTTCATTCAGTTATTGAGCTGTGAAATAATAGGACTATTTGACTCAAGGGATAAAGCAGGGAATCTGGCACAAGCCAATCAGATTGTTCGTAAGGATTTTTTGTTTTAGTGCCTGTTTGCAGTTGTTTCATCGCGGAGGGATACAGTAAGTGGTGTTGACATCACGTGGTTTTGTCGGCCATCATTTTTTCCTTCGTTTTCAAGAAGTGGAAAAATTAAATGGATCTCACAGCCAGTGGCGTAGCAAGGGGGGGGGGGGGTGACCCACGACGAGACGAATTCGTATTTAAAATTTATCCTTAGTGCTATTCACAATGTTTTTTTTTTTGGTTGTTGAAGGCCCTGGCCTAGGGGGCCCACCAGCCAGCCTAGGGGCCCCATTCACCTAACTATCCCGACCAGCCCCTTTACCACAACGTTTTTGTTTTTTTTTTTTATTGTTGAATTAGAGATCCCGTTTTTTTATTTTGGTTATGGAATAATGGAACTCCCGCCCCCAAAGGCGTTGCTACGCCACTGGTTGTACATCAGTACTTTGCTTTGTTTGAGCTTGAGTACAAATAGTTACTAGTACTATTTGTATACAACTTTATTACGAATTAAAATTTTTAAAAAATAATTTCTTTCTGATTCCATTAATTTTAATTGATTCAACTAAATTAAAAAATTATAATCTAATAAACTGAAACTTTTGTACGTATTACTGTATTTATATAATGCTTATTTATTGACAAATGCGTGTGAATCGGTTTTAAGGTCATGCCGCTTATAAGGTCACTTTCGCGAGGTCCCAAGGGGTGACCTTATATCGAGATCCGACTGTACATATTTTTTACTTGCCCCCATGACGTTTCTTCACTGAGCCACGCCACATCAGTGGTACCAATCAGAAGAACATCCAACAGGCTTTCAAACGTACATTCTAGAATTAGTGTTACCACATGTTTAGCAGACAAAAAATAGAAATCGTTCAGTTATTTCTCATTCAAATTGAATCTTTTTTATCTTCAGATTGAGCAGAAAACTCATTTGTCTGATATCAGATAGAGTATCTTACACATCTTTTTTCTCTGAATAATTAGTTTAATGAATACAATGGATAGTTTACTAATGTCCATGTAATGAATTTTGAATTTAAATAAAGAAAAATTGTAAATATGACTGTAAAAGAACTTAGAAGTAGAAATTAAAGTATTTACAAATTATTTTTTTTAAGCTTATCATAATTGACTGGTTTGTTTGTTTTTCAATGCTGTAATGATATAGCTAGCAGAAAAGTATATGTATATAAATAGTCTTGCTGTTATCTGTGAGCACTACATAGTTTAAAGAGGGCATTTGAGAAGTACATTTTTGATTCATACACAACCGAGAATTTATTTCTGCTAGTTGGAGAAAAAAAGGCAAGGGACAAACATTACTACATCTTTCCTTTATTTTGTTGCCCTTTAGATTATCAAATCTATGACTTTTATTTTATTTGTAATCACATTTGATAAAGTTTTAGAAATGAACTGTTTCTCATAGAAGAATATCCATTTGCAAGAACTAATGTAATCATAGATCAACTAATACCTTCCATATGTACTACAATTTGTAGAATTAAAAGTTCAATAAAAATTTTAATCAATCGTAAATATATTTATTTGTTGCACAATGGTTTTCAATGGTTCTTTTGACTGACAGAATCATTTCTTTCTTGACCAGTGTTGCTTAATTGCAAATTTACGAAAATATTTTTTTCGCCATAATCGCTTTCTCACAAACCTGATATTTGCAAATATCAGAACAGCTGTCTGATATTTCTAAAGAATAGCTTGACCATTGGCTGATTCACTCTTTCTTAAAAAGAAAGTACCGAAATGCTTTCTACACTAATAAGTATTGTTTATATTTTTTTCAATAACGAAACACTGAATTATTAAATAGAGTACATATATACTCTAGATGTATGATTTTCCAGAGAAATGAGAAGAACGATATGAATTAGTATCCAATGCTTTCGAATTGTTTCGCACATTTCATCTGGGAAACAATAGAAAACCTATTCGAGGATAAAAACAGGAAAGGTTAACAATAGTGATTGTCCTTCTAATACCCATTCATAAAAAACACTTCGTTTATTACCATATATATTCCATCAATAAACATTCATTTATTTACATGCGTAAAGCCTTAAGCCTTATCTTTCAATTTATGATTAGAAAGAAAAATAATAATAATAATATTTGGTACGCGATTGTGCATTCTAATTTAAACCTGAACGGATATGTTGGACTGTAGTGTAACAATTTAAGTTGTTTGAAATCCAGAATTCCTTTAGTTCATAAGTAGTTAATATTTGTTATCGAACTCTTCAATCTAAATTAGTGTACAAGGGGGTGTCCATTAATTACGTGAGCTCAAAATGGGGGGAAGGGGTCCGGCAAAATCTCATAAATCTCATTTAAAGGGAAGGGTGGGTCAATGAAAGTCTCACGTCAACGTTAATTCAGAGAATATACATATTATAGCAGATTATAAAATTTTGTAATATTGTCTAAGCCCGGGATTCCTGCAGAATCTCCAGGAACACATGTCGGCGCTGCATGCAACCCCACCAACACCTGTGGTGAGGGTTTGACAACGCGTGTGGTCACCCGTTGGGCTGAGGAGCTGCTGTGCGCCGTGGACGATAGGCTGGAGTGGTTGCACGAGGGGGATGTAGGTTAGATATGTCTAATGACTGTCTTCCTATACTACCAAAAGACATGGACGTCTGTCTTCCTATACTACCAAAAGACATGGACGTCATGTGTCCAATCATTGCAATAGAGGAAGCTCATGAAAGCCCATGGAGTAAGTGAAGAATTAGGGAAGGTGGTGTCGCAGCCTATTTTTTTACTTTTACTAAATTTAATTAAATTCGTTATAGTGCACCTTAAACGTAGTATCATTTTTCTCCTCTTCTTTCACAGAAAAAAATGTATTTCATAGAAGACATCAGTAACGCTTTAGGTATTTAGTAGTTTGAAGCAAAATACATGAACATATCAAATAAATTTAATTATTTAAAAATTATAGGGGAAATCTCACGTGATGGGGAGGGGGTGTCCCACCACATCTTACCAAATCTCACCAAGGGGGGGTGTCCAAATTTTTTAAAAAATACCTCATGTAATTAATGGACGCCCCCTAATGAAAAGAAAAAGGAAACGTGCAAGAAATTTGGTTCAATTTTTTATTCAAAATACTAATTGTTGTAATTACATTCTTTATAGATAATTCATTTGTAGTAAAAATGATTAACTGAAACTGCTTAAAATTCATTTACTGCATTCATTTGCTTTTCTTTTTGAATATACTTTTTTTTTTTACTTACAATAACTTCAGATCTATTGTACAAAAGCACTTTAAAAAGATACATGGCTGAGAATGAAAGGAAAAAGAAAATCCTCATTCTTCTTTCATTTGTCATTCTATAAGATTTGTTTATAAAATTTTAGTAACATCCTAAAATAACAAAATCCTTGTTATTTTATTTTTTATAAATGTGGAATGGTATAAAATTTTAGTTTTGAAATGGAATAGGTTCGGTTTTTTAATTCATTGAAAAAAATTCTAAGATTATGCATGCAAGAAAATTAGCTGTATAATTAACATTCATTAGTATAATTTTTCTTATATCAAAGAATGTTGTCGGAGATTTAGTAGCTTTTTATGTTCTATGTCTGTTCATCCAAATTTACTTATATTTATATTTCATTTATTTATTTGATAACTAAATACATTAACTTACTGTTTTCAACTAATTCAGTTGAAGAATTTTAAAAGGAAAAAAAATAGTTAATATCTATTTATAAATATTTATCTATTTGAACAGAAATTCAAATTCATTATATATTCAATGTGACGACAAAGAGCTTTCAAAGAGAACATAAATTCCTTATTATAAAAATAGCCTTTATTATTAATGAACTATTAAGCTTTATTAAATGTTATGGAGATTTGATCATATTAAACTGAAGCATAAGACACACAAGACTAATTTAAAAAGTTTAAAAATTACATTAATTATTCATTAAAATTAAAACAAATTAGTTTCGAGTTATCTAAGTGTAAGGCCGCGCAGTTGGCGATGTCGCTATGACACTGGCCTCTCACCTCTGAGTCCCGGGTTCGGTTCTCATGTGGGTTTCGTTGATGGTGGCGATCCGCGCTGGGCAGGTTTTCCCGGGGTTCTCCCGTTTCCCTTGCATTTCTCACACCATCCTTTCTCAGTCTTTCTCTCCGTCTGTCCTTCTTTCCGTGGGATAGTACAAAAGATCTTTCAGGTCGACCTGCTCGGCAGCCATCCCACCCACTTTCAATTAATCTAATCTGTAATCTACCTAAGTGTAACTCTTTTTCATTGTGAAAAGTTCATCCAAAGTAAGTCATTTATTAAGGTAAGAAACCAATCAAAAGTCACTAGCTAACACGTGCTGCATTCCCGAAGCCATCCAAGCCAATCATCTTCACAGGATGGCTTACCAATTAAAAGCGCGGAGAACTTTCGCCACCACTCGATGATCAGAGGAACTTTGAACATCGATTCACATTGACCTTTATAAAAGACTGTTGAAAAAGAGTTACACTTAGGCAACTCGAAACTAGTTTATGGGTATTTTAATGTAATTTTAAACTTTTTAAATTTGTCTTCAGTTTAATATTACAACATACGTTAAAATTGTGATGATCATTTGATAATATTATCTTGATTTTTTTTAACATTATATTCGTGGATAAATGATATTTTTGTATAATTGCAATTATTTTTTAAAGTAGAATATATGTTTAGGTAAAATAATTCTGAATGTTTAGTTTCCTCATGTAAGTCATGCATTTATTTGTTAATATTTACATGGCGCTAAGGAATAGAAACAAATTTAACAAACTAAAGTTTTTATTTTTAAAATTATTTTAAAATTTTATCTCATAATCATAAATGAAAATGATACTTAGATAAAAGACTATAGTTTAGTAAATGAACACTAACATTAATCGTTAAGTTGAAGTTTTTCAAGATTTATTCATGTAAAGTTCTATAAGATGCCAAATAAATGCGTGAAAGGTCTTTGTTGTGAGAGACAAATCCCAGTTATATTCATTTGGTGACTTGTAATTAAAAGAAAAAGAAAAATCAGAAAAACTGTTCCTATTAAAAAAAAAAAAGAATGACCATGCAACTTTCCACATTATGTAAACTTCACATTTTTAATTCTTTTCTTTTTTTTTAACCAAGGTTTACATATTTCACACCTAGGCTATTACATTATTTTTCATGAGTCTCATTTGGCCCTCATTTCTCTAAAAATTAGTTGGTTGATACGGAAGAAACAATAAGGAATTAAAGAAAATAATTAATTGGAAAAATTCTGTACTTAATAATTAATTAATTCTGTACTTCATTAATGGCTTACAAATACTTGTTAATAATTTAAACTTGATATGAATTTTAAAAGAAATCAATATTAACTGCAGATGTTTCACTTAAAAAACTTAAGCCAGGTGAATTAATATAGGAAAATTTTTAATGTTATTTGGATTAGCCAGTTTTGTCTTTTGTTTTTTTGGTTTATTTAATTTTAAAAGGAGGTATCATATTTCTTTTTTTAAGAATTATAAAGTTTTAAATTTACTTTTTTTTTCCAGTTAAAAATTAATTTCTTCGAATTTCATTTCAACTTCAAATGTCTGATTTTTTTTTTTCTAATTTTTATTGAAAAGAAAATTGTGATATTTGTTGCTTGATAATTCTTCTTAAGAATTAGAAGCACATTTGATTCAGATTGTAAATTTGTTATCTTGAGGCAAGTCAATCAATTTAGAAAGCATCACTATAATTATTGCCCCAGTTTTTTTCTTCCATTTGTTGCCCACGGTTCCATCAATCCACTTGGTGTCGCTTAGTAAACAATGCGGAACTCCCTGAAGTCATATCCGTCAATAATAGACCATTTGCGGAATTCACATCGTTCAATCCGGCTCCCTGGACTTCCTTGTAACCTCAGCCACATGGCCCTGAGAAAACCAAATATTATTAAACTTAGTATTAGGAAAAAAATACATCAATAGGCCTACAATATGATTTTTAACATTCAAATTTCAAAAATTCAATCTATTGTGATTTTTCCATGAATAATTTTTTGCATTTGCATTGGCTTTCATAAATTAAGAAAATAACCAATTGAAAGTTCAAGGCACTCAAAACAGATTTCTTTTGTAAAATTCTGCAAGAAAAATAAATATTTGCTAATCGTGGCAAATTACTTTAATTTTTTTCTTCCACATTTGTGTGTGGTCGGTTCGCACCGAAGTGCGAGCTTCGTTGCCGAAGCATCCGTGCTCCAGGGAGCGCTAGTGTTCCCAAGACGGCGAACCCCTAGCAGACTCCCTAGAATGACAAGGGAAAGATACTGGGGTGGTTTCCCGTGGCTTTCCCCAGGACGCCATTAAGGAATGACGTCAGACCGAAGAGAAAGTGAAGAAGAGGCTACAACACAGGAAAGGAAATTTTTGAAACATCCATGCTCGCTACCGGGATTTGAACCCGGGCGCTGGCACATTGATCTCACAACAGACCGACGCCTGAGACCGCTCGACCACACCAGCGCGGCCTTCCACATTTAGATATAATCAAAGACAAAATTGAAAATTCACATCATTCAATCTGGCTCCCTAGATCTCCTTGCCACCCTAACTGTTTGGCCCTGAGAAAATCAGAATATTGAAAATTAGCAAGTAAGAAAATTGGCTACATTTAAAAGAATTTCTAACGTCGGTTTTTGGGATTGTCAAGATTTCTTTAATTCCTATATAATTTATATTCCTCCTTAAATAGCTGACTACTTTAAATGTTTGGGGAGGGATCTGTCAAGGAAATTGAAACCAGTTCAAGTTAAGTAACAAGTTGAGCAACCCTGAGATATTGCTTGAGTTTCAAATTTTAATAATATGTAAGGTAGGGGGCCCATATATCGCCTACGTTCCTAATACCGCCCAGGGCGATGTAGGACGGGATAGTGATGCTATCACACGGGAACCGATGGAAACAATTTGCCATTCCTTCCATTAGCACGCTGTGTTCGTTTGGTGGTGTTAGTTCAACCCGTTTATTTTTTATTAATTCTTGAAGTTTTTTCGTTCTGGTAAGTTATGAACCTACTTTTTCCTTTAGTGCTGCAGCTTATGAATTATTCATACCATCGCAACCATCTAATATCGTGAAGTAGTGAAAGAAATAACCTATCTGCTGATAATGTCTGTAACTTGTTAGAGGTAGCCGGTTTGTCTGTAGCGTCCCCCAAATTGACAAGCTAGAGAGTGCCCAATATCGCCCACCTCGTTGTTCCATATATCGCCCACTGTGCGATATTTTATTTTGGTTTATTACAGATGTCTCAACGTAAGACATGGGACAGAGAAGTTGTCACAGCTGTAAAAAATAAAAAAAAAGGGTCTTCTGAAAGCTTCCAAAACATTTAATGTCCCAGTCTTGTGAGTGGGTCACCATTCACAATTGCTCTAATGAATTCTCTCAGCAAAAGGAAACTAAGTCCTAAGGGCCTGAACTTAGACGATCCAAAGAAAAAGAAGCTCGCAACACCCATAAAGAATTGCGAAAAGATTAAGAAAAAACAAAAAACTGCAAAGAAGTGGAAAAAAAACAAAGTATTTAATGGTGTGGGCGATATTTGGAACACTTTCACAAAATTCAAAATATGAGGTTTGCCTGAAAAAAAATTGAGGAAAAATACAAAATAATAGTAATATCTATAATTGGTTCAGGAACATGTAAGTGAAGGTTAATATGATATATTGTAATTGTTTGCAAGCAACTGAGACGATAAATGACAAGAATATGGGCAGGTTTTCTTAGATGGGCAATATTTGGGTCCCCTACCTTATATTATCATTTCATAAGAGAAATTTTTCTTAAGAAATGATAATATAAGGTAGGGGACCCAAATATTGCCCATCTAAGAAAACCTGCCTTATATTATCATTTCATAAGAGAAATTTTTCTTAAGATGTTATTCGATGTCCAGAACGTGATCTGTATGTACAATATATGAGTAACATTCAGCTAACGGGAATCACATGGAGGGAAATGTCAAAAATATATTTCACAATCATGATAGTTCCGTCAAAAGATTGTCAAGGAAATATAAAGGGAAGTCCTTAAGTAACTTTAAAAGATTGATGTAAATTCTTGAAAGAAATGCTTAAATAAATTATATTGTAAGTGAATGAGAGTTAAGTCTGGCTACAATAGAACAGGGAGCTTTTCCGAATGATGATGGTATGTAACTTCAAAGATGACACTTTTTTTATAAGCAGTAAAATTTTAAAAAATAAATAAATAAAGTAATATAAGTTAATTTTGTGATATTGACATATTCTTACATGTCATCCACTCTCTCTTTTTCTCCTTGGATTTTTCCTATCACTGTTCCTTTGCGGCTGTTTCTCACCCATCCTCGAAGATTAAGAGCATTTACCATATCTCGGCAATACTGAAAAGACATAAAATACTTCATTAAATGAATTTATTAAAGTTTAAACAAAAGTTGTTAAAAGAGGAAAAAAAATATGGATGAGATGAAGTTAATATACTTTTGAGCTTAAGTAAATTAACCATTTCAAATCTCTTTTGAATGTACATTAGTTTAAACCAGTGGTCGGCAACCTTTTGTTGTAAAAGGGCCAAATATGTTATGTGGGGATTACTGCGGGCCGCACTTGGGCCAAAACGGAAAATCCTAATTTACCAACCAAAAAGGAAAATCTTAATTTTACAACAAAAAAAAAATTCCAACACGCCTCGCGGGCCGCACCAAAACGCTTCATGGGCCGCATGCGGCCCGCGGGCCGCGGGTTGCCGACCGCTGGTTTAAACGATTAAAAGCTAAACATTTCATTCAGGATCGTGCTTACGCTTTAGATGCCAGCGTGAAGATGAGGGGCCCCAAAAGTTAAATTTGACAAAGTTTTTAAGAACTCAAGAATTTTACTTGAAATTACAGTAATAAATATCAAGATCAAAGAAAGATACTCGAACAGACATATTTGTATTTTGAATAGCATATAAATAAAAATCAAAACGTTACAAGCGTTCTGCTAGCAGGGATTGATTTACTGCCCTTTTTATTCTTAATTTGTATTTTGATGTTTAACTGATGTTTAACTGATGTTTAACTGATGTTCTGTTTATTTGTGCTTTGTTTATGTTTCTTTTGATTTCACTGAGCTATTGAGTACTGGGCGAATTCAACTGATGATCGCTAGGAAGCGTGAAATAGTTTATTTTGGATTCCCAGTACATTCCAAAAATAGCTCAGTGAATCTTTAATTGTGTGAGTTTTTATCTTTACTTTTTTCCTTAAAAATCAAAATTACTTTTATCCAAGTCACAATAATTATATTTTTTACAGTATATACATTTGTTTTCAGCGATCCATTTGGGAGTGTTTGTCCTGTATGTCCGTCCGTCCGTGACTGTTCCACTCCCGAACGGAAGGTCGGATCGGCAAACGGACTTCACTATCGAGTTCAGAGGCCAAACACTGTAGGAATGGGGTATTTATTTCCGCCTATCCGGAAAAACACGGACAGAGTCGACTTTTTTTTTTTTCGCAAGTTTGTGAATTTATTGCTCTACAACTACTGACCCGATCGACTTGAAATTTGGATATGCTTTAGTTTAGAGTGTATACTATATAATCTATATTTTTATTCGACCGTATCTATAACAGTTTGTTTCCTGAAACAGTCAACTGTGTCTGCATTTTTTCGGATAGGCAGAAATTAAAAAATATTCATTATATAGTAGACATTCTAAACAAATATCTAAATTTCAAGTCGATCGAGTCAATAGTTATACAGGAAAACATTCCGAAACTTTACCTTTTTTTTTTTCTTATGTGCAAATAATATCGGCATACTCTGATCTTTATATTTCTCTGGCTCTTCTCTCATTACATCCCACATACAGAGGGAGTGATAAGCGATACTTAACAATAATTAGAACGTAAAGTCCTCGTGGCCTAATGAATAAGACGTTTGACTTCGGATGAAAAGGTTGTAGATTCCATTCCTATCGCGGACGTTTCATTATAGAAATTATTTTTATTTTTTGAAATTGATTATGTCCGCGAAGTTCAATGTCCGAAGTTCAATGTCCGCATGGGTTTTATTTTATTAATGGGTCGCTCTTAATTTTATGCTTTAGCCCACAATTCTTTTACTTGTTTTAATTCTTATTCTGGTTGAGGGCCCGCAACTTAGTAGCACCTGGATGTAAGGTTTCAGTATATAAAGTCAAGTATCAGAAATAAATTCTATAATATAAATAATAAGATAAGTTTGCTGTTAATTTCCATTTTAAAACTTGAGGGAATAAATATAGTCCTTTTTTTTTTTTTAATGTCAGAATCAGTTTGCTTCTTGTCATAGTAAAATTTGGAATAAAGAGTATGGTCTCACCTAGCAACATAAACATAACCCTTACAAACAATATAAAATGCATATACGTAGAACTAGCTTAGACCAAGGAGTTCTCATTGAAAGCTTTGTATTGAATAAGCCTCAGTAACTTTTCTATCCCTAAAAGAAGCCTTTGTTCACATCTCTCCTATATAAGCAAGTATTAAATTAAAATATTAAATTAAACTCGAATTCTTCTCATAAGATTTAATAAAATTAAAGAAAGTTTTTTCATTCAAAGAGCTTTCATAGTCTTAAAAGATTGTTTAATTCTGTTTTTTTGAAACACTGTGTATGATTCCATAGTACACTTAAAAACTCTAAACTTCTTCATTTATACTATGCCTTCTCTAGATAGCATCCAGAAAGATTTTAACAGAAAATAAAATCAAAGGAATAAGTAAATCAAATCTGAGATTTTATTAAAAACGCCTGTCTGATTACTTAGTTTTTCATTCAGTAATGGCAACCATCTTCAGTAATGGCAACCACTCAATCTTGAGTGTAATACATCTCAAGTTTTGTAAATTAGAGATCGTCTGTATCAAAAAACGTTTATATCAGAGACAGATCAGCAAAAATTACTAAATGAACAAAAAAAAATATCTTATTCATCTCAGAGCTCATTGGATAATATGAAGAAAAATATCAGTACTTAACTAGACCCAGGTAGGATTTCAGTTAGGATTTATTTTTTAATCTATCCTCAACATCCAACCAAAAATAAAGAGCAAAGGAAATCCACAAACCTAACTTTCTTGGAAGAAGAGAGAGACTTAAGACAATTTCCATTGCTGCATTAATTGGACACATCAATGTAATTTAGAAAGAGGGGAAAATGGATTGATTCTTGTGTCGTAAAATAATATTGTTATTTTGTATGTTTTGGTTTTACATTTCAGTCTAAAGAAAATGTTTACTTTAAGTCTTAAGTTAATTTGGTTTTGGGCTTCTATTTTGATAATGAACAGATGTTATATTGGTTGTCCTGAATCGAACGCCAATCGCAAAGCAGTCCTGAGTTGTCAGATTCTTATTTTAAAAGAATGAAAGCCGAAAAAACTGGCAACACTCCAACATATGTTAACAGAGATTCTCAATGTCAGGTTGAACTGTGCCAAAAAGAAAATGCACCAAGGTCACCTCTCAGAAGAAAGTTTTATTAAATTTGAAGAGGAAATACACCACGAAGAAGCAAAATAAGAAAAAAAATATGATGGATTACTTGTTATTTCAGTGTTTGTTAAGGACTGTTTACTAAGAATACTGATATCTTTTGATTGGCTTTGCCAGTCTATCAGTCACTCAAAGTTTAACAATTTGTGAAAACTTGGAATAGAATTATATTTTTATTTTATTAAATTAAATGAAAACATATAATCACAAGCTAAATGCTATCAAAAATAACAGGATAGTAACAGAAATCTAAATAAAAAAAATAACATTTGAAAGAACTTAATAATTTAGAATTTAATTTTCTCAGTTGTTAGGTTTACTTTCTCAACTGACAATTATGGAAAGTTGTGAACTGTAATCCATAATGTTAAGTGAACAGCTTGGCGACGATGAGAAAACAATCGACTGATGTCATATTGTAATAAATTATGTTATTTAGATAGCTCATTTAAGCTGTGTGTTTTGTTCAAATTACCAGTATTGCATTTCAATGTTTGACAACGACTGTACAAGCGATAAAAGAAATAAAGGAGAGAAATTAAAAATCGCAAAGTATTTATTGCAAGAAGTAAAATTTTGATCGATGGTTGTTGAGATATAAGTATCACTTGAAGCAACAAATAAATTGTTAAAGCAAGAAAAAAAAAAAAAAGAAACTGAAGGTTTCAGAAGATATTTCTTAAATAAAGTTAATGATTTCAATAGAGTTATCAAATTCTAAAAAAAATGTTGAAAGGCAACATATCGGACCATAATTGAAAGATTGGGGAATAGATTTTAAAGTAAATTTCACATTTAGTCAGTCTAGGCTTCATTTTATGTTTTGAACATAAGGTATAAGAGCCATCCCGAATTGGTGCCTTTACTTCTTTTCACGTTATCACAGATCTAGGGAATAATGGACTCGTAAAACTCCCACCCATGATTAACGGAACCCACTTTTTTTTTTTCTTCTTTCTTTTATATAATAAAGTGTGATATCATTAATAAGGAAAAGAGAAATAATAGATACTTTGAATCACGACATTACAGAGATATCTTAAAAATACGGATTCTACCAAAAGATTTTTGTAGAAAATATTGCTTTAATTTTAGTTTCGCGTATTCAATATATTTCAAGAAAACCATTACATCAAATTGCATTAAGCGTTTTATATTAACCCTTTTTTTTACAGGAATCTTATCGAGTTGTCATACTGTTAAAATCACAGATATTTCTAAATCGTAATAAATGAGTTCATCATGTATTGGCTAACACTTTAGTTATAGACAAACATCCTGGAGAAAACATATAATAAATTGCTTGATTAACAATTTTTTGGCATTCCAGTATATTGTTGAAAAAAAAATATCTACAGGAAATCAAGAAATGCAATTTCATTCCTTAAGTGACTTACAAATTGGTTTACAGTTAACCAATTCTAAATGTCTGCAAACTAAGCCTTGCTTTGGGTCACGTTCATGAAATCACTGTTGTTGTTGTTGTTGTTTTTTGGTTGGTTGGAATAAGGTTTTTTTTGGCCAAACGCTTTGGAAACCAATGATATAAAAAGAAGCCTCGTACTTTTTATGTAACTTAACCTAAATAGACCCTCGCGGCTTTAATTTTGTTTTTTTTTTAAAGGGACCTTGTGCTTTTTTAATATTGAAAAGGACCTTCATATTATTCATCTACGACCTCGCGCAACTGCCTTTGCTTTTAATGTTTAGGTTTAAAGAGTTCATTCTCCAAATTATTTATTCAAGATTGTACAATCATGTTTAATCATTTAAATATCGATCCAGACCACTTGTTTACCTTGATCCTTGCTACGACAACTTTTTATCTGTATTTAACATTGTTACACCATGAAATTTAAAGAAACATCCCACGGGATATACAAAAGACGAATATTGGAAATGCAGGCGATCTACTTCTTCTTTTCATCGACTTTGGCCAACTATGGACCACGGGCTAGCCCTACCTGACAACATCAGGGTGAGGCTAGGAAATTCAAGAAGGGGGACGAGATTCACATCCCGTCCAGAATAACCCTGAGATAGTAAGTCCTATGGGAGAAAGGAACGAAACACAAAAGAAGAAAGAAACAGCCATGCCAATGCCGGAATTCGAATCCAGTTTGGCCACGACACATGGTGTGCAGAAAAACAGATGGTTAGATAGATCGGCATATAAGAGAAAGACAAGGAAAAATAGACAAAAAAAAAATAATAACCCGGACGACAAAATGATAAGTCAAAGTTAAACAGATAGACAGATTTGATAGACAGGAAGAAAACGAATAATATTCCTTGGTTAAAGAATTAGAACAATGCTTATTTTAAGATACAAGATGGAGGGGAGGGAGGGGAGAAAAAAAAAAAAACTCAGATAGCTTGACTATATATCGTTCACGTTTGCATCCCACTTCGGGAATCATTTATAAGTTATTTATATTATAAATATAAATGATGTTTTGTCTCTTTTCAGTTATTTTTTTTTTTAGTTTTATAAGTTGAGCAAACAATTTCAATATATACAGTAAAAAATATGAATTTATAGTTCTAAAATTCTACATACTGTATTATTCAAAATAAAAATTAAGAAGAGTTTAGCTTAAGATTTTTAATTTTAAATACAGTATATAGGAAATTTGCAAACTTTTATGCAATAAGTCCCTTTCCTCTTAAAAAGTTTTCATTACCTTTTACACTTTACATATTCGGCTTTTATACACGTAAAATTATGTGTATGTTTTGTCTAATGTTCTAAAAATGAACTGGCTGCATTTTTGTTATAATGAATCGAAGAAATCTATAAATTATCTGAATATTCTAGTATTTAAGATATTGAAACAATGAAGTAAGCTATTTGGGTATGGGCAAAAGGGAAGCCCGAGAGGGCCCTGACCTATTACGAATATTAAAGTGACTAGAAAATGCCTTAATTTCTCTCTTCTTTTTTTTTTGGTTGGATGACCTTTCTTTCCCTCTTGAAATTTGAGTACTGTTTTGGTTGTTGGAGTCGGTTCCCTAATTTGGCTCTCTCTCTCTCTCCGAAATAAATAAATTCCCACATATGTTCTGCGATTAAGAATTAAAATCTAGAAAGATTGATGAGGTTTCGTGTTAAGAGCGGTAGCAAATCACAGGCAAAGGGATTTCCTCGCTCATTTACTTCAATGAGGAGGAAGTTAGTTTAACCTTGGAGGAATGTACTGAAAGAAATGTCTAAAATAAATGCATTGCGAAATCGTTGCGATTTAAGTTTCAGCATTCAAGTAGATGAGAGATAAATTGTTCATTGAATAAACATGTGTTATTAATTTTAATATGTCATCTTAAAAGAATTCTTCGTTAATCGGAAAATAATTTGATAATCAATAAATCAACGCCAAACATTATTTTAACTTAGTCCGTAAAATATATTACGGTCTTTTCTAGTCAGAAACTCATTGTTAGATTAGTAATAAAAATATTCTCAAAAAAGGAAATGTCTTTCAACGGATTTCTTTATAATTCTTTCTCAGATTCATTGTCTGCCGAGTGTTATTCGTGCCTTCGGAATTATTTTAAGCAGTTAAAGCAGCTAACATTTGTCGGTGTAAACGACCTTATTTTGTTGGTCTGATCCCGTGGGATGGGCCAAAATAAACCAGTGCTTCCGTGTCTCTTTGGCCCGAGTCCAGCACTGTTTTAATCAGCAGTCAACAGCTTTCTGCTATTGTCTTTTCATAGTTAAAGGACATTTGATATTCAACAAATTACACGCGCTTCACTATTTTAACGAAAGTGCTGCATTACTCTTCTTCTATTTCTTCACATACATGCATATATAAACCATGCCTTCAGAAGTAATTAGTAATTTAAACATGTTTTATATTGGACATGATGAAAAATACAAAACCATATTTCAAATGGGTAAATCAAAGCGAAACAATCGATCGCGGATCCTGACCTTCAATGATTTTCAGTGTTAATATTTCAAATGTTGTACAGTAATCCGTCAATGTTGGTGAGCAGGTTCTGCCCTTATGCAAGTCGTGAAGTGTCTTCCGTTTTGAAATATCTAACCTAAAAAGATCACTGAACGTTCACAATTCTGCCACTATTTATTGCAGTTTTTACCACCTGATCAAGTGTCTTCACCAAAAATTGCTTAAGTTGCTTAAGTACCTAGGGACGGCTGTAAATAGAATGCTCACTGTCAGTGTACCTTAACAGCCTCATCATTCATCAAATGTTTAAAAACATCAGTCACGTTTTTAAAAATATCTGACAGATTTGAAATCTGCTGCTTGTTACCATAAGATCCTCCACAAAAGAACATTATCTCCTAGGAGAGAACCTCTATACATTGGAGATATGACTGGGTGTTGGGTGAAGCTAGAATCGTATGGAGAAGACATATCCAGGAAAAGATTTCCGACCATTGTGCTGTTATAGTCCAGGTTGGTCCCTTCGGGGCCATTGGAAATACAGACCACAACAGGTCGGGTTGAGGTTGGGATGTGTGATCAGTCCGACGCCCTCCCGCCTTTAACGCTGGGAAAGAAGCCGGTTCCCAATTGGTTGATAAGGATTGTAATCCCTCCCCATTGCCTCCGAAAATGGAAGAAATGTAGAATTTTAAACATTTTATTTTTTGTGTTGGAAAGTCATCGTTTTAATTGTAAACTCCCAACTTACAGCAATTTCGTAATGCTTTCAAATTAGGCCTTTAAAGTTAGGCCAGAATTCTGGAATATTTCTGTCACCATGTAGATTATTAAAACAAGACGTTCTGAAAGCAAGATCCTAAATGGAACTAAAAAGTGTATCTAATAATGCGTCACTAAAGATATATTGGTTTATTTTTTGCTTTACCGAAGTTACATCTCTTATTTTTTTAGCAATCCCATAAACAGGCCATGCAGGCCCACGGGAGCGCGGGAGGTAATGCGGTCTCTAGTCGAGACCAACGGGACTAGATTGAGGTCGGGAGGTCAGCCCGACGCCCGCCCGCCTTAACTCCCGGGAAAGAAACCCGGTATCCATTCTACAGACATCTCTTATTATTTCAGAAATTTTAATAATGCCTAGTTAATTGTAAGTTTTTAATTTCATTAAAAATTACATAGAATGAGGAAAAATAATTCTGAATTTAATACATAGTGGTACCTCGGGTTACGAACTTAATTCGTTCCAGAATTCGGTTCGTAACCTGAAACGCTCGTAACCCGAAACATTGAAATCAATGAAATAGAGACGATCCGTTTCAAGATGAAACAATCGTTCCTTTTTTATTAACATCCAGTCGTTTATCTGACAAAAACTCAAAGAATACGTGTACTTCACGTATTAAATAAAGAGAAAGAAAACAACCAAATAAATTAAATGTAAAATAATTACATTTAATAAATACATTATACAAATAAATACATTACAATGTCTTGTTTAGATCGGAGAAAGAATCATGTGGGCGTGGAGAGATACTTTCAGATGCTGGGTGAGACGCCTTTGGTGTGATTTGGCCCCGTAACTTGTAACTTTGTACTGTATGCGATCGTTTGTCTCCAACGTTAAAGCTTGCTCTCTCTCTCAACTTCGTTCGTAATCTGAGGCACTGTTAGTTACCGGAGACAAAAAAAAAAGTTGTTGTAAGTAACCCGAAATGTTCGTGACCTAAGTCGTTCGTAACCCAAGGTTTCACTGTATATTAGCCAGCTACCGTCACTTCGCTCAGGGAGCATTGCGTACACTATGTAATGTAAAAAAAACCTTATTTATTTAGCAATTATCAGTTAATCGTGAATTAATCGTATTCCGCGCCTGCAAAGAATCTCCTTAAACGCACTCGATTTAAAACTGTGATGCCCTTCGTGGCCTTCTCCACACCCCCTATCACTTGAAACCTTCCGCAGTAGATAGTAAAATACGTGATCATTAAAAATTAATGTTATATTCTAAATTAAAGTTTAAATTGTAAACAATATCCAACATAATTACCCGTTTTGTATATTTATATACGGTGGTATACATCACTTGATAGAATTATCGTGAGTTAATCGTGTTTCGCGCCAGCAAAGAATGTCCTTAAACGTACTCGTTTTAAAACTGCGCTGGCGCCATCTATCGACAGTTTTGGGGAGCTTTCATTTATCCACGCGAAACTTGATGATGATGAAAGCAGGCTATATCCTTTTCCGTGTCATAGACTACCTGCATGTAAAATTTCATTCCGATTCGTTGCGCCGTTGAGGCGTGATTGAACGACATACAAACGTACAGATTTTTTACTTTTTCATTATTCAATGTATGGTTACTGTTTGTTTTGTTTTTTATTATTTTTGTTGGCACAGTATGATGCGATAAAACGTATTTCAAAATATTCATAAATTAAAACACCGATATACAAAATAGGGAAAGAGTGATTTAATAAACGGTGTTGAAAACAAACAAACCATTGATGGGTCAGGAAATGAATAGTTTTCGCGAAAAACGTAGTTTTCTTTATTAATGTATGGTTGGTCATTTCCCGACACAATTAATTGTTTTTGTTTTGTTTATCAACACTTTATTAAATCATTCTTTCCCTATTTTTGTATATCCGTATTTTAATTTATGAATTTTTTGAAATACGTTTTATCGCATCATACATTGACTAACGAACAACCATACATTGAATAACGAAAACTACGTTTTTCGCGAAAACTATTTATTTCCGGACCCATGTTTATTTGAATGTTTTTGTTTGTCTTACTGAGTAGAACATAGCTTTAAAGTTTGTACACGGAATTTTGAATCACCTTGTATAGAGAGGTTTCCAGACCTAAATCCAGATTTAACAACGCTCCTGCTAGAAATATGTCTGGTTTTAAGAATATAGATTCATTTTGAAATTACTAGTAGTAGTAGTGTACTATATCGTAGTCATCTACACAGTAAAAGGTTCTTGAGCTAGATAAATGTATATATCCCTACTAAACATAAATAGATTAGCAATGCAATTTGTAAATGCCTGAATATTCCTTGTTTGGACGTAACCTAATAGGGTGTAAATCGGTCCAATAATTTTTAACCTTGAGATCTAATTCAAGGATCGTAGTGTTGTTGAAAATTGAGTAGCTACTGGCACAGAGATGTCGACAGCAATTAACGGACCCAAGGTATGTTTCTACTCAGGTCAATGAAGCCATTCATGAGGACAGACAAGGTCAGCTATTCAGGAAGATGAAATGAATTATCCGAGGCCGATGTGTCAAAGCATTGTAAGTTCTGTGAGCAATTCAAAGGTAAACGTAAAGCTAACAGAAAAGCACAGATCCAAATTCCTAGCACGATAGTAAACCGAACTATGTAACTACAAAAAACCTCTCACTTATAAAGCTCACTTATACTAAATTAAATATTTGCAAGCCATACTTCAGTGTTATATAAATAATTGAAATTGACTTGCATATAAGTAGCATAGAATTTTTATAATGCCACCATTTTGCATTTGCTGAGTGCAAATACCATTTCCAAATCTCCCTTTTTTACTTTTCTAGTTATTTTATTATTATTTTTTTTGGATAAATATAGAGAAGGAGTTAGAGTACACTTAGCTTGATTAACAAAACCAATTTTATTAATTTAGTCGTTCTCATATATAAATAGTGGAGCCCTATTCAAGTTCGCAGCACTAATAATTATATGAATAAAGTGTTCACACTACAATCTCTTCTACTAATAAGATATTAAATGTTCTCTTCTTAACAATTTCACAACCATGTCTGATACTTTGGCAGACATTTTTTTTCCCCAGATAAATATTTATTCGTAATCGAAACGAATTTTGCAATATTACCGGGATGTTTCATACTTTCCTAATGTTTTGCTGTCATTTTCGACCATTTATCTTTAAATGGAAAGATGTTTTAAAATCTCACAGTGAAAAAAAAAATCTGATGAAATCAATTCTGGCTTAATGCCAACTGGTTCACCCTAACTATCCACCTGCAATGAAACTGCAGAGTTTATGGATGACATGAAAAGTGAGAAATGGCTCCCGTCTACAAACGAGATAGAAGTAACGATAGTTTGCTTTCCAAGAAATTCATACAACGGGACTTGTTAAATGGCAACAAATTAGATCTAGTGTAAAGTAACTAGTTATCCTGCACAATGGACCAAACTCCCTGATTTGCAACAGTCCGTAACCAATAGAGTTCCGAAGACTTCACTGAAATTCGCGTTTTCCATCAAATTCAGGATTTTTTTTTCTTTTTCTTTTTCATATTTTAATTCTGCTGTGTGTGTGCGTCAAAAATATAGAAGCATATAATTTAAAGCGAGGTTAGCATATTTATGCTTTATTACAAACACCAGTGTGAAGGTATCTCAAAAACTCAAACCCCTACTAAACAGGGGTTGAAAACAAAACATTATGAATTGTTGATGAAATTCTCAGAATATGAGCATTCCAATTATAGGTACTCCTCACTTTACGACCGAATTCCATTCCGACGACTACGCCGTTAAGCGAATTGGTCGATAAGCGAGAAGCTTGCTCCGGGAATATAGGATCGTTGTAAAATTATAAAATTATAAAAATTATGCAACAAACTTCAAATTTATTCATATAAAGACATGCATATGTACTTATTATCATTGTTTATTTGGTTATCTGGAGCTGTAGAGGGTCCAGGCAAGGGAGATGACGACGATGAAATAGAAGTTGTACTTTCAAGGGCGGAGGTCGTTAAGCAGATGATAGGTCGTAAAGTGAGGAAAATATTAACAGAGGTTTATTTTTAACAGAAATTAAAAAGACTTACCTTTGTGAAGAACACACCTAAAAAAAAGAGAGAAAAGAAAATACTAAATAAATATCCATTTTTATATTTAGTTAAAATTTCATATACATAATCTCAATAACAACAAAATCCTACGGACTTACATACGAGTAATTACAGGTGTGCTCTGATTTACGACTAGGTTACGTTCCGACCAAATAGTCATAGGTCGATCATTATATATGAAGGGTCAAATATATAAACATGTAATACAATACTGTCAGACATAGGCAATTAAACATTTATACATATCTAACATGCTAAAGCAATTCAAATAATTGCTCTACAGTAATAATAATAATAATAATAATGAGACAGAGCATTTGTAATACACTACAATATCCGCACTGCTTCCTTGGTGGTGAAGGTAGCTGTTGCTTCTATAGATACTGTAGAGCTACTGTAGAGCTGATATATATTTGATGATACAGTACCGTATGTTATAGTACTGTACTGTTATAGTCAAAATTCACAAAACTATCGGTATTTTTAAACTATCTTGGTTATTCGTTTACACTTTTTTCATGTTCATTATGCAAAACTTAATTTAAATTTAAATTAAAAACACATTTTTTTTCTTTTTTAATTTTTAAGCTTTTTTATTTATGGGACTTCGGTAGTTAGTACGAACGGTCGTAAGTCGAGGCACACTTGTACTGAGTTTTGTCCATATTTGCCTGTATCTCAAGAATTAAATTTCGCAAAGAACTAAGATTTTGTTTTCTTTGAAATACGAAAAGCAAAATTTACGTTAAAGATCAAAAGGGAAAAGAAATCATTCCTCTTTCTGTCCATGAAATCGAATAAAAGCCCGTCTTTGCATGTAAATCAGAATATTATAAATAAAAAAAACACTTATTTTATTTAGGTTTTTTGAAACAAAATGAATGCCATTAGAATATAAAATTCACGTATACCAAACACACATTTACCAAAAAAAAAGAGAAAGAAAGAAACAGATTACAATTATACTGAAAGGAAGCTTAATTTGAACATCTCTATTTGTCTTCCTGAAAATTAAAATACTAGAATTATTTGAGCAGATTTTACACGGGTATTGCTAGTCAACAATAAAAATATCTTAGCTTGTTTTGAACCATAAAAAATGACCTACTTGTAGCTTCCTTCTCTTTGTCTCAGGATAGAATGTTCATCCTATTATTAGAAAATTCGTAGTGGCTTCTGAGAGGAAACTATTTTACCCCCTCCAACACTTTACAATCACCAATAGAGAATAATTCAGTTCTAAGATGACCATGTTTTCCATCAATAGTATTGAGAAACATTACAATAACAATAAAGATAAAAAATAATTAAATTATTTTATAATTGTTATTAAAAACAAGTTATTAATTATTTACAGAAATTATTAAGATTAATTAATTAGAAACGTAGTGAATAAAATTATTTTACGAATTCTTTATTGATGAATTTTAACATTAAGATGAAAAGATTGGAACTAGATTTAGCCTAGGGAACAGTATGAAGAATTTGGTTTGTCTTGATGTATTCAGAACAACATTTAACCTATGAAAATAAAAATAAAAATAAAAATCTTATTCCAAACTTAAAATTTTCACAAATATATACATATGCTTCTCAACACCTTCAAAATAACAAAATATTTTATCACGAGTATAATTTGATTTTATCAAGACCTAAAAAAAAAATAATCAAATTGAATTCAGGTATATTATATGCGTATAATACCATCCTTTTTAAAAACATTTTAATTCTAGCTAAAATTTATTCAACACGATTTTAAAAGTGTTATATTTTCAACGACTTTCCAACGACATTATTGTATCATTGTAGAAATTCAAAAAACATTTTTTTTTTTTTGTTAAATAATAAATTATAAATTTAGTCAAAGTCTGAATCTGTGCTTATAAAAGTATAGTTCAGATAAGAAAGCTTCAACATACGCGTAACAGCTCGTTAAGCCTTTCTTATTTTTTGAAACAAAGCTGAAAGTATATTTTAAAAGTTAAATGTGTCTTCATTTTAAATTTCACTTATCCTCACCCCTCTAGCCTTTTTCGTTTTTCTTGTTGACGCTACTTTTTTTTTTCCCCTGTCCTTCGTATTTTATTCTAATTACAGAAACGTTCTATTTGTTGTCTCTCCCCCTTTTTTTTTTCTTTTTTCTTCCACTTCTCACTTCCTGACACCCTTGATAAATGTTGGGCTAAAATGACCAAATTCTAGTCATATAATACTCTGTTTGTTCCGAAAAGAAAAAGTAATTTTTAGTAATTTTATTGAAGCTTAATTTTTTAAAATTTGAAAATATAGATTTTCAGTTGTAAATTTTATTAGTATTTATCAAAGACTCCTTTTTTTACCTCAATTCCAGCTTCTCTGGTGAAACTCAGACCAAGTCACTTTGTACATTTGTAATAATATTTTTCTTTGGTTGTCTAAAGCTTTTATTTCTTAAGCATACTAAATAATATTTTTAAAATAAATTATTGTATCGACAAAAATAAATAAATAAATAAAAATAGAATGAAATTCAAAAGCTTAAAAACATTGAAAATAGAAATAAGTTTACAAACATAAATAAAAATTAAATTTTTATGTTAGTATGTTTAAATAAAAGTTTACATACTAAAAACTAAAAAAAAAAAAAAGTTATATAACTGGCAGTTTTGGTTATTTTCATAACCCTTGCACATCAACTGAAAATTGTATAAAGGAAAATATTTAATTTTTTATTGGCTGGAATTTAAACGTTAGGCCTACTAGTTGGAATTAAGACATGGCCGCCTGGAATTGGAGAAATCTCCTCAGTACAATAATTTTTATATGTAGTTTCTGTTTTAAATTTCGGGAAAATTTTAAAGGGATAGTTTCTGTTACCATTTAAAAGTTTTGTTTCAAATGTCATCACAACGCCATCTGAACGTAAAGAAGAATCATCAGAAAGGTGGAAGTGAGTCGACAGCGATTTAGAGTGTTGTATCGATCTATCTTATGAAGCTTTCACACGAAACTGAAACTATTGATGAGATAAGTTATGTAAACATAAGATCTTTACTGATTTTAATCCCTGTTGCACTTACATGTAAGGATCATTGAACGTTAATGTTGAAACTCCGTCATTACAACTCCATAAATATAAATCTGAAGTCGTGATACTAGCGAGGTGCTATCAAAGAATGAAAATTAATTAAACTGAAAATCTAATACTTATATGCTTCCAGTTCATTTCGTAAGCAGTGATTAGGAGCTTGGGGGGGGGGGGGGGGAGTAAACCATTATTAACATGTAGTCATAACATGTGGGTATCGTACGTTGGCACATCAACCTGTTCTTATTTTTATTTTTATTTTCGTGATTGGAAAAAAACTGAATAAAATATTTAAAGGCTTTAGTTTCGTAGCTTTTTTTTTTTAACTATTTACATTATTCTTATATCTGGGGGCCTGGATAATACTAGAGAGCTCAAATTTTCAGAATAAGATGCAGTTAGCAGACTAATGAAATACGCTACGTTTCATTTACCTAACTTTTATACTTTGGATTTTATTAATATCTGAAATACGTCGATTTCGTCCATGATTCACTGACTGACTGACTGACTCATGATCATCAAAACCTCTAGGGTACTTCCTGAAGTCCTAGAAAGCTGACATTTGGTATGCAGGCTAGGTTTAGCACACAAACAACAACAAAATTAAGAAATATGTAACTTTCACCCTCCAACCCCTCATAAAGGGGGTTCCGGTTCTTTATTATATAACAATTTCTGATAGGTATATCCCATCCAAAACATTTCATGTAAAATAAGTTGCCAAGACTCACATGCTCATAACGCTTTCACTGTTAAAAAGATATGAGATCTCATGTAGAGCCAAGCCCCTAACTCTAAAAGGCCAAACTCTACAAGCCCCAACTCTAAAAACCCTCTATCTTGGTCAAAAAGTATGGCTTGGCCGTTTCATGGAACTATTTCATCCCACCCAAAATTTCATGTAAAATATGTTGCCAATATGCTCATAACGCTTTCACTGTTAAAAAGTTATCAGATCTCATGTAGAGCCAAGCCCCTCACTCTACAAGGGCTAACTCTAAAAACCCTATTGGAACTATGTCATCCCACGCAAAACATTTCATGTAAAATATGTTGCCAATATGCTCATAACGCTTTCACTGCTAAAAAGTTATCAGATCTCAGGTAGAGCCAAGCCCCTCACTCAACAAGGCCTAACTCTAAAAACCCTACCATCTTGGTCAAAAAGTATGCCTTAGCATACTCCATATCCTTTACAGAACTCCATGGGATTGTCTGTGTGACAGCCATGAAACGGCCAAGCCATACTTTTTGACCAAGATAGAGGGTTTTTAGAGTTGGGGCTTGTAGAGTTAGGCTTTTTAGAGTGAGGGGCTTGGCTCTACATGAGATCTCATATCTTTTTAACAGTGAAAGCGTTATGAGCATGTGAGTCTTGGCAACTTATTTTACATGAAATGTTTTGGGTGGGATCCTATATTTCACAAGACATTACTTAATATTGATATGTAATATATCTAATTCGTGCCATATATGAAGTATTAATAATGAGTGATCTAAATTCTCTGTTTTAATAATGATCAGAGTCCTATCACACAAATGAGTAAAAAATACTAGAAGATTCATCTCCATAAAATGCAATTAATACAAATACAATATTTTCTCTCCTATAAAAATTGTTTTCTTTCGCAATGGTCACCTTTGATTTTCTTCTTTATTCTATTTATATTAGGTAAAATTGTGAATATAAATTGCCCACATAAAGTTTCTTTGCTTTGTCTCCCTTTACAAATTCATCTAGACACAAAATGGTTCTAGACATAAAATGGAACACAAAGAACAACTGTCTCATTGAAATTTCTAATTAACATACGCAATTGAATAAGTATCCGATTCTTAGATTATTATTTATATTTTGGATGAAAATCTGTAGAGCATCGTTTGGTTTTTGCGAAGTTTACAATATTTGCTGGAAGAACTTCTGATAAGTCTTTGGAATGATGGCGTCATTTGTGAGTTGTCCGTTATTTTGCGACGTCATTTAAGTTATCGTTATTTAATGATGCATATTATCCTTGTAGATGCTATGGACGATAGTTAATTGTTGGATGGTAATATTATAGTTATCTTGATTTTTTGGAATATTCCCTCCCTCCAATAAAATAAATATATATGGAAAAAATAATACGGTAGATATCGATTGCCGTCACTAACAATAAATGCTGTTATTAAGTGACGTTTCTATAATATCTTCAGGTAAATTTATTTCGATTTTTTTTTTTAAATATAGAAGAGAAAGTGTGGCGTGTTTCTGCTAAAAAGGCTACATGGAAATCGGCAAGAAAAGCGGTTACAGACAAAAGGGAATAACAGAATTTAAATTTAATTTCGGAAATATCTCGTACTTTTGTTAAAACAAGGTAATTAATGCTTTTAGACAGTGTCAAAAGCAAAGCGGCCCCATAATATGCACAATTGTATAAACAAAATAATTAAAAGCAAGAGCATAATAAATGCAAGACCTTTCCGTTGTGTTTTACAGGCAAGCTGTAATCTAGGGGTCGCTAATACAATGCTTAGTGCATCATTTGGATATGTTAAAGAATTTAAGAAACAATACGTTTGTAAATATTAACAATGAGGTCCTGTTGGCAATTGTTAGTATTGTTATGTATGAAGCATCAGTATTATTTATGTGTTATCATTATTACTAACACTGCTATGGAAAACGTTAATTTTGGGGGTCAGGGAGGGTCCTACAGGTCTGATTTTTTTTTTTTACGTTGTCACCTACTTTTGGATGCTGAACACAATGGTGAAGGTTTCATTCTAATAACTCTAACCGTTTGGCCGCTACAGAGTGTGACATACAGACAACACGAAAGCAATAGCGGTTCATAACATGGGACCGCTAATAAAAACGCATCATACAGAAAATGTAACGTCACACTTACTGAGAATGTGTTTAACGCCGATTACCAATAGACTTGATATTTGAGCCTCTCATTAGCCAGACTGATCAACTTCACTTTTTGTAAGTAATAAAATTAATTAGTACAATTTTAGTACCTCAGCACATGATTAATAATATATTAATTATATTAATAATTTACATCAAAATATCACTTCTGCTCAAAGAGAACAAGCCATGCAAGTATTGAACAACTTGAGTTTTAAAATGGTAAGTGCTTATCATGGGTTGTAGTACGCGAATTCAGAAATTTACAAAAAATGGAGTTGAGCAGTTAGGCTTATGAGAGACTCAACTAGGTTTTTTTTCCCTCATACTAACATTTCTGGATACCTTTATATAGAGATCTTCGTTGAGAAATAAATTACAAAGTTAATGAACCAGAGTCCTCGTTAAACGACAGCGATGCCGACTGTCAACTGTGTTTCATGGTTTATTTATTAGTGTTTATTTTAATCTCATAATGTGATCTGATAAACATCATGCTTTCACAGAAGAAAGAAGTAATGAGTTATTAGTTTTGGTCTTTGCAAAGGGAATTAGGCTCAAATCTACTTTTCAGCTTTTTATAAAAATATATTTTTTTCTCAGTAGCTGCAAGAATATTTTTTTTTTTTTTTTTTTTTTTTAGCGACCCATTTTGGGAGCTATTGTGATAGCGACCAAAATCGGTAGCTATTGCGTTTGTCCTGTGCGTCCGTCCGCGTCCGTCCACCCCTAACGGAAGGTCGGATCGACAAACGGATTTCAACATCGTGTTGAGAGGCCAAACACTGTAGGAATGGGGTATTTACAGGGGCCAATGCCCCCCATATTCGAGATATTTCACATTGTTATCATTTTACACCCCCCCCCCCAAAAAAAAAATACTCATCAACGAAAGGTCGGATCGACAAACGGACTTCACCATCGTGTTCAGAGGACCAAACATCGTAGGAATAGGTATTTTCAGGGGCCAGCGCCCCACATGTTCGAGATATTTGGCATTGTTTTCATTGGATTTCCTCTAATAGCTGAAATGTTACAAATACAACCATTTCATTTCAATTGTCAACTACAGCTTGATGGTTAAGGTTTCGGACTCATATACTGAAATGTTCGAATCCGTATATATACTTTTTTTTTTTCTTTCTTATTTTCCTAACTTTTTTTTTATTTTTCCTTATGTTATTGTTCTTTCTTTTTTATTATTATTATTATTTTTTTTTTTTATTATGGGTCGCTCTTAAATTTGTGCTTTAGCACAAAATGATATTCCCTTGTTTTAAATAATTTTGTAATTTAACTTCTTTGCTGAAGTAATTATGATATTTAATGGAATAGAGACGTCTGAGAGCCAATTATAGTTCGACTTTGTCGTTATTGGACATCCCCTATTTCTTTGAGTCCCTTTCAATTTATTACAATTCAATTTATTACAATATTACAATTTATTACAATTTTATAAATAAGATAGATTATAAAAGGATTAGATATCTCTGAAACAAGAAACGAAGTAAAATGAATGATACTATTTACTAAAGCCATGAAGATTGATAGATAAAGAGATGGCGTTGAAAAGGAAATGATGGGATGGATATCATTCCTGTTGGCCGACATTGTAAGACTTGTCTAAAAACTCTGTTCACAATCAAATTTTGAAAAAACACTTAAGAAATATTTCAGAATTCCTTTATTAGCTAAAGGAATGTTGGAATGTGCCTGTAGGCAAATAAAATATGATTTATTCTGCAGAACAGTATCATTTAAAGAGTTTTAGCCTATGTGGCAAATGTTTACCACAGACAACAGCATCTTAATTACCCAAAGCAGTCCAAAGCAGTCTTGTCAATGATCATTTCAGTCTTGATGAATCTAGACTTAGCAAACACGCAATCGCCCTCCAAATTTCTTTGATAGGGACAATTGTGGTTGAGATAATGTCAAATTCTGCAAAGCACATGAGTGAACATCGTTGAATTCTCTCTAAAATGTTTTGAGGCACAGGAATCGTTTTGAGACTGTGTTACCAAGAATGATATATTAATGGTAAATTAACGAAGCAACAGAGAAGTATCTCAAAATAGTGAAAGCTACCCCTATGACGCTTCACTACAAGAACAATTTGATTCTTCGAACTCTTTAATAGTTGTCAGACAACAACGTAATTATTATTATTATTATTGTTATTATTTTTGTACAATTTTTCTCAAGTTTTTTTAAATTTACGAACAAAGCGTGAAATCCCAAACATTACACTTTCACTGATCATCGGAAGCGCAGTGGTGCCTCAAGAGAAAGCTGAGCTTCCGATGATCATTCCTATTAGCCTCAGTACGGAGACCTTGTTGTTTTACTGGTGACTGCTCCTGGCTGATGATCGCCAAAGAGCGTGAAATAGCTGTTCCAGGATTTCGCTGAGTAAACAATTTGGTCTCACCCATTGTTTTTTTATTACACTATCCCTATTGCATAAAAATTTTCTTATAATGTTACAGCAATCTAATAAAATCACCCTTTGAATTATTATTATTATTATTATTATTATTATTATTATTATATTGAATTTCTCTTTTATTTTAAATGCTTTCTTCAAGTAAATAATTTTTTAAAAAATCCTAAAAACAATGTCGTAGAAGTTTGTTTAAATCATTTTGTCCAAAAAACTAAAAAAAAAAAAGTTATGAAATCAGAACACAGGTCAAATTTTTAATATTATCAAAAATTGATTAAAGTCTTTAATTTTGTCTGGATAAACAATGGCATGAACAAAGAAAAAAAATATTTCCCATCAATATAATGAGGATAAAAATATTGCCTACTATATATAAGCACGAATCGAGTAAAAATATAAAAATAAATATTAAAACTCACGACGTTTCAGACCCTCCACTAAATAGGGTCCATTTTCAAGTGTTCTAAAAATATATCCTCCAGTACTGAATTCGTTTGTAAAATGAAATTTGGAAATATTAACGGAAGTGAACGGAAGTGAACAATAGGGGAAAACGTTCACTTCCGTTAATATTTCCAAATTTCATTTTGTAAATGAATCCAGTACTGGAGGATATATTTTTAGAACACTTCAAAATGGACCCTATTTAGCGGAGGATCTGAAACGTCGTGAGTTTGAATATGTATTTTTATATTTTTACTCTATTCGTGCTTATATATAGTAGGCAATATTTTTAACTTATAGTCAGCACGTTCTTTTAAACTAATAATAACATAATGAGGATATTGATTTCCAGGAAAGCTGCATAATTTTTCAAACTGTATTGTATTTAATGAAGCATAGTTATTATTGCAGAGATTATTAATAATAGGTCACATGTATCCCACAATGCATAGATAGCCTAAAAACAAAAGAGCCCTAGCTACCGTGACCAGTCATTCTGCTATTCTGTATAACTTCTCTGTAAAACGTCTCAAGCATACAGCGAAGTAGCATATTTCCTCTGAACCAGAAATATTAAAACTATCCAGGGCAGGTAACTGTAGCAGGTTTGCCAAATTCTTCTTCAATATAATAAACTAATAATTTGTTAAAATATTACATTCAACATCTTAAATTTACTTTGAAACTTATACATATCATATAAACAATAAAAATATAAACAATAAATAGCTATCATTCAAAAACTATCATATGTTTGTTATACAGTTAATAAATTTTAATTCGTTTTTAGATTTGATTAAATTTCAAGGAAAATTTGAGACATTTTATATTTTTTTAATATAATATTTATTTCTTTTTAATGTTGGACTTATCTATTGAATATTCGGAAATAAAATGAAAAATTATAGATGTACGAGATTGCTTCGGGAAACAATTAAGCCTAGTGTCCTTCGAAACAAAATACACATTCTAAACTGAATAGTCCATTCCAGCAACATTTTTAACATATAATTATTAATATTTATAATTTATAATGAGAAAAAGTAAGTTCAATTGATATAACAGTTACGCTAAATTATTTAGTTATTAATTTCTACGTATCAAAAATAAATAAATAATTACATTTGAAAAATCTATATCTAAATCTTAAGTATATAGAGTATTTGCTCGTTTTATATAGTATTATGACGGATAGAAAATTAAAATGAATGCATTGCTAGGAACATAAATGAATTTGTTTATTGGAAGGCTTGATGCGGGCATTACTGGGAACTGATGGCGCTTCAACTTGAATGGCATATTGACATCACTCGGTTGAAAATCGATCCTGAGAATAGTGACGATATCACCTCTGTTGCTTTCCGATTTGATTGTGATGACACTCTTTAACGATCAATCGTGTGCTATTACAGAGTCCTTTCTTTGGATTGAGATTGCGAAGGAGCATCACAATTGATCCTTTCTTGAGGCTCAGCTGATGAGGTGGTATGCTGGAAAATGTGAGAGTGTGAAAAAACTCTGTAGGATAGTTTCGTTCATCACTTTGATCATCCGGTACTATTATATCTGCGCTACAGTAGGAGTAAGATTTGCCGAGAAGCTTTCTGATCTCTCACTTTATACAGAGGCACACACAGAATAGGAAAACTATATACATGATGATAATATTTAATATTTACGTTTTCACTATTATTGCAGATTAACCATTTATATAGGGGAGAAGGTGGTAATATGGAACAGGGTTGTAATATGAAACAGCAATTTTTGTGCAAGTAGTTGCTGCTATCATCCGGAAACCGCTCTAATTTCTATCGCTGGTGTTCCTTTTAGCCACCTAGAGGTAGGTAACTTCAGTATTTCGTTGTGTATGGTTATGAGAAGAAGTAGTGTGTTTTCGTAAGCCTGAAAGTTTTTACAGGGTAAGATTCAACACAATTTCTGGTACTGTTATTAATACGAATGAGGTTTTGCTTATATTGTATATCATTATTAATTAACTGAACTACAAAATGATGTATTCAGTACTTAAAAAATAATATTTTATTACTGAGAATGGATCAGTCAATTTCCATATGGCGACTGGTGGTAATATGAAACAGGTGTTCCATAATACAACCTCACGATGCCAAGAAGCAAATTAGGACCTGAAAAGAAGGGACTAAGGCAGAAATGGCGTCAAGAAGATATGGTAAATGCAAGAAAACACCAAATCAGCAGATTTTTGCTCATGAAAGACTTGCAATTTTTAATTGAGCGTTTTCTTTCAATTATAAAGTGTTCAGCATTAATTTTTACTTTTTCTCTGTAGTTTCTATATTTTCTATTGATGTGAAGCAAAACAATGCATTAAAGTATCAACAATAAATGATTTTTTTTACTGTAATAGCAATAATAAAGAAGTATTGTTGCATTTTAACATCTGTTTCATATTACAACCCCAGTTCAGCAATTCATTTTTTTGTAGAATGTTCTAAATAATTGTACCTATTCAAGAGTTTAAAATATTTATTTAAAAATGTGTGATATTTATCTCACACGATATTTATACTAATGCTACTGACGATTTTCATACATTAGAGCCACTTGAAATTCAAGATTTTGTCAAAAATAAAAAAGTGGTCCATATTACCACCACCTCCCCTAATATGTATTTCTTAAAAGTTTCACTGTTTATCTGTCCATGGTACATTTTAAACCCTGAACCTTTTCCACAGTATTTGGGTGGTAAATAGCTAAATAACAAAGTGTGTTTCAACTAATGGTATATTTAAGACCCGAATTATGATCAGATGTTAGTTGAAGAAAACGTTCAACTTACAGATCGCAAACGTTCCTGGATAGCTCCCAGATCATAGTTTGTTTTTTTAGAAAGATGTTGCTCTGCTTCATGATAGAAGCCGTGTGGGTATGCCTCAGGAACGTCAGTGAAATCAAATGGAAGAGACAAATTAAATTTGCCATTTTATAAAACCTTTTAACGATTTAAAATTTTGTCTCGAGCAAACTCGAATTTTATTTAATAATTAATACTTACGTGTATAATTATCAACTTTTAAAACAACGTAAAAAAATATAAAGAAATAAAATAATCAAATTTTTATAAAAAAAAAAAAATCATTTATTAATTTCGGCAACTATAACCAAGTTTACAATTGTAGGTAAACTACAGTATGTATACGACTGTAATGTTGTTGTTTTTTATTTTTTATTTTTAGAATAATTTCTTATTGCAATTTCCAGTTAGCTAAAAAGTGGATGAAAACAAAGATTTTTTTTTTTAATTTTTATTAGTTCGTTAAGTCCTAGACAAGATTCGTGACACACTATTAAGAAGCCGATTACCGCGTCCTTAAATGAGCTTCAGCTGCCATTTCCTGAATTTCACGGACTGATTCCTTTTGACCCATTTTTTCTTCTTCTTCTTCTTCTCTCCCAAGTGCTGCAACAGTTGAAGTTGTTTGACATCTTTCCTCATCATAAGGCGATGAATTTGGAAGACATCCAATAATACTTTAGACTAAACTTTATAGTCACCAATTGAAAACAAATTACACATCACCGAGTGAGTTGGTGGTGAAGGTGGGATTTTCTCTCAGTTACTGGATCCCTTATAAACATGACACTTTAATGTCTTTTATTTTGGAACCTTTTCTACGGCGGCGTGGGCCCGCTAGAGACGTTTCCTGAGTTTCCATAAGGAAGACCAGCGATAAAATTAGGGAACAACTAACTCCCGTAAAAGATCTTGGAGCGAAACTTAGCTTCGCTACGAGTGCTTTAATCGAAGCGCTCAATCTGAATACAAGCGTCGTATAAACATTCCGCTTCCGGTTCGAACTTCAAATGCTTTTAGGATGAAATTAGATCTAGTCGCCTTCAAAGAACACATTGATTTTCAGACTTCTCCCTTGATTCAGGTCGCAGACAAAGGAGGTTAAAACTGGCATATTAATAGACTAACGATCGGTTCAGCAATCCCCTGATATAATCACTTTCAAATTTTCAAGTAAATTAATAATCTCAGAACTATTTTTTTTTTAAATTTAGGCTTAGGCCTAATGGGTATTTTTATCTAAAAACGGGAAATAAAGTATAAATGAATTAAGTTGCTTATAACTATTATTCTATCTATTATAATGTAGATATAATATTCAATATGTAAATAAATTCCAAAGTTATTAAAAATTTATTAATACTTCATTACACGAAACACCAAGAACGATTTACAAGAAGCATTAAAAAGATCAAAAATAAAAAGTGTATTAATAAACATCAATAGATCTTTTTGGAGTCTTAGGTGATATCCTAATCATGTGTTTCATCCAGTGACTTAGCCTAATCCTGATGAGTATAAGAGTGAATCAGATATAGTTGGATGTCGCTTATGAATCCAAGGGCTCCTTTTTTAGGTATTATAAATAAATACCGATACATTTCTATTTTGTTGTTTAGTTTTGTTTTAATGTTCTTAATAAGGTCATTATTGACTGAGACAAATGTAGAAAAATCAAATGTCTCAATGATTTCTTCAAATCTTGTTTTTAGTTTAGAAATACCAAATCCGTTTTCATAATAGATATCAATAATCTGCGTTCAAGGACATTTCAAGAAATGACTACAGTCCCTACGGTGAATGAAGATCCTCCCAGAATGCAACGTAGCTTATAGATTGAGCGTTCCTGGCCGACCGCTAACATTGAAAGAGAAGAGAAGCGACCTCTTCTCTTTC